>OX578143.1:19904407-20504407 GCA_951213105.1 Amaurobius ferox
TCTATTTTAAATCATATTTACGTATGTCTTCCTTTGTCCAATATAAAAATCATGATCAATTATAGATTCGTCAAAACCAACGGAAGGAAATTTTTCAATTATAACAAAATTTGTCAAGATGTTGCATCAAATAATGTAGATTCTTGTAATTGTCAGGAGAATATTCATAGTGACACTCATCATAAGCATATAATCTCCGGAAATCTAGATTTTATCAAAGACAAAAGACTTAAAAACCTGCTTCAACTCGGTACAAAGTACCGTATACAAGAATTTAAAAATGTATACGAAGAATTTTATAATGATCTCGACATCTTCATTTATAGATTGGCGGTAAAACATAGTTTACCAATACAAGCATTTAATGAGTGGAAATATAAATTTTACAAAGCGTTTTGTCACTACTACCCGCAGCACTGCAAAAACAATAGAGAAATTAAAGTTCCATCCTCGTTCAAGCAAATTAAAGAAGAATATGTATTAACATATACCGATAAAATAGTATCAAATTATGCCTTCACTTGTAAAAAGTTCTACGTGGATACACTAAACCAAAGTTACAGGGACAGTGAAATGTATGCTTTAATACCCAGTAACGCATTGATACTGACTAAAAGAATAGAGGCACTTTACAAAAGAATAGGAATTGATATTAAAACAATAAAATATCCATATTTGGTCCTGATCCCCAAATTACACAAAATACCTGTCAAGTTTCGAACTGTGACGGTGGGATGTGGTTCATATTTGGAAATAGCAAACAAAAAACTTTTGGATTTACTCATAATAGTTATGCATGATATTAAAAGACATAACTCTATTATGATAAAAAACGGACAGGAACTGATAAACCGACTAAAGTTTTGTCATAACGATATCAACTTTAAGAGTTACGACTTTCGAGATCTTTTTAACAATATTGATTTGGATAATTTACAATTGATTCTGAAAGATCTACATGAAGAATACGATCTAAAGCAATTTATAACTTATAGAAGATACATGGACTTGGTGGAATTGGTATTGAAGGAAAACATACTACATGACGGAAGCAATTTTTACAAACAAATCAAGGGCATACCTATGGGAGGGAGTTGCTCGTCAATACTAGCAGATATATATCTATCTAAATACGAAAGAGGCACTCATATCCTATCGGAAATGCCCTACTTCCGTTATGTCGATGATGTGATAATTGGGGGCTATGAAAACACCCCATGTTTTGACTTTTCATTCTACCCAAGCGAATTGGACCTTATTGAAAATCCAGCGTGTGAGGACGGATCGGTAAAATTCTTGGATTTAGCTATCAAAAAACACAAGAAATATGGAATATACACAGAGTTACACGACAAAAGAGATTCATACAGGATCAAGGTAAATCATATTATCGATTGGAATTCAAACCTTGCAAAGTATGTCTTCAGAAATATAGTAATTGGACATTTTAGAAGAAACCAAAATTATAATACTTTTAGGAAAGACTGCATTTGCAAATGTAAAAAATTTGCAGATGAAGCTATAAAAAGAAATTATCCAGTCAATTTTGTACAACATTATTACAAATCGTTTTTTAAAGAAAATTTGTAATCTGATTGTTGATATAGAGATTTAATATTCATGACTGCGTAACTATTATCCTGATATTTCTCTGCGCATGAGCAAATTTACTTATATAAAGAGACGTTCCATCGGGTTGGACTAGCGGATGTTTCTTCTTCATGGATTCGTTTACTTCTTTGGTTCTGAGTCTGTTCTGGTGCTTTTATTTTCGCACATTTGGGAGGCTGACCATGGAATTATGTTGGTTCCGTGAGCGTTACCCGGGTTGTAAAAGCTGCTTTAAGCGGGAAAGGGGTGTCGCAATCCACCCCTACCATTCTTATGTAATTCATATGGTCACTCCCGTTCTTTTCTACTTTCATTCATATATATATATATATATATATATATATAAGTATATATATATATATATATATAAATATATATATATATATAAGTATATATATATATATATATATACTTATATAAGTATATATATATATATATATATATATATATATATAAGTATATATATATATATATATATATATATAAGTATATATATATATATATATATATATATATATAAATGGATAGTGCATGAATAATACATGGAAAGTATTGTGACAGGGACGAGAATTCGTATATTCGACGAAAGAGAACGTTTTAAGTATCCCTGAACCCAAATCAAACGTTTTTAAGAGGGATGTCTCTCTCTCTCCCTCCCTCGTGTGCGTGTGTTGTTGTTGAGACCCAGACCGTCCGACCTACCAGAAGTATATACTAGTGTGTGCATATTGAGTGTGTGTCTGTGTATGTTAGTGTGTGTGTATTAGTGAGTGTGTATGTATGTTAGTGTGAGTGTATTAGTGAGTGTGTATGTATGTTAGTGTGTGTATACTAGTATACTAATGTGTGTAATGTGTGCGTGTATATTAGTGTGTGTATATACTAGTGTGTGTATATTGAGTATATATGTTAGTG
Organism: Amaurobius ferox; assembly: GCA_951213105.1. NCBI lineage: Eukaryota > Metazoa > Arthropoda > Arachnida > Araneae > Amaurobiidae > Amaurobius > Amaurobius ferox. The sequence continues at coordinate 19,906,934 of OX578143.1, forward strand.
TGTGTATATACCAGTGTGTGTATATTAAGTATATATGTTAGTGTGTGGATTAGTGAGTGTGTAGATATGTTAGTGTGTGTACTAGTATACTAGTGTGTGTCTAATGTGTGTGTGTATACTAGTGTGTGTATTGAGTATATATGTTAGTGTGTGCACGTGTGAAAGCCCCAGGCCTTTCACACGTGCACACACTAACATATATACTCAGTGTGTGCACGTGTGTATGTGTATAGTGTGTGTGTATACTAGTGTGTGTATATTGAATGTGTACGTATATATATATTAATGTATGTATGTTAGTGTGTGTATGTATGTCAGTGTGAGTGTATGTATGTTAGTGTGTGCGTGTATGTATGTATGTATGTATTCCGAGAGGTTTGTGGTAGGGGAAGGAGGATACGGTCTCTGTGGATGTCGACCCCATTGGGTTTCGGTCTAAATTAGGTGGTACTGTCTCGGCCGTCCAAACAGGTGCCTTATACCTTTGGATAGAGGGCGCGGTAGCCCAGTGGTTAGCGCGCAGGAGTTGCACTCGGTAGGCCCGGGTTTGATTCCCGCCACTGCCGAAACTACCGGCCTGTTCACGCGGAGTACGATCACGTTAAACATGTGGGTCCCCAAGTCCTTCCGAGAGGTTGGTGGTAGGGGAAGGAGGGTACGGTTTCCTGTGGATTCCGGTCTAAATTGGGTGGCACTTCCAGGACGTCCAAACAGCTACCTTACACCTTTCTGGTAGGTCGGACGGTCTGGGTCTCAACAACAACACCTTTGGATAGGTCAGACGGTCTGGATCGAAAGAAAGAAAGAAGAAAACATAAAAATGTGAACTTGAAGTAACATAAAACATGTAAACTTCTCTTCATGCATGAAGGGGACAATTTTTATATGGAGTTGTAAAATAGATGCTGACATGCAGTACGGACAATTGCTAACGTTCTGTTCAGCAAAAGCAATGATTTGAGTGACAGAAGCACACCGAATTTGTTAATTAAGTATTTTAACTCAGTTATGTATAATAAAATTATAGTTGTTAATGTTTGGATAAAATATTGACTACTTATATACGAGCTATATGTAACAACATATTATACAGGGTGTCCCAAAAACATTGACCTTGGCTTTTATTCCTTAAATATTGATCTTACACATATATAATAAATTACAAAGTTGCGTAAAAAATAGTATAGAATTTTATGAAATCGATTAAAATTTTCAAGGGAATTAAATTTTAAGAAATACAAATTTTAAATTTTTATACGGCCCCCGTACAAAAGCATTTCCAATGAGTAAAATGTGCCCCATACACTAATAAGGTGATGTACAAAATTTCAGCATTTTATCATAAAAAGTCCCAGAGATATGAAAAGACAAAAGTGCTGACTTAAACCACTTTTCGATGCATCGACACGGGTTCTCAGAGGGGAAAAATCATGTCGGCAGATCGCGTTTCAGGGGTCATACACAAATTACGAAAGAAAACAAGGATTGCATAAATAAATAATAATTTTACTATTTATTGGTACAAAGTATCTACACTGTGTGGAAATAATAACAACTTTACACAAAGATTACAAAGCTTGTTCAAAATGTTTTCCATCCAAGCCAAAGATCCATTAAAGATAAGAGGCAGATATTATTTGCCAATGATGGATTTCTGCGTTGCCTCATTTGCACTCTTGCTGTAAATATTTACATTTTAATGTGTGATAAATCCCTCACCAACTTTGTTTAAACATATCTCTGGGACTTTTTATGATAAAATGCTAAAATTTTGAACAACACCTTATTAGTGTATGGAACACATTTTACTCATTGGAAATGTTTTTATACAGGGGTCGTAAAAAAATTTAAATTTTGTATTTCTTAAAATTTAATCCCCTGAAAAATTTTGTCGATTTCATAAAATTCTGTCCTTTTTTTTTTACTTATCTTTGTAATTTATTATATATGTCAAAGATCAGTATTTAAGGAATAAAAACCGAGGTCAATGTTTTCGGGACACCCTGTATACTGTGCTTGGTTTGCCGCTTAGAGAGATTTCTAGTGAATAACAGCAGGTTCAAGTTCGAATGGGGCGATGTTTCAAACCTCATTCCGGCAAACACCATAGGGAACTATGTCAATTTTAGCGTGACACAGAATTTCGCATTTTTAGCACGCCTACCGCGTGACCTTGAATTGTAATCCTCCGCATTACGTGAATGAGGTGAGAACCCACGTTTTTCTTAAACAAACTGGCTCACTTTTCTGACAGGGTGGGGCGGCAGTGGGCTGTTTTCCTGTGGGGAATCGAATAATAAATTCAGTACAGAATAACAGAATTAGAAACGACACATTCAATGCGAAATACTATGAAAAATGCAGAAATTTGACCTCAAATATGAAAGAAATGACTTTTGTCTTAAAACATTGATAGAATGTGGTAAATTAGAAACAAGAATATATCAATACACTAGTCTTTTAAATCTGTTAAATATATGAAACTAATACTCCTTTCTGTAATAAGTTTTATTTTGTTTAACAATGCATGGCCCTTTAATGTTGAAAATAGTCGTCTTAATCGAAAATAAATTGTCCCAGTTATATAGATTCTGTCCAGTGATCGATATTATAAGTATGTTCATTTTCAGTCTTTTCACTCACGGTGGGACTTCTGGAGCGCCTGGAAATACTTTTTGACCCCCCCCCCCCAATTTTGTGTACACTCCTGGAATCAATATGAATAAGAGACTTCTCAGCTGACGTCTATGGTGAATTACAATGAATAAATATTTTTCTAACTCAATACCTTTTTTTTTTAAACCAACACTAGTAAAATCAATGTAATAATACAATCCATTTTATACTGAATAATATTATAATTTTTTTAATTAGAAAGGTATTTACGAGTCAATTTGTTGGGACTAGGCCCGCGTTTCATAAAAATATAATTTACAGGGGTCACGGTCTCACAAAGGTTGAGAAGCACTGTTCTAGATCACCAAGGGCTGTTGTAGAGTATGGAAAAACACAAGCACATTAAGCAATTATTATATAGATATAGTCAATAATAGATATACGGAACAATTTGAATACCTTGCGTTCTGTCCAAACGATCAACAGACACGCTTTTTAAATTTCAATTCTTTTTAGTTCAAAGTGGTCTACTTGACTATCTACTGTTCCCCTGTTTCCACTCGGTCTTTTCAATTATTGAGACAAATAAGAGGACAAAATTTGAATAACTATCGTGTTCTTTGTGTGCACCAATCGATTAGTCGCATCGACCCTCCCCTCTTCAAGAAATGCTTTGTGTTTCTGGGGTATAAACTACTAGCAGATGAGGAAAAATTCAAAACCGTAACACAGATGGTTATATATTTCTAAAAATATTTCTAAATGCTATGTTATGAGCATTGCTAGGATCCATAATATTCTTAATTACAATTATATTTTAGATAATTCATCTCTATCTCGATGTACTCATATTATTGATTTAGGTGTCACTTTCGATTATATACTTTTAACTTTCAGAGACATATCGATAATATTATTAAAAGAGCCTACCAAAGACTTGGTTTCACCTTAAGACGATCTCGTGTTTTTGCCAGTTCTGATACGACTATTTGTATTTATAATACCCTTGTTAAACCAATCTTGGAATATTGTGCAATGATTTGGGACCCTGTTTACAATCTGCATTCTCAACGGATAGAAATCGTGCAAAATAAACTATTACGTACTATTGATTACAGATTGACTGGCTATTATCCTTATGATATGCATACAAGGGAACTCAGACAGAAATATAGTTTAACGTCTCTTAAAAAAAGAAGAAGCTGGTCCTGCCTCTTGTTTTATTATAAGGTTTTAAATAATACTATTGATTGCCCTACTTTACTTTTTTGCCTGGAATTCCACATACCTGTCAATAATACCAGGAAAAAACTCTTTTTCACAATACTACTGTTAAACACAACTAAATTAAATGCTATTCTATCTATAAATTTGTTGATCTATATAATACCTATTGTGCTAATATTGATATATTTAACTTGACTCCTGCCTGTTTCAATGCGCTTGACATGTTTACTACTTAGTATTCTTGTATCCTATGTTCTGTACTTTTTAATTTCTTGTGTGGCTACTGCACCTGGATTTCATCTGTAGTTGCCACGTAAATTGAATAAAATAAAATAAAATAAAATAAAATAAAATAAAAATATTAGATGTATTAACATACAAGTTAGTATTTGAGCCTGTTTGAGTTTTATTTTGTTTAAAAATGCATGGCTTTTAGCGTAAAAAAAAATCATTTTATTCGAAAATTTGCTCTGTTAAATTCTGTTTGGTGGTTGATGCTATAAATATGGAAAGTGTTTGAAATTTCCGGGTGGTTAAAATACGGTAGACTCTGGAAAGACATTTAGACTTCCTTCCCTAATTATGTCTGTCCCGGGGAGGCACATCGGAAATTCGGCTGTGTTAGGTTCTGTCCCGTGGTCGATACTGTAAGTATACAAAGATTCAGCCTCCTGAGTCATCAGAAGAATAGGGGAGGGGGGGGGGGTCTTTAGGAGAGTGCGGAAAGATTTTACGAAAACCTCCTATATTTTCCATCACTCCGGGGATATAAAAAATCGGGTTTCTTTAGTTTCTGTCCCGGGATCAACACTAGGTATGTAAATAAGATTCACTCTTTTAAGTCACCTAGGGAGTTTTGGGGGAGTTCGAAAAACTAAAATAAATTAAAACGTATAAAAAATATTATAAACGCATATTCTTCACACTTAGGGGGAGAAATCTAAAATCCATCTCCATTAGGCTCTATTCTGTGATCTCGCAAATATTTAGCCTTCTAGGTCATCACGAGAAGTGGGGGGGGGGGCTCTGGAGGATTTGAATAAGAAAAAAAGAGTTAGACAATTATCTAGATGGGTTTTTTGTAGGGGTCGTTTAGATTCTCTTATAAATTTGTTCGCAGATATTTTCAGCTATAACCGAATGCAAAATTTTTCTATTAAAATAATATCTTTAAATTCGAAGTCAGATGACTCAAAATAAATTCTATAGTAAAAAAAATTCTAACACTATTATTTAATTTTGAAATGTGACACAAAAATCGTTTCAAATCGTCAAAAAATAGTGAACTGAATCATTATTATTACTTTTAAAGAATCTTTATATACGTATTTTTAAACCACTAAATGTAATAATAAATAGTAATAACAATAATAATAAACGGGATAATAATAAAATAATAATGTAAACTTTCGTTGCATTCGAAATGTAAATTTTGGGAATATAAACTTTGAAACATTTTGCCGAAGGTACTGAGGCTCTCGCTCAATGAGTCTCGAAAAATTAGATTGGAACAAGCAGATTACTTACTATAGACTCTTAAAGCCGTTCTTGGCTGAATCCTATATATTATGATACACGAATAAAATTTGGTTTTAAAGAACATTTTACCATAAAGATCAAAATGAAATATGGAGCCATTTAAATGATGTTGTCTCTAAAAAAATATTGGTCAGACATTTCAATATTTCCACAATTTGCCTCAATTCTGCATTTTTCTTAAAAATCTGATGCTATACTAATTAAAATACACAAAATATGTAACAAAAATACTGCAGGCGAAAGATTCTGATGTAACATCGATGTCCAATGTCTAATTTTCAATAGTTTAACAATTTCCCAACTGTATGATTTCCATCTAACTCTGTTCTGTGATCACGACTTTTTTGAATTTTATATTTTATTTTTTATTTAAAAAAAAAATGGTAGTTAATATAATTTTTACATTTATTGGATGGGTTTGAGATTTATTGAATGCATAGATCGAGCGCTTAGATTAGAGAAACGGAATAAAATATTGTTCCTTATTTCTCTCGTTATTTGAATGTTGGATTTTGGCATGGCATTTTTCTTTAGGAGAAAAGCGGGAGAAATTGGCTGAAAATGCATTACACGTTTCAAAAAATTTATTTTTCACTTAAATGCCATCTAGTCGGGGTGTTTGGTTGATATCAAAGAATTATAGAAAAAGGTAAACACTTTGGACGCTTTATGCTCCGAGCCTAATAGTTGAAAGTATAAACAATTTATACTTGTTTTGTGGGAAACAGGATACCATTTATGAATCTATGAAAATAATTTCGATATTTTAATATTTTGAAAGCATTTTTTCGTTTTTCCGAGCGGTATTTTCTTTTACTTTGCTAGCTTTTGCACGAAATATCTTTTAACTCATAAAAGATAGATATGAATAATAATCAACAAAAGTATTCAGCAGGAAATCCAGTTTCTAGATAAATAATTTGTTCTTACAAAGTTCTTATAGCTTCGAGTAATCATCTTGCTCTCAAAAACAGTGATTTAAAGTAAGTTTCTCGCTGCCACTGCAGATATCGGCTATTCCCTGCTTCAGAACGCATAAGCCCGAAACCCGTCCATGAATGCTGTCTGTAATATGAGTGTCTTCAAAATTTTAAGGTACGCCCCCTCACCCTTAAATTTGAAATTTGTGATTACGAGTAAGTATTGGTTCTCTGAGAATTATCGATTTCAACATTTTGCCGAAAATGTAGATATTAAAGACCTGAATACATTTCGAGCATTTTTGAAAAGGTGTATATATCTCTGAGGTGGGGAGCTGCTATTTTAGGTCGCTAAGAAATTGATCTGTGTGAATATCAGTTAAAATCGATATAAATCTGACCAAAACATAAAACAACTAAAAACTAATTCGAAATTGAAAATTAAATAATAACACCGAGGTGCACCTATTAGGGTAAAGTATCTGTGCACCAAATTTCATGGCCGTACGACGATTAGATTTCCCGCTACGGGGAGATACACAGACATATTCCTTTATTGAGTAAGATAAATATAGGACATCTAATAGAGCATGAGCACGAGTGTAAATAAACAACCTTCGTGGTAGAATGCGTAGAAACGTAAGGGCAAAAGGGCATTATTTTTACCATAGCGTGTCATGGTAAATGGACGATGATGGACAACAAAAATTGAAACTAACCCATTAAACATCGAAATTTATACTTGTGATGTAATTTAAAATACTTTAATAGCAGTTATAATAGCAGTTATAATAGTTATTTAAAATACTTTAATAACAACATATATTTAAAGATTCTATTTGCTAAAGTGCACTTTAAGTGATTTTAAGTGAATGTACACTACTACTCATTTTTACCGTGGTCACGCACTAGCGTTCTAAAGATGTATACATTGACTAGCAAATTCTGCACTGTATATGCGAGAGTGAAGGGAAAGATATGTAACGATTCTTCTTTAAAAAAAAATCATGCATATATTTTAAATAAAGTGAATATTTTATTTTTCGGTTAATTAAAAATATCCATCAAACAAGATAAATTTAGTAAAATGAGAGATTAAACAATTGTGAGTTTCTAAAGTAACCGTTTTTAATACAGAAATAATGAAAATTTCCATACTTCTAAGCAGACGAGTATTACTTTCCCTGCAATACATGGTAATGTATAGGGAAAGTATTGGAATCATGCCGAAAATCACAACTCGAGTTTTCGACGCATCTACATGTTTTGTGACGTCTAAAACATGAAAACACTATTTTTAGCGTGACGTCTGTGTGTGTGTCTGTGTGCCTGTGTGTCTGTGCAATATATGTATCCACTCTAACTCAAAAACTAATTGACCGAATTTCATAAAATTTGGTAGATAAGACCCTTGGGTGAGACCCTGGTGCTGATTAGTTTTTGGTACTATTCGGAAAAAAATAACCTGCCTTTTTGTGCAAAATGGCCCGCAAAAATCGACAAAATCTAAAATGAAAAACTACGTATGCTGAAATATATCCATTAAACTCTTGTTTTATACGTAATTTTTAACGAAGAAAAGAATAAGACCAACCCCATTACACTTAGATTAGCCGTTCTCGAGATATTTTTGTTTTTTCGTTTTTTCTCTACGCCACCTTTGAAAATGAGTCCAGTTATCAAATGAGAACGAAAATTGAATTAATAGTGAATTAAATTTAATTAAAATAAAGAGAATGTGTATATAAGTCTACAGGGAAAGTCATGTGCTGCCTACATCAGATTTTTACTTTCGCTGCAATACATCGTAATGTATAGAGAAAGTATTGGAATCATGCCGAAAATCGCAACTCGAGTTTTCGACAGATCTACACGTTTCGAGACCTCTAGAATACGAAGAATCTATTTTTAGCGTGACGTCTGTGTGTGCGTCTGTGCAGATTTTATATCCACTCTAACTAAAAAACTAATTGACTGAATTTCATAAAATTTGACAGGTAAGTCATTTGTGGACGACTCTGCTGATTAGTTTTGGGTACGATTCGGGATAAAAGAACCCGCCTTTTTTTGCGAAATGACCCGCAAAAGCCTGTATCCACTCTAGCTGAAAAACTAATGGACCGAATTTCACAAAATTCGGTAGATAAATTGCTTGTGGGTCATTCTGGTGCTGATTAGATTTTGGTATAATTCGAAAAAAAAAATAACCTGCCCTTTTTTTGAAAAAAAGGCCCGCAAAAATTGTCAAAATCTAAAATAAGAAACTATGTATTCTCAAATATATCTAGTAAATGCTTGTTTTATACATAATGTTTAACGAAGAAAAGAATAAGACCAACCCTATTACACTAGGACTAGCCGTTCTCGAGATATTTTAGTTTTTTCGTATTTTCTCTACGCCACCTTTGAAAATAAATCCAGTTACCAATGAGAACTAAAATTGAATTAAAAGCGAATTAAATTTAATTAAAATAAAGAGAAAGTGGATATAAGTCCGCAAGGAAAGTCATGTGCTGCCCACATCAGATTTTTTTTGTTTTGGAAACGTCACGAAACGCAAGGGCAAAATTGTCAGTGTGACGTCATGTGCCCATGCTCTATGGAATCTCACGCACCAGATAAATATTATTCAATATACCGTTATGCCACATTTACTGTCCATACGAATATTTCTATACATTTCACTGGAGAATGAACTTCATAGAACAAAGTGAGAAAAAGGGGTCTGTCGAAGGTGACAAACTATGAAAACTAGTTCTTTGTCAGTGAAAACCTACAGAAACACGTCAAGACGGCTCTCTCAGCCCACACGCGTATTTAACAACCCGAAAAATGAGGTCGACAGGATTTTGTAACTCCAGACTTATTTTTGCTGCAAAACATTCTGATTTGCATACAGCCCGAATTGTGAAGCACCTTTTGAGATATCAAAGCAGTGTTTGGAAACAGATTCAGGATTCGTTCGTCATGGAACCGTGCCATGCTGTTCCTCGTGATGCAATGTCTGAAGATAAATAATGGTCTTAAGTGTTTTTGAGATACCCCGCTCTTGATATCATCCCGAAAGACTGTGCTAGTTAGACTGTGTTAGCTAAGGTGTTAGTTTCAAAGCTGGGTTAGCTCATCTGGAGTAGACCCAGTTAGGCAATTAAAGGTAAAATTCCGCAGTGACGCATGTTTGCGGTGGCTAATGTCGAATTAGTATCAAAGTTGAGTTGATTCATCAAGACGAGTAGGCGAATTAGACAATTAAGGGTAAAATACCGCAATGAAGCATGTTTGTGGTGGCTAAAGTCGAATTAGTTTCAAAGCTGAGTTGATTCATCAAGACAAGTAGGCGAATTAGACAATTAAGAGTAAAATACCACAATGAAACATACTTGTATTCCATCTTCCCACTTGGGACTTTCTAAATGAAGATGGGTTATAAAACATCTTAGTTCAGATGAAAAAACACTGATGTGGGCAGCACATGACTTTCCTTATATAATGCAATGAACTTACTAGTTTTACAGTAAAATAAAATAATATATAAGATCCGCTGTCCTGTGTCTTTATCGTTGAAATGTACATTTGACGGTTTTCCGGATAACAAGTTTCAAAATACCCATTTAACTTATATTTCGAGCAACTCTAAATAAACAATTATAAATATTGATAGCATCCTCAATAACCGATAGTGTCCATATATTAAAATATTTTATTAATTAATTCATCAATGAGGCGTTATTTTCATTAATTTAGCCTCATTTTTGCAATTTTGACGATATTTTTGTCAATCTGGGGGTGAAATACCGCCAAGTTGGCGATACTTTGCAAAATTATTTGCCGCCAAGTTCTCTAAATGCATCACTAAATGTTACAGACAAAGAGCTCTTCTCTGATCACCAAGTGTTACAGAGAAGAACATGTCTTATATACTAGAAGGTGTGCCGTCATATGACGGAAATCAGAATTTGCGAAGCATTACTTCCCATTTGGCGTCATTTTTAATTATTTGTCGACATTTTTGGCACTTTCACAACAATTAAAATAATCGGCGACATCCAGCTAAATTTCTCGCCAAGCATTACGGACGGACGAATGGAGAAATGAGTTATTCTTATAACCCTTATGTTCTTTCCAAGATATTGAGCTTTCATCAACTAGTCGTCATTTTCATTGATTTAGCTGCATTTTTATCAATTTGGCGATATTTCCGTTAATTTGGCAACATTAAAGAAAGTCGCTAAATTAGCAACATTCCGCCAAAATCCCGCCAAGCACTATGGACGGAGAAATAAGTTATTCTTATAGCAGATAAATGACTATTGGCATCCAAATACAAAAGTATTACCCAAAGTATCTTTTCTTATGAATGGAACGAGCTATATCCAAGAAAATTATGTAACCAAATTTATCGTATAATACTACTTATAAAAAGTGAACATTTTTCACAATAATTAATATTTTTGTTTTATTTTATATAATTTTTTGATATATATATATATATAGTTTTCTTTTTTTTTTGAAAAATGTGTTATATCTCGAGAATGGTTCATGCTAGTATCCTAACATTTATCAATCGTTTCCTAATGAAAAATTATATAAGAAATGGCTATTTACATAACTTCATTAAAGGTTTTGATTTCTTGATGAATTTTTCAAAATTTCACTCGAAAATTTAAGGGGGTTTCTGAACATTCGATTGCATATAAAAACAATGGGCTTCCAGTATTCACGGATTGTAATTTGTATACCAAATTTCGTTCGAATTACTTTATTCGGTCGTGAGATATCATCTCCACAGATTCACACACACACACACACACATTTACACATGCTTACACACACACACACACATGCACGCACACGCACACACATACATCATCTCAAAAACGCTTGATTCGTGTTCAGGGATGCTTGAGACATGCTCTTCCGTCACAATAATTTCCTTATACATTATGTATATATATATATATATATATATATATATATATATATATATATATCAACTTCCCCCCCTTATTTGTAGATCGCAGTATAAGTACAGTATTCTAAAGTCGTGGAAACACCATAAAATAAACACCGCCCCGGCGGGCAAACATAAAAATGTAAAAATATTAAAAAACAGTAATTTCGATTACACTAAAAACGAAAAAATTTTTCAAAAAAACCGCCTCGGCGGGTAAAGAAAAAAGTTTAAAACACTCATAAAACCGTTAAGGCGGATATCTAAAAAACTAATAAAACAAAAAACAGGCTACGGCTCCAAAAAACAGTGTTATCCATTCTTTCAAAGTTTTCGATAATCGTGGTCACATCTCGGTCAGTTTCTAAACTCTTGGGTTTATCTCTCCGAAACTATGTACTGCTACTTCCACTTCTTCTGGTCTGGATTATTCCCACGTGGTATTCAGCGAGGTAAGCGTACAGATTGTAGCATGTGGGGGAATCATTTGAAGATTATTCACGGTGACGACCTTTCGACATGTGAGTTGCTCTTTTTTGCAAATTCGTATATTTGTGCGCTATATTTTTCATGTTCATGTCTATGTGGTATTTTATATTTCATGTTTATGTGGTATTTTTTGTTATATAATTGAATTTATCCTATTTGGTTTTTTTCTGTTATTCCGTTGTTGGGCACAGATTGCATAATATTTTAACCACGTGTTTTTATGCAATCATAGAACCAACGGATTTTAGTATATCTGTCTAGAATGTGCCCCTGAAGACGTTTCTGGCAGATATACTATTTTTTAATATATATATATATGTACATATATATATATGAGAAAAGTAATACGTTCAGAATCTCTTGCTTTCTGGCATGCCCCAGAATAGTGGAATATTGCAAGATGATCTTCCAAGTTTACCAACTCCAGAGGAGTTAGGTGCAGAGCTATCTATCTCACAGATGGTATTGACATACTGCTTGTAATACGTTTTCAAAGTTAAGATAAACTAAATTTTCTCTGGATATTCTATAACTTTTATCAAAATGACAATATATGTCCAGTGCCTAATAATATTTCTCACTTTAACCTTCCGGAGAAAGTGACATAATTGAAACAAGCGTTTTGAACATAAAGAAAAATGTCATAAAGCACATGCAAGGAGAAACATCAAGCCTATTACTATATTTGAATTTCGTAGCAACACAATACGAAAATGTGGTCTGTCAAATAAATAGCAACAAAAAAATAATGACTTTACGGGAACATACGCTCAGCTTATTCATACTAAGGTACTGTTCTATTAAATTAAATTGAAATTTCTAAAATAGAATCTTCCCGGCCGTCCAAACAGATACCTTACACCTTTCGGGTAGGTCGGACGGTCTGCGTCTCAACAACAATAGAAGATTTTAAAAAATTAAAATCTGATGAAATAGGATTAATGTGATTTTTAAACATACTCTCTCCAGAAAAATATAGATCTCTCTATTACTGTGATATCTTAATTAATTCAATAACTTACATGTATTTTAAGCAACATGCTTATTTACTAGAATGATACCTACAAGGTCATCGCCGGGAAACATGTTTTCAAAGTCAGCGCATTGCTCATATTAGTTCTCGTATTTAAAATAAGGATTTGAAAAACGTGCACAACCTTATATCTTTTTATACGTCAAAAGAGAAAGAGATTATATGCCGTTTTTATAGATCTCAGTTCGCCTTTTGATAGTGTTAATCACTTGAATTTACTGTCAGGCTTATGAATAGTTATAGAGAAATTTCTTAGTGTTAGAAATCTATAATAATCGTAAGCTAAGTATAAGAAATCTGATGTGGGCAACACATAACTTTCCTTAAATAATGTAATGAATTTACTACTTTTACAGTAAAAAAAATAGGTTTTTCTTATAGTAGATACTAATATTCTTTCCAAGATATTGAATTTTCGACAATTGGTCGTCATTTTCATTGATTTAGCTTCATTTTTATCCATTTGGCGAGATTTTCGTTAATTTGGCAACATTTCAGAAAGTCGCCAATTTGGCGACATTCCGCCAAATTCGTCGCCCAAATCTCGCCAAGCGTTATGGACGAAGAAATAAGTCCTTACAGCAGATGAATGACTATTGGCGTTCAAATACAAAAGTATTACTCAAAGTATCTTTTTTTATGAATGGAACGAGCTAGATCCACGAGAATGATGTCACCCAATTTATCGCATGGTATTACATATGAAAAGTGAACATGTTTCTCAATAGGAAATATTTTTTTTTATTTTATATGACTTTTTGATAATTTTTTTGAAAAATGTGCAATATCTCGAGAACGGTTCATGTTAGCGTTCTAAAATTTATGTCAATCGTTTTCTAATGGTAAATTACAAATAGAAATGTCTATTTGCGTAACTTTATTAATGGTTTTGATTTTTTGATTCATTCGAAAATTTAGGGGGGTTCTCAACATTCGATTGTGTATAAAAACAAAAGGCTTCCATTGTTTACGGATTGTGATTTTTGTACCAAATTTGGTTCAAATCGGTCCATTCGTTCGTCAGTTATCGTCTCCACACACACACACACACATACACACACACATACACACACACAGACCTCACTTCAAAAATGTTTGATTCTTGATCAGGGATGCTTGAAACGTGCTCTCCCGTCGAAAACTCGAATTCGAATTTTCGACCCCGTTACAATACTTTCCTTATACATTATGTATATAAGGAAAGTAAAAAAAGGTAAATAAATTGTTAAATTCCTTAATGGATTGTCTTGTCTCAAGACTCCCAACAGCACGTCAGCGTTGAGAATCTTTCGAACGTATTCTTTGTATAATAAAGCAAAGCTAATTTACCCAAATCAATCCTAACACTCTTGGGAGAAATTTCTTCAAGTATTAAAACTCTTAGGTACAACCGAGTCGGTTTCACCTCATGCCTTATTTTCATATTGTTCGAGGAGCAAATTGGTATTGGATACATTTCATATTTGTATATCCCCTTCGACGACACCAGTAAATCTCGCTCAATAAAATCCACAGATGCGTTCGCTATTTGAGAATTTGTGTCAAGTGCTTGACTTTTGGAATACAATGTATATATTTATAATTTTTTCTACACTTCTTTTAAGTTTTTATTTCAATATTAGTAAAAATATATGTATTTATTATAATTTGATAAAATCGGAAAATATATTCATGAATCGGGACTTATTTATTCAAAACTGTTATACAATTTATACTACAATATAATTTATTAAGATATTCCACTGATACAATTAAATAAATTTAAATTTTTACAGATCAACACTATCGCTAATTCTTGATGAAAGCGAGGCTGTGGGCAGATCAACATTTGTTACCAACACCTTGGAGATATAACCATATGAAACAACTTGTATCTCGCTATATTCTTCTGCACATTTTTATTGTAATTTTAAGACGATATGTGCATTTGTTATTGAGTTATCGCGGCCACGCATCACAGACCTGTGCGCACACATACATACACTTCGAAAAGTATTTATGAGGTTTCAAAACTCATATTTTTGACAGAATTTAGAATTCGAAAATTTTGAAAAAATAGTAACTTTCACTATACTATGAGAAAGTCATAAATGCCTAATGTTTTAAATGTAAATGATATGATAATGCAAAGACAGTTCGAACTTTAGAAAAATTAATCGATATTCACGCATGTTAAAATTTAAAAGCATTACTTCCAAATGTGAATTACATTTAACTGTTTATTTTGGCATTATTTTTGACAGCTATAAATCCAAAGTATTAATTTTTTATACACTAGCATTTTTTACAGTAATTTATTCTATTTCTTTCATTCTTAATTTAGTAGATGAAGTAGCTTATGTATCTACGCGGAAGGATTGTATCCTTTATTTATTTTCTTTTTTTGTGTTTGTATTTCCTTAATTCCGCAGTCTTTTACTCATTAGTAATTTTAAAGTAGTTTGGCCGAATGAATTAATGACGTAGCTTTATCTAACTTTCAAAACTTGTTCTTTTTCTTTATATCTTGCTATTATTTTTTTAAGTTTTAGTAGTCTTTTATAAATTAGTATTTTTACATTAATTTGAATACTTGTTCTTTTTCTTTCAGATTTTTATGGAGTTAGTCCATTAAACTTCAAAGCGGATTGTTTTATTCATTTTTTTGTGCACAACATAAATCTATTCTTTTATTCACAAGTATTTATACAATAAGTTTTGAGATTTTTTCTTGTGGCTAAATATGTTGTTTTCGTATTTATTTTGTCATTGCTCACTAAATTAGAAATCATTCACGGAGAAAGCATTTATTATCTTTTTATTGTTCTTTTTCCTTAAGTTTTTGATGTCAATAACATCTATGCTTAAGGTATTTCTGGCTAAAATCGGAACGTTACGAAAAATGTAAAAACTTGTGAACGCTTATAGCTCCGAACCTAATAAATAAAAATAAAACAAATTTTCACTTGTTTTGTCGGAAATATAGCATAGATTATTGATATATAAAAATAATTTTAATATATTTTTTTTTCTTCTCAAAAAATTAGAGAGTTTTGTCAGAGCAAGTTCTCCCTTCACTTTGCTTACTTTCACTCGAAATATCTTTTAAACAATTAAAGATAACTAGTAAATAACAATGGTCAGTAGCCATATCAGTTTCTATATCTATAATATGTATTCACAAAGCTCTCAATAGTTTTTGAAGAATAGTCTTATCAGTTTGAAGAAGATTGAAAATTTACCGATATTCAATCTAATTACCAATTTTCAGCTCACGAAATATGTTTTTAACAATTATAGATAACTGGTAAAAAACAAAAATTGTCAATAGCAAAATCAGCTTTTAAATCAATAAATATTCACAAAGCTCTTAATAATTTTTCAGGAATCTTCTTATCAGTTTGAAGAAGATTGAATATTTACCGATTTTCAATCTAGTTACCAATTTTCAATTTACGATATATCTTTTAAATAATTAAAAATAACTAGTAAATGACAAAAATTGTCAATAGCAAAATCAGTTTTTAGATCTATAAATATTCACAAAGCTCTTAATAGTTTTTCAGAAATCTTCTTATCAGTTTGAAGAAGATTGAATATTTACCAATTTTCAATCTAATTACCAATTTTCAATTTACGAAATGTCTTTTAAATAATTAAAAATAACTAGGAAATGACAAAAATTGTCAATAGCAAAATCAGTTTTTAGATCTATAAATATTCACAAAGCTCTTAATAGTTTTTCAGGAATCTTCTTATCAGTTTGAAGAAGATTGAATATTTACCAATTTTCAATCAAATTTCCAATTTTCAATTTACGAAATGTCTTTTAAATAATTAAAGATAACTAGTAAATGACAAAAATTGTAAATAGGAAAATCAGTTTTTGATCTATAAATATTCACAAAGCTCTTAATAGTTTTTCAGGAATCGTCTAATCAGTTTGAAGAAGATTGAAAAGTTACCAATTTTCAATTTACGAAATATCTTTTAAATAATTATAAGTAACTGGTAAATGACAAAAATTGTCAATAGCAAAATCAGTTTTTAGATCTATAATACGTATTCACAAAGCTCTCAATAGTTTTTGAGAAATAATCTTATCAGTTTGAAGAAGATTGAAAATTTACCAATTTTTACTTTCCCTGCAATACATGGTAATGTATAGGGAAAGTATTGGAATCATGCCGAAAATCACAACTCGAGTTTTCGACGGATCTACACGTTTCGAGACCTCTAGAATACGAAAAAACCATTTTTAGCGTGACGTCTGTGCGTGTGTCTGTCTGTCTGTCTGTGTGTCTGTCTGTCTGTCTGTCTGTCTGTGTGTCTGTCTGTCTGTCTGTCTGTGTGTCTGTCTGTCTGTGCAGATTTTGTATCCACTGTAACTAAAAAACTAATGGACCGAATTTCACAAAATTTGGTAGGTAAGTCACTTGTGGCCGGGGCTGGTGCTGATTAGTTTTGGGTACGATTCGGAATAAAAGAACCCGCATTTTTTTGCGAAATGGCCCGCAAAAGCTTGTATCCACTCTAGCTGAAAAACTAATGGACCGAATTTCACAAAATTCGGTAGATGAGTCACGTATAGGTCACTCTGGTGCTGATTAGATTTTGGTACGATTCGGAAAAAAATAACCTGCCTTTTTTTGCAAAAAGGCCCGCAAAAATCTCCAAAATCTAAACTAAAGAACTAGGTATACTCAGATATATCCATAAAATGCCCGTTTAATACGTAATGTTTAACGACAAAAATAATAAGACCAACCCCATTACACTAGGACTAGCCGTTCTCGAGATATTTTAGTTTTTCGTACTTTCCCTACGCCACCTTTGAAAATAAGCCCGGTTACCGAATGAGAACGAAAATTCAATAAAAGTGAAATAAATGTAATTAAAATAAAGAGAACGTGGATATAAGTCTGCAGGGAAAGTCATGTGCTGCCCACATCAGATTTTTACTTTCCCTGCAATACATGGTAATGTATAGGGAAGGTATTGGAATCATGCCGAAAATCACAACTCGAGTTTTCGACGGATCTACACGTTTCGAGACCTCTAGAATACGAAAAAACCATTTTTAGCGTGACGTCTGTGCGTGTGTCTGTCTGTCTGTCTGTGTGTCTGTCTGTCTGTCTGTCTGTCTGTGTGTCTGTCTGTCTGTCTGTCTGTGTGTCTGTCTGTCTGTGCAGATTTTGTATCCACTGTAACTAAAAAACTAATGGACCGAATTTCACAAAATTTGGTAGGTAAGTCACTTGTGGGCGGGGCTGGTGCTGATTAGTTTTGGGTACGATTCGGAATAAAAGAACCTGCCTTTTTTTGCGAAATGGCCCGCAAAAGCTTGTATCCACTCTAGCTGAAAAACTAATGGACCGAATTTCACAAAACTCGGTAGATGACTCACGTATAGGTCACTCTGGTGCTGATTAGATTTTGGTACGATTCGGAAAAAAATAACCTGCCTTTTTTTGCAAAACGGCCCGCAAAAATCTTCAAAATCTAAACTAAAGAACTACGTATACTCAGACATATCCATTAAATGCCCGTTTAATACGTAATGTTTAACGACGAAAAGAATAAGACCAACCCCATTACACTAGGAATAGCCGTTCTCGAGATATTTTAGTTTTTCGTACTTTCCCAACGCCACTTTTCAACCGCAAAAGCTTGTATCCACTCTAGCTGAAAAACTAATGGACCGAATTTCACAAAATTCGGTAGATGAGTCACGTATAGGTCACTCTGGTGCTGATTACATTTTGGTACGATTCGGAAAAAAATAACCTGCCTTTTTTTGCAAAACGGCCCGCAAAAATCTTCAAAATCTAAACTAAAGAACTTGGTATACTTAGATATATCCATTAAATGCCCGTTTAATACGTAATGTTTAACGACGAAAAGAATAAGACCAACCCCATTACACTAGGACTAGCCGTTCTCGAGATATTTTAGTTTTTCGTACTTTCCCTACGCCACCTTTGAAAATAAACCCGGTTACCGAATGAGAACGAAATTTGAATTAAAAGTGAATTACATTTAATTGAAATAAATAGAACGTGGATATAAGTTTGCAGGGAAAGTCATGTGCTGCCCACATCAGATTTTTACTTTCCCTGCAATACATGGTAATGTATAGGGAAAGTATTGGAATCATGCCGAAAATCACAACTCGAGTTTTCGACGGATCTACACGTTTCGAGACCTCTAGAATACGAAAAAACCATTTTTAGCGTGACGTCTGTGCGTGTGTCTGTCTGTCTGTCTGTGTGTCTGTCTGTCTGTCTGTCTGTCTGTGTGTCTGTCTGTCTGTCTGTCTGTGTGTCTGTCTGTCTGTGCAGATTTTGTATCCACTGTAACTAAAAAACTAATGGACCGAATTTCACAAAATTTGGTAGGTAAGTCACTTGTGGGCGGGGCTGGTGCTGATTAGTTTTGGGTACGATTCGGAATAAAAGAACCTGCCTTTTTTTGCGAAATGGCCCGCAAAAGCTTGTATCCACTCTAGCTGAAAAACTAATGGACCGAATTTCACAAAATTCGGTAGATGAGTCACGTATAGGTCACCCTGGTGCTGATTAGATTTTGGTACGATTCAGAAAAAAATAACCTGCCTTTTTTTGCAAAATGGCCCGCAAAAATTGCCAAAATCTAAAATAAAAAACTGGGTATACTCAAATATACCGATTAAATGCTGATTTAATACGTAATTTTTAACGACGAAAAGAATAAGACCAACCCCATTACACTAGGACTAGCCGTTCTCGAGATATTTTTGTTTTTCGTACTTTCCCTACGCCACCTTTGAAAATAAGTCCGGTTATCGAATGAGAACGAAAATTGAATTAAAAGTGAAATAAATTTAATTAAAATAAAGAGAGCGTTAATATAAGTCTGCAGGGAAAGTCATGTGCTGCTCACATCAGATTTTTACTTTCCCTGCAATACATGGTAATGTATAGGGAAAGTATTGGAATCATGCCGAAAATCACAACTCGAGTTTTCGACGGATCTACACGTTTCGAGACCCCTAGAATACGAAAAAACCATTTTTAGCGTGACGTCTGTGTGTCTGTCTGTCTGTCTGTGTGTCTGTCTGTCTGTCTGTGTGTCTGTCTGTCTGTGCAGATTTTGTATCCACTGTAACTAAAAAACTAATCGACCGAATTTCACAAAATTTGGTAGGTAAGTCACTTGTGGGCGGGGCTAGTGCTGATTAGTTTTGGGTACGATTCGGAATAAAAGAACCCGCCTTTTTTTGCGAAATGGCCCGCAAAAGCTTGTATCCACTCTAGCTGAAAAACTAATGAACCGAATTTCACAAAATTCGGTAGATGAGTCACGTATAGGTCACTCTGGTGCTGATTAGATTTTGGTACGATTCGGAAAAAAATAACCTGCCTTTTTTTGCAAAACGGCCCGCAAAAATCTTCAAAATCTAAACTAAAGAACTTGGTATACTCAGATATATCCATTAAATGCCCGTTTTATACGTAATGTTTAACGACGAAAAGAATAAGACCAACCCCATTACACTAGGACTAGCCGTTCTCGAGATATTTTAGTTTTTCGTACTTTCCCTACGCCACCTTTGAAAATACGCCCGGTTACCGAATGAGAACGAAATTTGAATTAAAAGTGAATTACATTTAATTGAAATAAATAGAACGTGGATATAAGTTTGCAGGGAAAGTCATGTGCTGCCCACATCAGATTTTTACTTTCCCTGCAATACATGGTAATGTATAGGGAAAGTATTGGAATCATGCCGAAAATCGCAACTCGAGTTTTCGACGGATCTACACGTTTCGAGACCTCTAGAATACGAAAAAACCATTTTTAACGTGACGTCTGTGTGTCTGTCTGTCTGTGCAGATTTTGTATCCACTCAAACTGAAAAACTAATGGACCGAATTTCACAAAATTTGGTAGGTAAGTCACTTTTGGGCGGAGCTGGTGCTGATTAGTTTTGGATACAATTCGGGATAAAAGAACCCGCCTTTTTGAGCGAAATGGCCCGCAAAAGCTTGTATCCACTCTAGCAAAAAAACTACTGGACCGAATTTCACAAAATTCGGTAGATGAGTCACTTGTGGGTCATCCTGGTGCTGATTAGATTTTGGTACGATTCGGAAAAATATAACCTGCCTTTTCTTACAAAATGGCCCGCAAAAATCACCAAATCTAAACTAAAGAACTACGCATGCTCAAATATATCTATTAAATGCTTGTTTAATACGTAATTTTTAGCAACGAATAGAATAAGACCAACCCCATTACACTAAGACTAGCCGTTCTCGAGATATTTTAGTTTTTCGTACTTTCCTTACGCCATCTGATGTGAGCAGCACATGACTTTCCCTGCAGACTTATATTAACGCTCTCTTTATTTTAATTAAATTTATTTCACTTTTAATTCAATTTTCGTTCTCATTCGATAACCGGACTTATTTTCAAAGGTGGCGTAGGGAAAGTACGAAAAACAAAAATATCTCGAGAACGGCTAGTCCTAGTGTAATGGGGTTGGTCTTATTCTTTTCGTCGTTAAAAATTACGTATTAAATCAGCATTTAATCGGTATATTTGAGTATACCCAGTTTTTTATTTTAGATTTTGGCAATTTTTGCGGGCCATTTTGCAAAAAAAGGCAGGTTATTTTTTTCTGAATCGTACCAAAATCTAATCAGCACCAGGGTGACCTATACGTGACTCATCTACCGAATTTTGTGAAATTCGGTCCATTAGTTTTTCAGCTAGAGTGGATACAAGCTTTTGCGGGCCATTTCGCAAAAAAAGGCAGGTTCTTTTATTCCGAATCGTACCCAAAACTAATCAGCACCAGCCCCGCCCACAAGTGACTTACCTACCAAATTTTGTGAAATTCGGTCCATTAGTTTTTTAGTTACAGTGGATACAAAATCTGCACAGACAGACTGACACACAGACAGACAGACAGACAGACACACAGACAGACAGACAGACAGACAGACACACAGACAGACAGACAGACACACGCACAGACGTCACGCTAAAAATGGTTTTTTCGTATTCTAGAGGTCTCGAAACGTGTAGATCCGTCGAAAACTCGAGTTGTGATTTTCGGCATGATTCCAATACTTTCCCTATACATTACCATGTATTGCAGGGAAAGTAAAAATCTGATGTGGGCAGCACATGACTTTCCCTGCAAACTTATATCCACGTTCTATTTATTTCAATTAAATGTAATTCACTTTTAATTCAAATTTCGTTCTCATTCGGTAACCGGGTTTATTTTCAAAGGTGGCGTAGGGAAAGTACGAAAAACTAAAATATCTCGAGAACGGCTAGTCCTAGTGTAATGGGGTTGGTCTTATTCTTTTCGTCGTTAAACATTACGTATTAAACGGGCATTTAATGGATATATCTAAGTATACCAAGTTCTTTAGTTTAGATTTTGAAGATTTTTGCGGGCCGTTTTGCAAAAAAAGGCAGGTTATTTTTTTCCGAATCGTACCAAAATGTAATCAGCACCAGAGTGACCTATACGTGACTCATCTACCGAATTTTGTGAAATTCGGTCCATTAGTTTTTCAGCTAGAGTGGATACAAGCTTTTGCGGTTGAAAAGTGGCGTAGGGAAAGTACGAAAAACTAAAATATCTCGAGAACGGCTATTCCTAGTGTAATGGGGTTGGTCTTATTCTTTTCGTCGTTAAACATTACGTATTAAACGGGCATTTAATGGATATGTCTGAGTATACGTAGTTCTTTAGTTTAGATTTTGAAGATTTTTGCGGGCCGTTTTGCAAAAAAAGGCAGGTTATTTTTTTCCGAATCGTACCAAAATCTAATCAGCACCAGAGTGACCTATACGTGAGTCATCTACCGAGTTTTATGAAATTCGGTCCATTAGTTTTTCAGCTAGAGTGGATACAAGCTTTTGCGGGCCATTTCGCAAAAAAAGGCAGGTTCTTTTATTCCGAATCGTACCCAAAACTAATCAGCACCAGCCCCGCCCACAAGTGACTTACCTACCAAATTTTGTGAAATTCGGTCCATTAGTTTTTTAGTTACAGTGGATACAAAATCTGCACAGACAGACAGACACACAGACAGACAGACAGACAGACACACAGACAGACAGACAGACAGACAGACACACAGACACACGCACAGACGTCACGCTAAAAATGGTTTTTTCGTATTCTAGAGGTCTCGAAACGTGTAGATCCGTCGAAAACTCGAGTTGTGATTTTCGGCATGATTCCAATACTTTCCCTATACATTACCATGTATTGCAGGGAAAGTAAAAATCTGATGTGGGCAGCACATGACTTTCCCTGCAAACTTATATCCACGTTCTATTTATTTCAATTAAATGTAATTCACTTTTAATTCAAATTTCGTTCTCATTACTTTCCCTGCAATACATGGTAATGTATAGGGAAAGAATTGGAATCATGCCGAAAATCACAACTCGAGTTTTCGACGGATCTACACGTTTCGAGACCCCTAGAATACGAAAAAACCATTTTTAGCGTGACGTCTGTGTGTCTGTCTGTCTGTCTGTGTGTCTGTCTGTCTGTCTGTCTGTCTGTGTGTCTGTCTGTCTGTGCAGATATTGTATCCACTGTAACTAAAAAACTAATCGACCGAATTTCACAAAATTTGGTAGGTAAGTCACTTGTGGGCGGGGCTAGTGCTGATTAGTTTTGGGTACGATTCGGAATAAAAGAACCCGCCTTTTTTTGCGAAATGGCCCGCAAAAGCTTGTATCCACTCTAGCTGAAAAACTAATGAACCGAATTTCACAAAATTCGGTAGATGAGTCACGTATAGGTCACTCTGGTGCTGATTAGATTTTGGTACGATTCGGAAAAAAATAACCTGCCTTTTTTTGCAAAACGGCCCGCAAAAATCTTCAAAATCTAAACTAAAGAATTTGGTATACTCAGATATATCCATTAAATGCCCGTTTAATACGTAATGTTTAACGACGAAAAGAATAAGACCAACCCCATTACACTAGGACTAGCCGTTCTCGAGATATTTTAGTTTTTCGTACTTTCCCTACGCCACCTTTGAAAATACGCCCGGTTACCGAATGAGAACGAAATTTGAATTAAAAGTGAATTACATTTAATTGAAATAAATAGAACGTGGATATAAGTTTGCAGGGAAAGTCATGTGCTGCCCACATCAGATTTTTACTTTCCCTGCAATACATGGTAATGTATAGGGAAAGTATTGGAATCATGCCGAAAATCACAACTCGAGTTTTCGACGGATCTACACGTTTCGAGACCTCTAGAATACGAAAAAACCATTTTTAACGTGACGTCTGTGTGTCTGTCTGTCTGTGCAGATTTTGTATCCACTCAAACTGAAAAACTAATGGACCGAATTTCACAAAATTTGGTAGGTAAGTCACTTTTGGGCGGAGCTGGTGCTGATTAGTTTTGGATACAATTCGGGATAAAAGAACCCGCCTTTTTGAGCGAAATGGCCCGCAAAAGCTTGTATCCACTCTAGCAAAAAAACTACTGGACCGAATTTCACAAAATTCGGTAGATGAGTCACTTGTGGGTCATCCTGGTGCTGATTAGATTTTGGTACGATTCGGAAAAATATAACCTGCCTTTTCTTACAAAATGGCCCGCAAAAATCACCAAATCTAAACTAAAGAACTACGCATGCTCAAATATATCTATTAAATGCTTGTTTAATACGTAATTTTTAGCAACGAATAGAATAAGACCAACCCCATTACACTAAGACTAGCCGTTCTCGAGATATTTTAGTTTTTCGTACTTTCCTTACGCCACCTTTGGAAATAAGCCCGGTTACAGAATGAGAACGGAAATTGAATTAAAAGTGACATAAATTTAATTAAAATAAAGAGAACGTCAATATAAGTCTGCAGGGAAAGTCATGTGCTGCCCACATCAGATTTTTACTTTCCCTGCAATACATGGTAATGTATAGGGAAAGTATTGGAATCATGCCGAAAATCGCAACTCGAGTTTTCGACGGATCTACACGTTTCGAGACCTCTAGAATACGAAAAACCCGTTTTTAGCGTGACGTCTGTGTGTATGTCTGTGTGTCTGTGTGTCTGTCTGTGTGTCTGTCTGTCTGTGCAGATTTTGTATCCACTCTAACTAAAAAACTAATGGACCGAATTTCACAAAATTTTGTAGGTAAGTCACTTGCGGGCGAGGCTGGTGCTGATTAGTTTTGGGTACAATTCGGAATAAAAGAACCCGCCTTTTTTGTGAAATGGCCCGCAAAAGCTTGTATCCACTGTAGCAGAAAAACTAATGGACCGAATTTCACAAAATTCGGTAGATGAGTCACGTATAGATCACCCTGGTGCTGATTAGATTTTGGTAAGATTCAGAAAAAAATAACCTGCCTTTTTTTGCAAAATGGCCCGCAAAAATTGCCAAAATCTAAAATAAAAAACTGGGTATACTCAAATATATCCATTAAATGCTGATTTAATACGTAATTTTTAACGATGAAAATAATAAGACCAACCCCATTACACTAGGACTAGCCGTTCTCGAGATATTTTAGTTTTTCGTACTTTCCCTACGGCACCTTTGAAAATAAGTCCGGTTATCGAATGAGAACGAAAATTGAATTAAAAGTGAAATAAATTTAATCAAAATAAAGAGAACGTTAATATAAGTCTGCAGGGAAAGTCATGTGCTGCTGACATCAGATTTTTACTTTCCCTGCAATACATGGTAATGTATAGGGAAAGTATTGGAATGATGCCGAAAATCGCAACTCGAGTTTTCGACGGATCTATACGTTTCGAGACCTCTAGAATACGAAATAACTATTTTTAGCGTGACGTCTGTGTGTGTGTCTGTCTGTCTGTGTGTCTGTCTGTCTGTGCAGATATTGTATCCACTCTAACTAAAAAACTAATCGACCGAATTTCACAAAATTTGGTAGGTAAGTCACTTGTGAGCGAGTCTGGTGCTGATTAGTTTTGGGTATGATTTGGAATAAAAGAACCCGCCTTTTCTTGCGAAATGGTCCGCTAAAGCTTGTATCCACTCTAACTGAAAAACTACTTGACCGAATTTCACAAAATTCGGTAGATAAGTCACTTGTGGGTTACCCTGGTGCTGATTAGATTTTGGTATGATTCGGAAAAAAATGACCTGCCTTTTTTTACAAAATGGCCCACAAAAATCGTCAAAATCTAAACTAAAGAACTAGATATACTCAAATATATCCATTAAATGGTCGTTTAATACGTAATTTTTAACGATGAAAATAATAAGACCAACCCCATTACACTAGGACTAGCCGTTCTCGAGATATTTTAGTTTCCGTATTTTCTCTACGCCACCTTTGAAAATAAGTGCGGTTAACGAATGAGAACGAAAATTGAATTAAAAGTGAAATAAATTTAATTAAAATAAAGAGAACGTTAATATAAGTCTGCAGGGAAAGTCATGTGCTGCTCACATCAGATTTTTACTTTCCCTGCAATACATGGTAATGTAGAGGGAAGGTATTGGAATGATGCCGAAAATCGCAACTCGAGTTTTCGACGGTTCTACACGTTTCGAGACCTTTAGAATACGAAAAAACTATTTTTAGCGTGACGTCTGTGTGTGTGTCTGTGTGTCTGTCTGTGCAGATTTTGTATCCACTCTAACTAAAAAACTAATTGACCGAATTTCACAAAATTTGGTAGGTAAGTCACTTGTGTACGAATCTGGTGCTGATTACGTTTAGGTATGACTCGAGTTAAAAGAACCCGCCTTTTTTTTTGCGAAATGGCCTGCAAAAGCTTGTATCCACTCTAACTGAAAAACTAATGGACCGAATTTCACAAAATTTGGTAGATAAGTCGCTTGTAGGCCACCCTGGTGCTGATTAGATTTTGGTATAATTCGGAAAAAAATAACCTGCCTTTTTTATGAAATGGCCCGCAAAAATCAACTTAAGAACTACGTATGCTCAAATATAGCCATTAAATGCTTGTTTAATACGTAACTTTTAGCGAAGAAAAGAATAAGACCAACCCCATTACACTAGGACTAACCGTTCTCGAGATATTTTAGTTTTTCGTATTTTTCCTACACCATTTTTGAGAATAAGTCCTGTTTTCAAATGAGAACGAAAATTGATTTAAAAGTGAATTAAATTTAATTTAAATAAATAGAACGTGAATATAAGTCTGCAGGAAAAGTCATGTGCTGCCCACATCAGATTTTTAAGTTTGTAATGCTCATATAACGAAAACTAAAAGTGGTGAACTATATAAAAAGTAATATATAGTCCTTTGAAAGTTCTACAATGATATATATATAATTTGATTTTGGATCGCGTTCTTACTTTTTGAATTATAGTGATTATAATTCCGATATTTTAATATTTTGACCTATTGAAATTTTCCAATAGAAGGAAAAGCTGTAACATGTATTCCCTCCTTGGTGAAATATATAGGTGCATAAGCACGAGGTATTTTATTTTTTTCATAGAAATTAGGAAGTGAAAAGGACTTGGGTATTCTAAATATGTACAATGATTGATGAGGTTTGAAGAGAAGAAATGGAAGTATGAAATTCAAGAACGTAATTATCTCCCGTATCAGACAAGTTTATAGATTCTCCTGAATCTTAAATCTCGCCAGGGATATTGTATAAGTTTAGTTTATGTGCCGCCAAGCGAGTTAGTAAAATAATTTAATATTTTGACGATAAGTCTATATAGTCGGGGTATTCGGCAGAAATCGGATCGAAAACTAAAAGTGCTCTGAATAGTTTACGAGTGATGTGTATCTAACCCTTTGAAAACCATACCAGGATATATTACTGGATTTTGGATCAGGTTTTTAGTTTTTCAAATATAATGGCTATAATTTAGATGCTTTAATAGATTGAATTATTACTTTCTCTGCAATACATGGTAATGTATAAGGAAAGTATTGGAATTATGCCGAAAATCGCAACTCGAGTTTTCGACGGATCTACACTTTTCGAGACCTCTAGAATACGAAAAAATTATTTATAGCGTGACGTCTGTGTGTGTGTCTGTGTGTCTATCTATCTGTGCAATGTATGTATCCACTCTAACTCAAAGACTAATGGACCGAATTTCATAAAATTTGGCAGGTAAGTCACTTGGGTATGATTTGGTGCAAATTAGTTTTGGTACGATTCGTAAAAACAGAACCCGTCTTTTTTGCGAAATGGCCCGTAATAATGTCTTGTATCCACTCTAGCTAAAATACTAATCTACCAAATATCACAAAATTTGGTAGATAAGTTACTTGTGGGATACTCTGGTGCTGATTAGATTTTGATATTATTCGGAAAAGAACAATCCGCCTGTTTTTACGAAATGGCCCGCAGAAATCGCCAAAATCTAAGAAGAAAGCAACGTTTGTTCAAATATATCAATTAAATGCTTGTTTTATACGTAATTTTTTGATAAGGAAAAGTATCTGTCTGTCTGTGTGTGTGTGTGTGTGTGTGTGTGTGTGTGTGTGTGTGTGTGTGTGTCAGTGAGTCTGTGGAGACGATAACTGACGAACAAATGGACCGATTTGAACCAAATTTGTTACAAAAATCACAATCCGTAAACACTGGAAGCCTATTGTTTTTATACACGATCGAATGTTCAAAACCCCCTTAAATTTTGGAATGAAATTTTGAAAAAATCGTCAAAAAATCAAAACCGCTAATAAAGTTACGCAAATAGACATTTCTTATGTAATTTTTCATAAGAAAACGATTGGCATAAATTTTAGAACGCTAATACGAACCGTTCTTGAGATATTGTACATTTTTTAAAAAAATTATCAAAAAGTCATATAAAATAAAAAAAAAATATTTCCTATTAAGAAACATGATAATTTTTCATATGTAATACCATGCGATAAATTGGGTGACATCATTCTCGTGGATCTAGCTCGTTCCATTCATGAAAAAAGATACTTTGAGTAATACTTTTGTATTTGAACGCCAATAGTCATTTATCTGCTGTAAGAATAACTTATTTCTTCGTTCATAAAGCTTGGCGAGATTTTGGTGACAAATTTGGCGTAACGTCGCCAACTTGGCGACTTTTTGAAATATTGCCAAATTAACGAAAATCTCGCCAAATGGATAAAAATGACGCTCAATCAATGAAAATGACGACTCATTGTCAAAAATTCAATGTCTTGGAAAGAATATCTACTATAAGAAAAACCTATTTTTTTACAGTAAAAGTAGTAAATTCATTACATTATATAAGGAAAGTCATGTGTTGCCCACATCAGATTTTTTTAATATTTGTTTTGTATTATCTCTTCCCCACTTTTTCGGCTTTTATATTAAAATACAGGGATTCCTGTTTTTGTATGTTACACTTTCATAATATTTTATTCCTATTTTTTTCTATTTTCTATATATTTCTATCTTCCTTTCTTTTTTTTTATTTTATTTTATTATTATTAATATTATTATTATTATTATTATTATTATTATTATTATTATTATTATTATTATTAAAGCTCTATTGCAAAGAGCGAAATATAGCTTGTCTATTTCTACCGCTCTCCAATTTTCCGACAGTTTTTATTTGTTACTTTCCCTGCAATAAATCGTAATGTATAGGGAAAGTATTGGAATCATGCCGAAAATCGCAATTCGAGTTTTCGACGAATCTACACGTTTCGAGACCTCTAGAATACACAAAAACTATTTTTTGAGTGACATCAGTGTGTGTGTCTGTGTGTCTGCCTGTTTGTCTGTCTGTCTGTGCAGATTTTGTATCCACTCTAACTAAAAAACAAATGGACCGAATTTCATAAAATTTGGTAGGTAAGTCACTTGTGGGCGAATCTAGTGCTGCTGATTAGTTTTGGTACGATTCGTAAAAACAGAACCCGTCTTTTTTGCGAAATGGCCCGTAATAATGTCTTGTATCCACTCTAGCTAAAATACTAATCTACCAAATATCACAAAATTTGGTAGATAAGTTACTTGTGGGATACTCTGGTGCTGATTAGATTTTGATATTATTCGGAAAAGAACAATCCGCCTGTTTTTACGAAATGGCCCGCAGAAATCGCCAAAATCTAAGAAGAAAGCAACGTTTGTTCAAATATATCAATTAAATGCTTGTTTTATACGTAATTTTTTGATAAGGAAAAGAATAAGAACAACTCTTTTACTCTAGGACTAACCGTTCTCGGGATATTTGAGATTTTTTGCATTTAGTTATGCCGCTTTTGGAAAAATGTCCAATTATCAAATAAAAACAGAAATTGAATTAAAAATGCAAATTTAGTGTTATTTTGGGCAATTAAACTCAATTTAATGAATTATTAAAAAAATAAAGAGAAAATGAATTTGGCTCTGCAGAGAAAGTCATGTGCTGCCCACATCAGATTTT
Organism: Amaurobius ferox; assembly: GCA_951213105.1. NCBI lineage: Eukaryota > Metazoa > Arthropoda > Arachnida > Araneae > Amaurobiidae > Amaurobius > Amaurobius ferox. The sequence continues at coordinate 19,937,081 of OX578143.1, forward strand.
TTTTTTTGATAGGTGGTTCTAATTTCGATATTTTATTTAAACTGTTTTGAATATGTCTGAAGAAGGCAAACTACTTACAAAGGCAATTGCTATTATTCAAGCTAAACCATTTCGATCCATCGAACTAGAGCCACTGCCAAATTTTACTTTCCCTGCAATACATGGTAATGTATAAGGAAAGTATTGGAATCATGTCGAAAATCGCAACTCGAGTTTTCGACGGATCTACACGTTTCAAGACCTCTAGAATACGAAAAAACCATTTTGAGCGTGACGTCTGTGTGTGTGTCTGTGTCTGTGTGTCTGTCTGTCTGTGCAGATTTTGTATCCACTGTAACTAAAAAACTAATTGACCGAATTTCAAAAAATTTGGTAGGTAAGTCACTTGTGGGCGAGTCTGGTGCTGATTAGTTTTAGGTACGATTCCGGATAAAAGAACCCGCCTATTTTTGCGAAATGGCCCGCAAAAGCTTGTATCCACTCTAACTAAAAAACGAATCGACCGAATTTCACAAAATTCGGCAAATGAGTCATTTGTGGGTCACCCTGGTGCTGATTAGATTTTGGTATGATTCGAAAAAAAAATAACCTGCCTTTTTTTGCAAAATGGCCCTCAAAAATCGTCAAAATCTAAACTAAAGAACTACGTATGCTCAAATATATCCATTAAATGCTTGCTTTATACGTAATTTTTAGCGAAGAAAAGAATAAGACCAACCCCATTACATTAGGACTAGCCGTTCTCGAGATATTTTAGTTTTTCGTATTTTCTCTACGCCATCTTTGAAAATAAGTCCGGTTACCGAATGAGAACGAAAATTGAATTAAAATTGAAATAAATTTAATTAAAATAAAGAGAACGTGGATATAAGTCTGCAGCGAAAGTCATGTGCTGCCCACATCAGATATTTACTTTCCCTGCAATACATGGTAATGTATAGGGAAGGTATTGGAATCATGCCGAAAATCGCAACTCGAGTTTTCGACGGATCTACACGTTTCGAGACCTCTAAAATACGAGAAAACTATTTTTAGCGTGACGTCTGTGTGTGTGTCTGTCTGTTTGTCTGTCTGTGAAAATTTTGTATCCACTCTAACTAAAAAACTAATTGACCGAATTTCATAAAATTTGATAAGTATGTCACTTGTGGAAGGATCTGGTGCTGATTAGTTTTGGGTACGATTCGGGATAAAAGAACCCGCCTTTTTTTGCGAAATGGCCCGCAAATGCTTGTATCTACTCTAGCTAAAAATCTAATGGACCGAATTTCACAAAATATGGTAGATAAGTCGCTTGTAGGTCACGCTGGTGCTGATTAGATTTTGGTACGATTCGAAAGAAAATAAACTGCTTTTTTTTGCAAAATGGCCCGCAAAAATCGCCAAAATTTAACATAAAGAATTACTTATGCTCAAATATATCCATTAAATGCTCGTTTAATACGTAATTTTTAACGAAGAAAAGAATAAGACCAACCCCATTACACTAGGTCTAGCCGTTCTCGAGATATTTTAGTTTTTTCGTATTTTCTCTACGCCACCTTTGAAAATAAGTCCAGTTACCAAATGAGAACGGAAATTGAATTAAAAGTGAATTAAATTTAAGTAAAATAAAGAGAACGTGAATGTAAGTCTGCAGGGAAAGTCATGTGCTGCGCACATCAGATTTTTTTCAACTGCTTTATTGATAATTTCGGCATACTATCAGAAAAGCTGCAATGACACGCGTTCATGAAAATTCCAGCTTTATTTCTGAAATGTTCAGCTAATTATCGTCCGCCGAAGCGTTATTTTTGCATTTATAATATATACGAGATATATATTATCATAACTATCAGGAATCTGATTCCCATTACGGACAGCTGAGTCCCTGAAACTTTCAGTAACAGGCTTGCAAATGTTTTACAGTGTGCAAGTGACTTTAAGCAAAACCAAATCTTCCATCACTCAATCTTGACTCGACCAACGCAATGGCCTTCACTAGGCAGTGAATGCCCTTCGAGAGGACCATGCAGAGGACTTGTCTCCCGTTAGATGCGAAAAGTGATAAAAACACTTTTTCCGAAGGTAGACAATGCTAATGTATTGTTCAACCAATCTTCACCAGCGTAATTATCCTCTTACACCAAGAGTTAAAGGAAGTTTAAATTCATTTTAACGAGATTTTATTCCTGTATTGTCGCTTTCACGATTATAGGACAAATTCCAATCAGTGTTAGAGATTAAAAAATTAAACATTAAATAAATATTTTGTTGTATAAACATTTCTACAGAATTGTCATCTTTAAAACACTTGTTTTTTCCCTTACAAACTGGCAAGTTTAAATTCGTGGAGGAAAAATAACAAAAATTAGAGTTTGATTTCGCTGAGAATCAACAAAATTTTTGTAAGAGATTATAGGATTCCGAACTGACAGCTGCTTGGTTGATTGAGGCCGCGCGGCTTGCTGGTCCTGAAAAAGAGGGTTGTTTTTTGCTCATATTATTCTGTAACTACAGAAAGTTTTTCTATGATCTGTATACAGTTTTAATAAGAGTTTTGAGCGTATTTTGATATAAATTTCTTGTAATTCATACTCACAAAACCCTCCTATACAGCAGCCTCTGGCAGCAATATTTTCATTGAAGTCTCTGGCAGCAATATTTTCATTGCAGTCTCTAGCAGCAATATTTTCATTGCAGTCTCTGGCAGCAATATTTTCATTGCAGTCTCTGGCAGCAATATTTTCATTGCAGTCTCTGGGAGCAATATTGCATTGCAATCTCTGGCAATATTGCATTGCAGTCTCTGGCAGCAATCTTTTCACTATAGTCTCTGGTAGCAATATTGCTTGGCAATTTCTGGCAATATTGCATTGCAGTCTCTGGCAGCAAACTTTTCACTATAGTCTCTGGTAGCAATATTGCTTGGCAATTTCTGGCAATATTGCATTGCAGTCTCTGGCAGCAATCTTTTCACTATAGTCTCTGGTAGCAATATTGCTTGGCAATTTCTGGCAATATTGCATTGCAGTCTCTGGCAGCAAACTTTTCACTATAGTCTCTGGTAGCAATATTGCTTGGCAATTTCTGGCAATATTGCATTGCAGTCTCTGGCAGCAATCTTTTCACTATAGTCTCTGGTAGCAATATTGCTTGGCAATTTCTGGCAATATTGCATTGCAGTCTCTGGCAGCAAACTTTTCACTATAGTCTCTGGTAGCAATATTGCTTGGCAATTTCTGGCAATATTGCATTGCAGTCTCTGGCAGCAAAATTGCATTGCAGTCTCTGGCAGCAATATTGAATTGCAGCTTCTAGCAACCTGAGTTCAATCTTTATGAAATTTGATGCAAACTGTAAGGCAGAACTGAATTCGTTGCTCTCCATAAATGCTCACAAAATTGTGACACTTAGTGAGTTTCCTTGCTATCATTGCAGATACCTGCTATTTCATGCTGACGGGCGTATAAAAATTCGCAATCCGGTCCATGGATAGTATTGTCTGAAATGGTAATTGCCCATTTAAACTCCAGTTAGAAACACATTTTTTTTTCTAAATCACATCAAAGAAAAATGAAGGGAAATGATTGCTGCGACTCTGTAAGATGTGCAGTGCGTCTGTGAAACTGTACAGAATATATTCCGAGAGAACTGCACTATTGAAATTAAATTTAATAAGATGATTTCGATCATGTTAAACACAATAAACCAACCCAAACAAAACAAAAGAGCTCCAAATGTTATTCAAATATTATAAAAACATAACTATTACAAATAATATCAGGCGAATAGATATTACTTTCCTTAAATTGAATAATGTATAAGGAAAATATTGTGACGGATTCGAATTCGAGTTTTCGACGGGAGGGCACGTTTCAAGCATCCTTGATTACGAATCGAACATTTTTGAGGTAATGTCTGTGTGTGAGTGTGTGTCAGGGAGTCTATGGAGACGATAACTGACGAACGAATGGACCGATTCGAATGGAATTTGGTATAAAAACTACAATTCGTGAATACTGGAAGCTTTTTGTTTTTATACGCAATCGAATGTTTAGAACCCCCTAAATTTTCAAGTGAAATCTTGAAAAAAACATCAAAATATCAAAGCCTCTAATAAAATTAAGCAAATAAACATTTCTTATGTAATTTTTATTAGAAAACGATTGACATAAATTTTAGAACGCTAGCATGAACCGTTCTCGAGATATTGCACATTAAAAAAATATCAAAAATCATGTAAAATAAAAAAAAAAAATTCCTATTGAGAAACATGTTCACTTTTCATATGTAATATCATGCGATAAATTGGGTGACATCATTCTCGTGTATCTAACTCGTTCCATTCATGAAAAAAGATACTTTGAGTAATACTTTTGTATTTGAACGCCAATAGTCATTTATCTGCTGTAAGAATAACTTATTTCTCCATTCATAACGCTTGACAAGATTTTAGCGACGAATTTGGTGGAATGTCGCCATGTTGGCGACTTTTTTAAATGTTGCTAAATTAACGAAAACCTCGCCAAATGGATAAAAAATGACGCTAAATCAATGAAAATGACGACTAATTGACGAAAATTCCATATATTGAAAAGAATATAAATATCTACTATAATAATAATCTATTTATTTTACTGTAAAAGTAGTAAATTCATTGCATTATATAAGGAAAGTAATGTGCTGTCCACATCAGATTTTTTTATATTGTTTTTATATCCGAAAGCACATGAAGTTGTACGGCTAACCTGCATCGTTTTTAAAACGTTACATTTTAGAGTTAAAACAGGAAATATATATATATATATATATATATATATATATATATTAGTACAGGGTTTCTAGGAAATGTCCATGAGTGTACATTAGGTCTATCTACAGTAAAATGACCATTCCCGATCAACTAAAAGGGATTGCAGCGCCCCTACTGGACTATTTAAAAAGTTAGGATATTGGACTCTGTAGCAAAGCAATCCAGAAGTAAGTAGCCAATTACAAAGTTGTAGTGCGTCAAATGAGAAGGAATATACCCTAAAGGTGTTACATAAGGCATTAATTTGATACAATAGGATTATTGGTGAATGGCTCTTCTACTCCGGAATGATACAATAAACAAGAAAGATCAATCATGCATAAGCATTGATTATGAAACACTTTCCAACTGAAATGTAATTTCATTTAAAAATTTCTAAAATGTGATTCATTCAGTGGTAATATCTTTTACATTATCACAGAACTACAGTAATTTATTATACTTAAATATTTAAAACTGTATCGAAATATAAATCATCTGATTCTTTATGCAAAATCAATGAATATTTCATTCATATAACTTGTATTCCAGACTCCAGAGCTAAATAATTTTGTGTGAAAAAAATTCAGCAATTCTTATGTAATTCATCTTACAATCGCTTGAGATATTTGCATTCTGCATATGTTAAAATTAGGCTTCCTTGAAGAAATAATAAAAGTTTAGGGATCATTTAAAATCACAACTATTGTAATTGCATAGGCACGGAATTTAGATACACAGATAATACACAGATAATATATATGTGTATGTGTATGTACTCAAAGTATTGGAATCGTGCCGAGGATCGGAACTCGAATTTTCAAAGTATCTACACGTTTTGGGACTTCTAGAACACGAAAAAACTACTTTTAGGAAGACGTCTGTGTGTGTAAGGGTGTATCTGTGTATGTTTCTGTGTGTCTGTGTGGATATTACATCCACTCTAATTGAAAAACTAATGGACCGAATTTCATACAATTTGGTAGGTATGTTTTTTGTGGGAAATCCTGATGTTCATTAGATTATAGTACGATTCGTAATAAAAGAATCTGCCTTCTTTGCGAAATGGCCGCAGAAATTGCCTTTATCCACTCTAGCTAAAAACTAATGAACCAAATTTAACAAAATTTAGAGTATAATATTTCAATAACCTACAAGTGATTTATATACCAAATTTAACAAAATTTTGTATATAAATCATTTGTAGGTTATTCTACTACGATTTGGGAAAAAGGAACGGGCTATTTTTGCGAAATGGCCAGCAAAAATCGTTATATATAAAAATAAAAGACTACGTGTGCTCAATTATATCAATTAAATTCCTATTTTATATGTGATTTTTGACAACAAAAAGAATAAGACTAACCCCATTACTCTAGGACTAGCCGTTCTTGAGATATTCTAGTTTTTTCGCGTTTTCGCTACGCCACCTTTGACAATAAGTCCAGCTATCAAATGAGAACCAAATTTAAGTTTAACGTGTAAATTCAATGTCATTTAAAATACTTATGCTGTGCAGATAAACTCAAATTATCATTGAATAAATAAAGAGAACGAATATGAGTCTGCAGAGAAAGACATGTGCTGTCCACATCAGAATTTTTAACAATATTACACCAATGATTTATAGAAGTGAACGGGGATTATTTTCAGGTTATTTCGAAAAAAATGTATAATCTATATTTAAAGATCCATCAAATTTTTGTTGAATAAAATGTTCAACAAATTTAAGCTGTGTACCAAATTTTAACTCTCTAGGACGTAGGAAAGTGCATTTAAAATGCCATCAATTAAATTTATCATGAAGAGTTATATAAAATTTAAAAAAAATGAAAAATTGTTATCTACCAAATTTATCTTAAAATATGAAGCCACTCCCATTGCAAAACGTTTAAACAAATGGAGAGATATTTATTATATAATATCTCTCTCTTTTCTTTCTGGAAGATATCCCAAAGTCAGAATTTAATTGAATTTGTTTTTTTCCCTATATTAAATAATTTTTTTAATTAAAAAACTACTTAACATATTTTACTGAATTTTTTTTTATATATTCTATGGGATAATGTGAATATTTCCTAAAAATTTCGAAGCAATTCGTGAATTTTAAATTTACTTAAAAAATGTTTGAAAAATTAGGTCCCATAGGGTTCAATGTATTTCATTTTTTCAACCCGGGTTCAATAAAAAACTAATTGGGTGATATTATTTATTTATATTCCCATAGGTTCTACAGACCGTCTGAACAACATACTAAAATTTCATTTTGATAAACTCATTTTTACGGCAGTTATCGTGCTAACGGACAGACAGACAGACAGACAGACAGACAGACAGACAGACAGAATGAACAAAGTCATAAACACTTTTCAACTTTGTTGTAAAGTGTTAAAAACACCTTGCACCGGCATTCCTCCATTTCGATACAGCGTTACACCACTCGCATTACGTATGTGTGTACGGTTGTACCACACACACGCAGATTATATATATATATGTATATATATATATATATATATATATATATATATATATATATATATATATATATATATATATATATATATATATATATATATGTGCGTGTGTGGTTTTCTTAAAGTGTTAATTAGCTATTTCGCTACTGATGGTCATGATCATGAACTATTTTAAATATTTACTCCATACGTACATTTACGTTTTGACACCATTATCGACTTTTGTCAGTATTTTGACATGTTTCTTTCATCTGGGAAAAATTGGTTATGCTTCTTCTTCGTTGTTCTTCGATAAATAATTCGATCTAGAGTTTAAGTTTCAGTGACCACATACTTAGTATAATGTTGAAGGAAACTATTGGGATAGAATTGAAAATTTAAATTCTGTTTATTGGCGGATTTGCACACTTTAAGCATGCATGAATTTGAATCGAGCTGCTTTGTTGAAATGTTGCTTTCTCTCTCTGTGTGTGTATGTATGTATGTATGTGTGTATGTGTGTGGGTCTAACTCAAGAAATACAAAACCTGCGACATGCGATATTTCAAGAACTACGTGGATCAATTGAATGAAACTTAGTACGATTATTGCAATCTATGAGTACTAGAATCCTAGTATCTATTATGAACGTGATTGGACATTCAAAAGTACCTAAATTTCGAAGGACTTTTGGGGAAATCAGAATGTTAATCTTTTCATATAATTAAGAAAAATATGCATGTAATTCAAAGCCATCATTCATGTTTTGAATAATTCATAACGTATAATAGCGATTTTCTAAATGTGTTTTACAAAACCTTTGGGGGTCCTCGCCGTAATCGTATCATGCAAATTTTCTTAAAAATTGAAAAAACGTGTAAAATTTTAATGGTTTTGAATGACGAATTTTGGGTTCCGTCATTAAATTGAATTTCAAAAGGCTTCCGCGAGTAAAAACGTTTGAAAAACACTGACTTTGAATAACAAGTTATATAGCATTAATGAAACAATTAGTATAACAGTTTTGAAAAAAAAATAAATCCAGAAAGTTAATCATATTAAATAAACAATCTTTTTATATAATTAGTAAAACATGTAACATGATTCGTAATTTAAAATAACAATTACTATACCATTAATAACAGTTAGAAAATTGTAATGTGAAATGTTTTTAATCTCTAAAATATTCTGAATTGAAATAAACTAAAATTTAAATAAAATTATACTCTCAAACAAAATTGTACATTAATTTACTCAACAAAAATTAAAGTTCCCTATAAATATAATTGCTTAAATCCCCCATTTTCATTTCCCGCCAATTCCTTCTCTTTAGAGAGACAGAAATATATAACAAAGCGCACAAACTTTTCTCTAGAAGCACACATTACATAAACTAAGTATAAGTAAAGAAAAAGATCCCATACACTCACCGCCAGAACCAGGCTGATGGCAGCGAGAACCGTTACAAACCTCATCATGCGGTATTAAAACCAGTTCTGAATCTCCAATTTCTTCAAACAATGGTTCGGCTACCGAGATCAAGTTTTACAGTGACACCTAGTGGCAACACCATCCACTTTCCATGACCTAATTTCCGATCGTGACGTCACATGAATCTATGAGTGGAAAAGTCTGATTTATAAAAAAATAAATTAATCTTGCCCCTCGAATTGCGAAGGACGACCACTTGTGGGTGTCTTCAGTGCTTCCAAGCGATTTGTTCCCAACTGTTCTACCAGTTCTCATTGGCATTTCCTGGAAACTGTTTCTCGATGCATGTAGCATAAAATATATTACACTGCATGTTAAGGTCGTCATACGACAGGGTTGGTACATAAAGTTATGTAAAATATTTCTTCCCATCCACCCACCTGCATCACTTGCGCTCCTAAAATCCACGGACTCACATAACCACTTTCAACGAATATTAATACCCCCCTAAGAAAACATGACTATAAGATCCCTAACAAAACTTTATGATTCCCTAGAACCGCCGCCCTAAACGTCCTTGAAACTTGCTATGTCTTATATGGAAAATACTGAATAATTCACAGAAAATGCCAAATATTATCAAAGATATTAAACTTCATTTAATTTTACAGAATTATTGAATTATAGCCATCTTGGCGACATTTCCAAAAAATAACCAAGCCATCTATTTTGCGTTAAATGTGCAGCTAAATTCGCCAATTATGTCGAGACCTGATATATTAGCATTTCTTATGTGCTGTATATAATTTTACTATTTTCGAGGCATTCTCTGTACTTTAAGTTCTTCTCTAAGACCAAATTCAAAAGCCCGTCAGACTATTATAAATCTATTTCTAATATTATTAATCTAAAATTCCCCTGTTCCTTCACGAAATTTTGTAGTCTCAAATCTAGTGATTGCAATACCGGTATACCGAATACCGGTATTTCGTGCTATTTTGTAATTTCGTGAAACCGGCATTTGCTAAGGTAAAATACCGGTATTTTCGGTATTAGCTATAATAAATATTTTTTTTATTAAAGGGTTTAATTTAACTTATTGGGCCTCTACTGTTATTTGAAATACGTATTTTCAAAAATATGCATATAAATAAAAATATTTAAAAATACGTATAAAAATTGTAAAATAAAATACTCCTTGCACAGGCGTAGTTAATTTCTAGCATGAATTATAACTTAGAATTTAATATTCTAAACTATCTAATAATACGAATTACTAGACGAGATCATATTCTAAACTAACATCTCCGTGAACAGGCGCAGTTCTCCGAAGCTCCTTCCTATTGGTTCTCTGACGCTCCTTAGCAATCACTTAAAGATCAGGACATTCCACTATCTGAGCAATTACACAGTACATTGAAAATTCAAATAGAGGAAAGGCATAGTGAACTAGAAAATATTTTAAGGTATTTACATAATTATAACGACTTTAAAAAAGAAAACGAAAATGAAGAAAAGAAGCCAACAAGGTCCAATTTAATTAAGTTCGTCGTAAATTTCCACAAAAATATTTATGAAAAGCAAACACAAACCTATCCAGAGGAATTCGTTGAAGATGATGTTGATGTTAATATCGGAAAAGAATTCCCTCTCGAGAAGAAATTACAATTAGCTATAAATAAAAAAATTGCCACAAACAATAATACAAAAGTAATACAAAAAATCTGATGTGGGCTAGACATGACTTTCCTTATACTCGTATAATGTAATGAATTTACTACTTTTACAGTAAAAAAAATAGGTTTTTCTTATAGTAGATACTTATATTCTTTCCAAGACATTGAATTTTCGACATTGAGTCGTCATTTTCATTAATTTAGTGTCATTTTTATCCATTTGGCGAGATTTTCGTTAATTTGGTAACATTTCAAAAAGTCGCCAAGTTAGCGACATTCCGCCAAATTCGTCGCCAAAATCTCGCCAAGCGTTATGGATGAAGAAATAAGTTATTCTTACAGCAGATAAATGACTATTGGCGTTCAAATACAAAAGTATTACTCAAAGCATCTTTTTCATGAATGGAACGAGCTAGATCCACGAGAATGATGTCACCCAATTTATCGAATGGTATTACATATGAAAAGTGAACATGTTTCTCAATAGGAATTGCTTTTATTTTATATGACTTTTTGATAATTTTTTTGAAAAATGTGCAATATCTCAAAAACGGCTCATGTTAGCGTTCTAAAATTTATGTCAATCGTTTTCTAATAAAAAATTACATAAGAAATGTCTATTTGTGTAACTTATTAGCGGTTTTGATTTTTTGACGATTTTTTCAAAATTTCACTCGAAAATTTAGGGTTTCTGAACATTCGATTGCGTATAAAAACAATAGGCTTCCAGTGTTTAGAGATTGTGATTCTTGTACCAAATTTCATTCGAATCGGTCCATTCGTTCGTCAGTTATCGTCTCCACAGACTGACTCACACACACACACACACACACACACACACACACAGACATCACTTCTGAACATTGGGTTCTGAACATTCGATTGCGTATAAAAACAATAGGCTTCCAGTGTTTACGAATTGTGATTTTTGTACCAAATTTGGTTCGAAGAATCGGTCCATTCGTTCGACAGTTATCGTCTCCACAGACTCACTGACACACACACAGACATCACTTCAAAAATGTTTGATTCGTGATCAGGGATGCTTGAAACGTGCTCTCCCGTCGAAAACTCGAATTCGAATTTTCGACCCCGTCACAATACTTTCCTTATACATTATGTATATAAGGAAAGTAAAAATAGATTTATCCAAAACCGTCAGAAGAGAGACCGAGTTGTTAGAAGGTGAGGCAAATATTTAGAGGAAGTATATCGCTCATTATTAACAGTACCACTAACCACCATTATTAACAGTACGTGGATGCAGAAAGAGCATTTTCAATTGTAGGTAATCTGTGCACAAAAATACGTTCCAGGCTGGCATTATGTTTTTACGATCACATTTCAAAAATATGCAGTAATTAATAAATATTATATAATAGACTACACAACAGGATTTTTATGTGACATTTACTCTTCTTAATAATAATACTATATATTTTGTTCCTTTATTATATTGTAATACTGTAAATATTTTTTGTTTCTAATGTTATAAATTATAAGTTTACTGCTCTTATTAATAATATTTGACTATATGAATGAATGAATGATATGAAGGTGGGTGGCTCCAGAAGAGCCTAGCACATCGACCAGAGGTCTATTGTACTACCCCAAAAAGAAAATGAAGATCCCTAAGAAAAGAGACCAGTAGCCGATGCGAAAATAAGCAGGCACTTGACAGGAATGTCGTTCAGCTCCCAAGGTTCAATCACATGACGACCAATGTGTTCGAATCTGTGAGCAGAGTAGGCCTCACAATCACATAGAATGTGAGCTGCAGTTTCTTCGCTGTAATTGCAGCCTCTGCAAAGCGAATCCTTGGAGACACCCATAATATTAAGATGTCTCTTGAGAGTGCAGTGTCCAGTAAGGAGTCCAACAGCTCTCCTGATGCCAGTTCTACTGAGCCTGAAAAGTTCCTTTTGACGTGTACTAGGGCAATTACAGTTGAGGATTTTCGCTTGCCTTTGACCCTTAGTGTCACGCCAGTTCTCACACTGAAGCTTTCTGAAGATGTCATAGACAATTCTTCTGACAAGGTCATTGGGAATACCCAAGGCCGGCTCAGGACCCACAAAAGGAGTATTAGAGCCTTTCCTAGCAAGTTCGTCAGCCAATTCGTTGCCAGGAATGCCTGAATGACCAGGCACCCAGTACAGAATGACACTATTATTACTAGCAATTGTACAGAGAGCATTATAGCATTCCCAGACAAGGGAAGACTTCACAGTGAACTTCCCTAGAGCCATAAGAGCAGCCTGGCTGTCAGAACCAGGGGCGGACTGGAACAAAAATTCCTACCGGGAAATCTGCCAAGGGGGCGCGAGCACCAAGCACTGAAAGCCTAGCCCTAGATAGTAGAGACCGTGGGCGGACTAGGATTTGAAATTCAATATGGAAAAAATTTACCGGCCCGAAAAAATTTACCGGGAAAAATTATTTTTTTCATTTTATGTCTAAAGTGAAAAATGAAGATTTCTGATATTCTTAAAACAACTGGTTTCATTATTCATAGAACAATTTATTTTACAATCGAAGCATTTTAGTATAAATCGATGAATCTTTACACAGATATTCAACAATATCTTCAAGACAAACCGAATTTAAGATATCTTTTTCACAGCACATTAACATTAAAGGCTCCAATCTTTCATCCGTCAAAGTTGATCTCAATCGCGTCTTGACAATCTTCAGTTTGCTAAAGGCTCTTTCACACGATACTTGTGTGAACGATAACGTTAACAAGTATTCGTAAGCTTGAAATAGATTGGTGTATGCCGAGGCGTTCAATGAATACCTATACAGGATTTTATAGCAGCATTTCAAGCAGTTTCTACATGATCCTTTGCAAGGACTAAACGGATAATTATCCATGTGCGAATTGATTCGCATCCAACTCTAAATGAATGTCCTCATCGATCTTATCAGAAAATTGAGATTTGTTATCCGAATCAGAATCGTAAAACTTACTAGGATCTTCAGCGTGTTTTTCAAGATCAGACTGTTGGAATTCTTCCTTCAGTGTTCTTGAAAGAAACCCAAAATCTCGGACGAAAGTTGACAACTCGGATCTTAGTTGGGTAGCTTTAAGACCAGTCAGTTGGGCAATCTTATTAAGACAGTTTTCAGGGATGCCAGTTAGCTCAAGATCTTGAAAACGTCGTGGATCCAGGCATGCGGTGTCTTTTATAAGTTCTTTGTTGGTGGAAAACCTTTCATCAATACTCGTTTTGATTTGGTCAACAGCTGTACGGAAGACCTCACTTCTGAAGCGGGTAACAGGATCTATTGGTCTAGAATCCTTAGCTAATTCTCCAGACTGTAATTTCTTCTTTGATACTCTTCTTTGACGTAACTCCGTCTCCATTTCTATCTCATCCACATCATTTTTCAAAAGGTAGTCGTTCATTTCCTTCACAAAAAGAGACACTTTCTTATACATTGTTTCAAAATCGGAACTCTTAAGTTTCTCCTTCGCAGATTCAACTATGTGCCAAGCCGATAGATGATCAATTCCTTGGGTCTGCAAGTATTCTGATGCTTGTCTCAAAACAGTGTAAATATTAAGAAGTAGGAAAGCTATTAAAACCGTTTCAAACTGGCACCATTTCTGTAAAAGAACATCTACTTCAAATGTAGCTTTGGCATCGAATTTTGGCGATTCCCTGATGTTAAGGAAAACTTGAAGGAGAACGTAAAAATTCTCCACCTCAGGATTGTTAAAATCTCCTAAAATTTTCTCTAAAGCCGCTTGCTTCGACCACCAACGGGTCTCTCCTATCTTTTGCAGCCTCTTCAGCTCAGATGGACCAATTCCTTTTTCTCTTGCTACTTCGGTCCAAAGAGTCATACGTTTGCTGGAATCCGAAATAAAAACAGCGGTAGATTGTAAAAGGCCAATGAAATTTTTGATGGGAAGAATATTTTGGATGACATCTGTTGCACACAGGTTTAGCACATGTGCGTAACACCAAATGTATACAGAGTTTGGAGAATCTTCTTTGATGAATTTTTGAACACCTCTGGATTCACCACGCAGATTTGCAGCTCCGTCAAATGATTCGCCTATGATATTTTCCATTTTTAACATCTTCATCTAATACATAGCACAAAATTATGGTCTCCTGGTCGGCTACAGACACATCTTGACTTCCATCCATCTGCACACTGTATTTGCGACCACCAATCTCATTGACGATAGTACTTTTCATGATGAACAGAATTCCGGCTATAATCTTGTTAACAGTGCTCTTTGACAACATTGTCACGAGACTTCCTCTTCAGCAACTGGATGGTTTACCCTTTCGACGCAGCTTTTCACGTCTTTCTTCGCTAGCTTTTATTGCTTTAACAAGATGATTGCTCAAGGGAACGTCAAATTGTGCCAACAGTAGGATCAGTTCTAAGAAGTTCCCATGTTCGGAACTCCTGTCTTCTAAAGTGCAGAGTGTTTCGTTGCGGTGTGCTCTGTAAGAAAGTCCTTGTTTGACAATGAATTTTATCACTTCAACAATTCTTTTTAGTACCTCGAGAGATTCGAGTACTTGGCGCCTTCGAAGATCATCCATTTCATTATTAATTAGGGATCCAATATCTTTCTTACATTCACAGCTCAGATATGCTGTAACAATTGTGAGATTTGCTGCATTCATGCTCTTCAATTGATTGATAAATGTGGGAAAACCTTGTAAAACCTTTCGCAAACGTTGAGTCAATATCAGAAAAAGCCAAACAGACATTGCAATAAATTGCAATTACTTTTCGATCCTCCACTTTAACAGAAATCCAAAGACGATTCACATACTTGTTTTCTGAAATCTTTCTTTCATACACTCTCTTTTCATCAAACGGTAAATGTGGCACGGCTTTACTGCTAGGTTGGCTCATGTTGTTCATAAGTGACAATCTTTCATTGACAGGTGCACTGTTTGAGAGTCTTTGAAAACAAACATTACCTTTTGTAGTTGAGGTGCTGGGAGAAACGTCACTTTCTGATGAAATTATAGTACGTGATGTCCGTGAATTGTGTTCGTTGAAGCTGATAAGCAGGGAATCTTCAGGAATGATGGCGGCTCGCGTACACGTTCCTTCACTTCCTTCCTGTCCAATTGAAGATGGCGAAGGCTGTAAAAAAATCACATTTTTTTAGACATTTTTAGACTTTTTAGACAAATTATACATTTTTTCATTAAATATACTTACCCCAATGTCATCCGA
Source organism: Amaurobius ferox (assembly GCA_951213105.1). Classification (NCBI taxonomy): domain Eukaryota; kingdom Metazoa; phylum Arthropoda; class Arachnida; order Araneae; family Amaurobiidae; genus Amaurobius; species Amaurobius ferox. Next base: position 19,952,635 of record OX578143.1, read on the forward strand.
TTTATCTTCACTTTTGCTGTCTGTATCGGACCAATCGGCAGTACTGTTATCACCGGTACGGAAACTGATTCCGAAAGATATTCTTCTTTGTTTCGGATCATCAGCGCATGCTAATAATTCCGCTGTTCTTTTTTCTTTTCTTCGCTGCGCTCCACTTTTTTAAAGTTCATTATTCGGATTTTTTTCGGAAACTTAAAACTAAAAAGTCACTTCACCCATGCGTTGGTGGTGTTTAGGTGGACAGAAAATTTAGAATAACAAATAGAGAACAGCCAAGCTCGATCGCTGCGCTCAAGAAAAACAAGGCAGATGCGTGCGAGAAGTCCTCGATGGATTGATCTTTTAGGCTAGAGGACGCGCGCAGCTTGGCCGATGTCAGTGCGAGACTGCGCGTGACGTCAGATCCAAGCAGTCGAATAATTTGGCGTATTCGCGATTCCAGCCCGATGCTCGCCATCTAGTGATAAATTTTTGAAACAGAGAGAGAGCAACGAGGTGAACAAACAAGCATGATATTCTGTTACCATTAGAAACAGTGTTGTGAAATTTGCGTCCATTTAAATATCCTTATCGAAATTACAGTCATCATCGATTGAAATATAATTAGGGGCATCTCTAGAACTTATTTTGTATTCACTTCTACATAATTTTAGAATGTTGCGTCCATGTATTTTCCCACAGAAAAAAAGAGGAGTGGGGGGGCGAAGGATCGCGATCTGGAGGGGGCGCACCGGGAAATTTCCCGGTTTCCCGGTGGGCCAGTCCGCCTCTGGTCAAAACAAATGAAAATCTGGCTATTCTCATACTTTCTGTCATAGCAAATTCTACAACACATAAGAATGGCAAATACTTCAGCCTGAAAGACAGTAGCAAAATTACCAAGCGGATAAGATAGTTCAGTGCCATCATCAGGGCAACAGACACCAGCACCAGTACTAGTGCCAATCTTCGAGCCGTCTGTGTACCATACAAAACAATTGTGTTTATTGTAGGTTGGAGTCCTCTTCCAATCATCCCGCGAGGGGACAAGAATTTCATAAGGCTTATCAAACGTAAATTTGACATGTATGCCATCAGGTGGCATACAGAAATAAGGATGCCTAGCAACATTACTGTTAAGTTTACCCCAAGATAGATGCCTTGAGTAATCTTTCCAGTGTTTCAGATATTTGAGTCTGTTCATGCAGATAAGTGCTTCTGCTTCAATGCGCATATAGAGCGGATGCAAGCCAAGTAGAAGTTCAAGAGTTGCAGTAGGAGTGGTTTTCATGCATCCGGAGATTGCAATGCACACCATCCTTTGAAGCTTAACTAAATCAAGTTTAGCAGTTTCACTTCTAATTCTGGACCACCAAACAATGGACCCATATGAAATGATAGGACAGACTATCATCGAGTAAATCCAATGGATAGCTCTGGGATTAAGGCCCCAGGTTTTCCCAATAGCATTCCTACAAGACCAGAAGATTCTTCTGGCTTTAGTTGTGCAGTAGTCCAAGTGCCTCTTCCAATTAAGTTCCTTGTCAAAATAAATTCCCAAGAATTTAACCTCCTTGGAGCAAATAAGCTTCTGTCCAAAGAAGCAAATATTCCCAAGATTAAGTATGCGTTTCCTTGTAAACGCAACTAAAGCAGTCTTCTGCGGATTAACCGTAAGACCAGCATTTTTACACCATGTCTCAACCCTCCTAAGAGCAATAGACATCATGTCAGAGACAGTGTTGCCAAATTTGCCCCTGGCAATGATGACAACATCGTCAGCATATCCAATGCAAGAGACACCAGAGATATTAATGCTTTCCAAAAGAGAGTCCACCACAAGACACCAGAGAATTGGTGAGAGCACACCTCCTTGTGGACAGCCCGAAAGTGCATGCACAGTCATACTTTCACCAAGTAAAGATGCACAGATATACCTGTTAGATAACAAGTTCTTAATCCAATAAGATATCTTGGTATCAACACCTTTTCTGTTTAGAGCAACAAGAATAGTGTCGATTGGTACTTTGTCAAAGGCACCTTCAATGTCAAGAAAGGTAGCAAGAGCGATTTCCTTGGCATTGAGATTTTTCTCTAAAATAAAGGAGAGACTGTATAGAGCAGTATCCGTAGATTTGCCCGGTTGATAGGCATGTTGAGAACTAGACAAGGGCTTAGAGGCCAGAATCACTTCCCTTAAATACCTATCAATAAGCTTTTCAATAGTCTTTAAAAGAAAAGACGTAAGGCTGATAGGCCTGAAAGATTTGGCCTCATAATAATTATCCTTTCCAATTTTCGGAATGAAGATTACCTTAGTATGCCTCCACGCATTTGGTATATGACCAAGGGCAATACAGGCTCTGTAGATATTGCAGAGAACGGGAGCAAGCATCTCAATTCCCTCCTGGAGAAGAATAGGAATGATGCCATCAGTTCCCGGAGTTTTATAGGGTTTATGGGAATTAATTGCCCATTTAACCCTATCAAGAGTAACAATGCTCCTAGCAATACTCCAGCTATTGTCATCAGACAAGGACGTGGAGCAAGCAATACACTGTCACACTGTACAACAGGATGAGAAATCGGAAAGTGAACTCTGAACAGCTCATTCAGGGTCTCTTCACCAGTAACAGTAAAGTCACCATTGGACTTCTTGACAGTGTTAAGTTTACAATTTCTGCCTCTAGCCATCAGCTTAACAAGTTTTGCAACGGCAGAGGCATCATTAATACCTTCGCAGTATGTTCTCCAAGAATTTCTCTTGGCATCCCTAACTGCTTTATTATAGGAGGTGAGGGCAGATTTATAAGTCTGCCAATCACCATTCTTCTTGGCTCTATTAAAAAGCTTCCTGCATTTCCCACGCAACCGGCTGAGCTCACTAGACCACCAAGGAACAATCCTTGGGGAGTCAGCTATGGTGGTTCTGCAGTTACTATGAAAAGTACTGATGATGGTCTGTTGCACAAAGTCAACAGCCAGATCCACGTTTTCAATAGAGGAATACTCACCAATGTGATTGGCCAAATTGGCCCTAAGATCTTCTTTGTAGGAACCCCAATTAGTTTTCCTAGGGTTCCTACCCTTGTCCTCTAAAGCTTTTACAGGACCTTTAACAGAAAAAGAAATTAATTGATGGTCAGACAAGGATATATCGTCTAAAACCTTCCAATTAATTACCGAATCATAAGCAGAGCTATTACACAGGCTAATGTCAATAACCTCGCGACGTTTTACTGTCACGAAGGTAGGAGTATTACCCTTATTACGTAAATCGAGCTTATGAAGAAGGATCTGATTTAAAAGATCATCACCCCTACGGTTACAATTACTACTGCCCCAAACAGTGTTATGGGCATTTGCATCGCAACCTATGATCATTTTTTTACTATTACCATATTCAGTAAGATTAATAATGACCTTAGAAAAAGTTTCCTTATCTTCATAAGGAAGATAGGCAGAAGCAAAGATGTATTCCATCATATGTTCATCAATTTTAAGTTTCACACTGATGGCAACATTGTCACCATCAAGGAATTTAACCAGATGAACAGCATTGAGCTTGTTGCTGACAGCAATACAGGCTCTGGGTCTGGTACAGGATGTGTCATAAAAGACATTGAATCCCTTGATCCCTAGACCCGAAATCTTTCCATTACAGGTCCAGGGTTCTTGGATAAGAGCAATATCAGCTTTACCATTGAGAAGCCTTTTGCTAAGAATAGCAGAGGCAGATCGACTATGATGCAGATTAATTTGCACAACCTCAAGACAGCCCATAAGCAAAAACAAGAAAAGGGCACAGAAAACCTAGGAGAAAGAAATTCACCTAGTATCACAACAATGATCAGCATCAAGCATGATATCATTGTCAAAATCCTTCATGCGTTTTTCCAACTCATCATCCGAAATCGGAGGGTTAGCATGAAGTGTAACATCGGAACCAGAAGCAATTTCCAGTTCATTAAGTTTAGGTATCATAGTCTCAAGACTACCAATACTTACCTGAGAGGAGGTCGCCCGGTCTGCTGGCTGTTCCTCCATCTCCGTCTTCCCTTTAGGCTTTTCGTTTGGATCACGAAGAATCTTAAAGACTCCACGGTCCAAACCGGTGAATGCACCCAGGTCAGCCTTGCGAATCGCATCCGCAGCCTCCGAATCCACCTCGAAGATCCATCTCACAGAGTGGGGTTCCACAAAATTTTGCAGAACACGCCACTCCTCAGACTTCAGCTCCGGGTTGAAACGGTTTAGCCGTTTCAGCAAAACACTCGGCTCCTTGGTGTACACGTCTCTGGTTTTGAATGCCACCTTGACAGGTTTGGGAAGGTCATTAGCACTCAAGAATATTTGACTATAACATTTGTTCCTTTATTTTATATTTTTACATAACAAAATTGTTTATACTCGTATTTTTATAGTTTATGCATTTTTTGTCTAAAACTAATAATTATAGCAAAGAAACAACTGTGTTTTTGTACCTTTTCTGAAAAATTCCTAATACCGGTATTAATACCGGTATTCCGGTATAACGTTTAAAAAAATACCGAATATCGGTATTGCATTTTTGGTCCGGTATTGCAATCACTACTCAAATCTAAACTATTGGTAGTATATACGCCCTTGACTATACTGTAATTGAATTCTCGAGGTTGATTACGAATTTGCTGATGGTTCGAATGCAAACAGGACCGATTGTTCATTTTTCGAAAAATTTCTGTCTGGTGTTTCATAGGGAGCTTGCATTTTATTTAATTACAAACATCCATGTATGTTATTGGATGTTCTATAGAAACTGGTTAGTGATTAAAAAAAACCTCTATCTCAATTAAGAAATGCAAGATTAATCTTAAATGAATATCATCAAACTCAGAGGAGAAACATCGCCAAGGACTCTGCAAATCGTCATATTTTTTGGTCAGGGCAGATACGCTGAATGGTAGATAGTAGCTTTTAACAGTCATGTGTACTATCACCTCCATGGCTTTATCTGCCGCAGCGCCCAAGTGTCGAGAGTTTGAACTAATTTTTTTTTCATGCCGCACAAAATCCCCCACCACGGTGAATATTAATCTGCAAACTTCATGTCTCTCCGACCCATAGATATTGTTTATAACGTTTTACTTTTGCTCCGAACTTTTGAATCACCCTAATAGTCTGAAAATCCAATGATAGAATAGAGAGAAGTTGTAACTCAAAAAACCCTAACTTTAAAATATGCCTACATAATAAAAAGAAGTATTAAATAGAGAATCATGAATCAAATGGAAAATAGAATGCAAATCTCTAGTTATTAAGCTGTAGATAATCAACAAATACCAATGGAATGGAATCGATAATTAAAAAAAAAAAATCCAAGCATTAAAGCTTTACATATGGGTAAGCACTAGGTCTAAATAAATTATTTGTTCATTTTGAAAAAACTTTTCTTTAAGTATTTAATCAAAATGAACACAAAATGTGTGTTTCTGATATTAGAGATAGATTATATCTATAAACACTAATGACTTGGCCTGCACACATAAAGATGGAAAAATTATGAAGGAAACAAGAATGCCTGAAAAAAAACTCTGCATATGTCCTAACCAGTGGAGCCCAGAATGAAGAGACCAGTGTTGCCAATTGCAAAGGATAAAAGTAGAGAACTACTCTTGCCAATCGTGAGAAATAAGTAACAGTAATGCGAAAGTCTTTAAAAGGTGATATTCTACAGCAAGAGCTACAAAATAATGGAGCGTATAATATAATTGAAAACAGTGAGGCTTATGCATAAGGGGATGTAAATACAATATAATATTTATTCAAGAGAATGTTGATGCCTGACTAATATAAGATACTAAGAGAATTCAAGAATATTCAGCTAATCCAAACTTTTTAACTATACCATTTACTAAATATGCTAGATATTTATATAATTTGCTGGTAATTTTTAGATTATATATATATATATATATATATATATATATTTTCCAAAAAGAATACCTAATTACAGAAAAGCAAAAGATGAATGTGAAAAACGAAAAGTATCACAAGTGGCCGGGGGGAGTTGTGACCCCCACTCTCCGGTTAAGCAATGCTTTATGCCATGGCGACACTCCCGGAAGCCGATACTTATACATGGAATGGCCTTAATACCATCAATTACCGAACAGCAAAAACCCACAGCAAAATTTCAAAAATACAATTTGGATGACACACGAAAAAACTATTCAATTCACTCAATGTGCCTACAAATGAACGTGCCGATATAACCCGTCTCAACAAATTCCAAAATTCTTACCAAAACTGTCCGATGTATAAAACTCCAACTTGTAGTCCACTTCACAAATAACCATACTCAATACTCGCGAGTCGTAGCTATTCAATGACAATGTTTCAACTGTTTAAATATTTGCCCTTACATTCAGTTACAGTTAACCCAGAGAATTCTGAAAGTATTTTAATTACAAAACCCATGGGGTAACCGTGTTTTACAGCTTCATTTATAAACTCTGTATCGTGATGCTTTTGATCATACTCTCTACTATTCAATTGTTTATTTCTAGTTAATTGGTTAATGATAATATTACGAAAAACATTTTTATGTAAATTACTTGACCAACGTGTGATGAAGTTTATTTTAAATTTAAAATCTTTTCTTTTATCAAAAATTCTGAAATAAGTTTTATTATTGTCTTTAACTATACATAAGTCCAAATAATTTAAACTTTCATCTGAATTGCTAGGAGTTTCTATTAGGTTTAAAGTTTGTGGATAAAAACTAAAATCCATTTTGAAATCTGCAACACTACAACTCAAAATCACATCATCGACGTATCTCATGTAGACCATTTCATTTAATATATGGGTACCTGTTTCATACTTATCGAGATAGATGTCTGCTAGAACCGAAGAACAACTTCCCCCCATTGGGATACCTTTAATCTGCTTGTAATAGCCTATACCGTTGTATAGTACTGTCTCGAAAAGTACCAGTCTCACCAATGCTGTATACCTAGTCAGCGACATCAATAAATGCAATTTATGTGTATAGTATAAGTCTATCACTATGTTAAGCAAATCATTTATATCAATGTTATTGTAAAGATCGCTAAAATCAAAACTCTTATACACCACATTATGCGGTATGCTCTTTAATTTATTAATAGCTTCAAAACTATTTTTAATAAAATAAGATCCCTGCTTCTTAAGATCTGCAATAACTGGCCTGAGCACCATGAGTAACCTTTTGTTTGCATTGGTTAAGTATGACCTATATCCTATTGTTACAGGTCGAAATCTAATGGGACTCTTATGCAGTTTGGGAATGAGCGTGAGATAAGGGAATTTAATGTTTCCGATTCCAATAACGGAAAGTTTATACATTGCCCTAACACGATTTTCAATTTCTATTTTTGATTGATTGACGTGTAGATACATCTTCCCATCATTATAACAATTTAATAGTAGCTCATTGTAGTATTTTTTACAAGTAAATGCGTAATTAGCCGTGACCTTGTCAACGTAAGTGAAAACAAAACTATTCTGTAAAGCTTCCAATTCTTTTTTGTTATACTTCAAAATTTCGCCATGTTCTCTATACCTGTTATACCAGTAATAAATTTTATTCATTACTTTGCTTTTCCCTTCCTTGAATACCTCAGTAGGTATACTATAATCAACAGCTGTGTTATAGATGAATTTATTCACATCCCGATCAACTGATTGTACGACTTGATCATATTCCTGAAATCTAAATTTTGTGCCCTTTTCGAAGATGGTTCTTATATTTGTATTGATGACACTGAGGTCGCACGTGATGACATGTCCGTGATCGCTATCAGAAAAACTAGATGTATGACAATTACAATTGCCTTTCACTTCCAAATTCAAATTTTGGCAGTTGCCGTTATAGTTAAAAAATATTCTACCTATTGGTTTTAAGTAACTAAAAGAAATACCTACATTGAAATTACCGATAGGCAAACAACATCTATATTCCCTCAAAATCCTATTAAAAGGAACCCTGTCGAAAGCCTTATTTTTGTATTTCACTATAAGATATTTGTGTACATGTTTTCTTGTTCCTTCATTTAATTTTAGATCCAAAGAATTAGCTCTTACTTTTATATAATCACTCAGTAAAGCTTGTAAAACTGTCTTTTCCCAAATTCTTTTACATAAGAATCTCCATAGAAGAAACACCAAATTTTCGAAAGAAATTTAGGTCTTATTCCAAAGAGAAAGTTTTTAACCCATTTATGTGGAATTCCAGGATTTGTAACATTATCTTTTACAAAGACTCTGAGAAGGTTTTCAGTATTTTCGTAACTAATTTTTCGGTTTCTACCTCCTCTTATTTTTCTTTTGCAATTACCATGATTTTGTACTACTGTATCAGTATTCAATTTTCCATAGTATTCATTATTATAGTGTACTCCAAACCCCACTGTATTAAGACTATACGGGTATAAAGAATTTCTCATTCTGATGTGTCTATACTCCCACCACAGACGCTGTTTAAGATCTATCACCAAATCTATGATAGAGATTTCCATGGCCTCAATGCCATGTTCCGCAAAATGTTTGATTTCCATAGTCGTTTCCATAGCACTATCTTTTTGAAATTTATAAATTAAACTGCGATGTAAATTTATTCTTAAATTTAACTTGTTTTTCGTTTGTCCAATATATTCTCTATTACATATCCTGCATTTTATAACGTATATGCAATTATGCACCTTGCAAAAAGGTAGAAAAGACACATTATTACAAATCTGAGTTTTATTGGCCTATGAGCATAATTTGCATTTGTTGGATTGACATTTTGTATATTTGAAATCTTCAATATGGTTATACAGACTTACGCCCTTTTTCGTTTTAACATTGCATCTCAGTGGATCTGCTTTTAAAATGACGATTTTTTTGTTTATCCCCTCTCTTTTGTCTTGTGATCTAAAATAATTCGTGATAGTGTTAACAAAAGGGTTGCTTGCTATCGGTCGACTAGTTCCCCTTAAACCAGACGACCGGGCCATCGCTGCTTTCGCCTCGACGTTGCCGGTACCTATATTCTTTTTGTTGTACATGTCATAATTTTTTTGAAAGCAAAATTTTTTTTTATTTTTTATAAAACCCGAAATCCAAATAACCAGTAGCACGCGTGTAAGGACTGCCTCTTATATCTCACAATCACAATATCCTTTTTCACTTCAGTTGTTCACCCATATCGTCATTATCATCTATATATATATACTAAAATTTTAACTCGAAAGACTTCTTCAACCTCTTTCGCGCTATCCATATAATACAATCATCAATACATATAGAGTAGGGATAAAAATTTTTCACTATATCTATTAGTTTTTTTATACTTGAATATTTCAAATACACTTTTTACAATATTTATCAAATTTTTTTGTTTCGTAAAAGTTTTATGTTTTGAAAATTTTTTTGTTTTTGCGAATTTTCCATGACAATTTTAAAGTAGTATTTATAAATATTTTCACCACTCAAACACAAACTACTTCAATTTATAACATCAAGTACCAGCCAAATCCACGAAACACCGATATCAATACACCAGTATCTTTTTCCATTATGCCAAACATCAATACACCAGTATCTTTTTCCATTATGCATAAACAATGTTATTGTATCTATAGCGCTACGCTGCTTATACCCTCAACAACAATATAATTTACAGATGTAAAGTATTCTGAGATAGCTACATAAAAAAAAAATTCTCATACGTAAAATATGCAAACATGGCGCTAAGCTGCCCTTGTACACATTTACAAATATATTTTCCAAAAAGAATACCTAAGTACAGAAAAGCAAAAGATGAATGTGAAAAACGAAAAGTATCACAAGTGGCCGGGGGGAGTTCTGACCCCCAATCTCCGGTTAAGCAATGCTTTATGCCATGGCGACACTCCCGGAAGCCGATACTTATACATGGAATGGCCTTAATACCATCAATTACCGAACAGCAAAAACCCACAGCAAAAATTCAAAAATACAATTTGGATGACACACGAAAAAACTATTCAATTCACTCAATGTGCCTACATTTGTAGGCACATTTGTAGGCTCGAACCCACAACTCGGCGGTCGAACGATCGCTGGGAAACGCTCGCCTTGATCGCTCGACCACCGCGTCGGCACAAAATGTAACATAATCATGCATAAATGGGTTTGCTTATGGCTTCGATCACGAGACTTTATAATTTCAATTATTGTTCTGAAAAATAGCAGTTTGTTTATTACGTCATTGGCCCCCTTCGGGGAGCAAGTTAAAGGGAGTACATTGTTAAGAAAAAAAAATTACATTTAAACTTACATTTTTACTTTCCTTATATACATAATGTATAAGGAAAATATTGTAACGGGATCGAGAATTCATGTTTTCGACAGGAGAGCACATTTCAAACATCTCTGATCACGAATCGAGCATTTTTGAGGTGGTGTGCGTGTGTGTGTGTGTGTGTGTGTGTGTGTGTGTGTGTGTGTGTGTGTGTGTGTGTGTGTGCGTGCGTGAGTCTGTGGAGACGATATCTCGTGAACGAATGGGGCGATTCGAATGAAATTTGGTACAAAAATCACAATCCGTAAATACTGGAAGCCTATTTGTAAACACAATCGAATGTTCAGAATCCCCTAAATTTTCGAGTGAAATTTTGAAAACATTATAAAAAAATCAAAACCTTTAATAAAGTTAAGCAAATAGGCATTTCTTATGTAGTGCCTATTTGCTTAAAAACATAATAAAAAAATAAACATTATAAAAAAATCAAAACCTTTAATAAAGTTAAGCAAATAGGCATTTCTTATGTAGTGCCTATTTGCCTCCCTTAGAAAACGATTGACATAAACTGTAGGAATCTAGTATTAACCGTTCTCGAGATATTGCACATTTTTCAAATAAATTTATCAAAAAATCAAGTAAAATAAAAAAAGTATTAACTCTTAAGAAAGATGTTTATTTTTCATATATAATATCATGCCATAAATTTGGTGATATCATTCTTGTGGATCTAACTCGTTCCATTAATGAGAAAAGATACTTCGAGTAATACTTTTGTATTTGAACGCCAATAGTCATTTATTTGCTGTAAGAATAACTTATTTCTCCGTCCATAACGCTTGGCGAGATTTTGGCGACGAATTTAGCGGAATGTCGCCAACTTGGCGACTTTTTAACATATTGCCAAATTAACGGAAATATCGCCAAATGGATAAAAATGACGCTACATCAATGAAAATGACAACTAATTGAAGAAAATTCAAGATCTTGGAAAGAATATAAGTATCTACTATAAGAAAACATTTATTTTTACTTTCCTTATATACATAATGTATAAGGAAAGTATTGTGATAGGGTCGAAAATTCGAATTCGAGTTTTCGACGGGAGAGCACGTTTCAAGCATCCCTGATCATGAATCAAATATTTTTGAAGTGATGACTGTGTGTGTGTGTGTGTGCGTGTGTGTCAGTGAGTCTGTGGAAACGATAACTGACGAACGAATGGACCGATTCGAACGAAATTTGGTACAAAAATCACAATCCGTAAACACTGGAAGCCTATTGTTTTTATACGCAATCGAATGTTCAGAACCCCCCTAAATTTTCGCGTGAACTTTTGAAAAAATCGTCAAAAAATCAAAATCGCTAATAAAGTTACGCAAATATACATTTCTTATGTAATTTTTTATTAGAAAACGTTTAACATAAATTTTAGGACGCTAACGTGAACCGTTCTCGAGATACTGCACATTTTTCAAAAAAATTATCAAAAAGTCATATAAAATAAAAAAAAAGTATTTCCTATTCAGAAACATGTTCACTTTTCATATGTAATACCATGCGATAAATTGGGTGACATCATCCTCGTGGATCTAGCTCGTTCCATTCATGAAAAAAGATACTTTGAGTAATACTTTTGTATTTGAACGCCAATAGTCATTTATCTGCTGTAAGAATAACTTATTTCTTCGTCTATAACACTTGACGAGATTTTGGCGACGAATTTGGCGGTATGTCGCCAACCTGGTGACTTTTTGAAATGTTGCCAAAGTAACCAAAATCTCGCCAAATGAATGAAAATGACGCTAAATCAATGAAAATAACGACTCATTGTCGAAAATTTAATTTCTGGGAAAGAATATAAGTATCTACTATAAGAAAAACCTATTTTGTTTATTGTAAAAGTAGTAAATTTATTACATTATATAAGGAAAGTCATGTGCTGCCGACATCAGATTTTTTTAAAGTCTTGGCCTTTCTGAATTTATTTGTTGAATTAATCATTGTTCATTACTTTTTGTGCCTAATATTTAGCTTTTTTGATGCAACTTTTATGTGTGCTATACATGCTCATCAGGAAAAAAATTAAAAATATTCTACGATTTTTAGTTTTTGAAAAATCACTGAATTTGATATCATTTAATTTAGATATTTTTTAAGGTTGGAATTAATAATTCTAGGATTTTAAAGGAAAATTATTCTATAATTTTTAGTTTTCGAAAAATCGTTGCATTTGATATCATTTAAGGTATAAGTTGGAATTAAGAAGTAGTTGCTTTTTGAATTGTACTTTTTACCCAACACTCTAAATACTCCTTATTTATTTTTCTCCGTAAAATTACTAAAATGACGAAAATTGCAATATTTTTATTTTTTTCTTGGGTATTATTGAGGGAATGATGGCCAAAGAATTATGTCCCCAGCTATCGTAATCGGGTCCATGGGGGATGTACCAGAATTATGTTGAATTATTTTCAGGAAGTAACAGAATGGTATAGAATTCGTCCTTGAAATACCACTGAAATGTTATTTTTTTCCTAAGTACCAGAAAATTCTTCCAAAACGTAAGTACCAGTACAAGTTAATTTTTCTCAAGGATTACCAGTACTATATTAAATTTTTTCAGAGAGAAATAACACAATGTTAAATTCCTCTATAGCGCATCAGCGCAATACTAAATTTTTCGAGAGCATAAGCGCAATGGAAATTTTTATTAGTGAGCATTAGCACTATGTTAAATTTTTCCTGATCAGCAAGCACTCTCCAAAATCTTAAATCCAAATTTCGGTCAAAAATTTTGAATTCCAAAAATTTTCGAATTCTTTTTGTAATAAATTATGAGAAAATAAAAAACGAAACAATTTTGTCAAATGTTACCAGTTTCAATAAAAAACTATCTCCAAAATTTCATTAAAATACATAAAAAAATCACTTTTCTATCCTCCAAATACCCTCTACAAAGACCCTTTTTAGTACAAAAAGTGGCAAGATCTCAAACTTTTCCAATATTCTCCTTTTACCTTTTTAACACTTTACAACAAAGTTGAAAAGTGTTTATGACTTTGTTCATTCTGTCTGTCAGTCTGTCTGTCTGTCCGTTAGCACGATAACTGCCGTAAAAATGACTTAATCAAAATGAAATTTTAGTATGTTGTTCAGACGATCTGCAGGACCTAAGGGAATATAAATGAATAATATCACCCAATTAGTTTTGGGTTGAACCCGGGTTGAAAAAATGAAATACATTGAGCCCTATGGGACCTAATTTTTCAAACATTTTTTAAGCGAACTTAAAATTCACAAATTGCTTCGAAAATTTTAGGTAATATTCAAGTTGTTTCATAAAATATATAAAAAAAATTTAGCGGAATACATTCAGTAGTTTTTTAAATAAAAATTAAAATAATAATAACACCTCTTATATGAAGCGATCACGTGACCATGATATGAAACTATCACGTGACCCACTTCAAAATGATATATGGCATCCATCTTGTCTCAAAATCGTGATTTTTCAAGTTCTTTTTAATTCATATTGAGTGTTGTATCCGTCCTAAAATCACTTTATTCTTGCATAAATTCTGTGCATCTACATACTGAAGCAACGCAATTACAATATATTTGCGTTGCTTCAAAATGTTTTCCAAAGTTTAAATGCTCATCCAAATTTGATTATTTCTACAACGAAGCCTATTTTTCACCTATGTAAAATGTAAATAGCAAAATATGTAGAATGAGTTGTATTAGAATTGCTGTATTTCTTTAACACAAAATCATTTAGTTCATGGAGTCTGCATAGCTGATGTGAATCAAATATTCATTGATTTTACAAACAGAAGGACGATTTTTTCGAGGAAGTTTTACGCATAGATTTTAATTACGTGTAGCTCCATGGTCTTAATTTTTAAATAAAATAAATTATTATAGTATTCTGATGAATGACATGAATGGGAAAATGTTATGAATGAAATGCTGTTTTTATAGAGAGATCCAGGCGTCTTATTTTTTCTATGACGTCATTTGAATGCATTTCAGTTGTTTTTGATGAAGTTTTCAATATAAATTATCGTATTTCAATAAATTATCGTAGTATTATGATAGTCTTAAAAATATTTCAAAGGAATGTATTACATTTTAGAGATGTTTAAACCAGGCAATTTATAATTCAATGACGTTATTTTAATGAAGTTCATTTTTTTCGATGAAGGTTTAAGTTTTGAAATATAATAAATTAATGTAGCATTGTGATAAGTTTTAAAATATTACCGAGGAATGTATTGTATTTTAGACATGTTTAAATAAAATTGCATTGAAGTTGGAAAGTGTTTCATAATCAATGCTTTAAGCATGATTGATCTTTCTTGTTTATATATTAACGTGATTAAGACTAAGAATGTTCGTCTAAGACCAGATCAAGCTCTATACACGAGAAGTGGAAAAATCCTTATAACTCAAGGAACGCAGGCAGTAAATGCACAATAAGAACGGGTATAAAACCAGTTTATCTAACTTTCATTCCAACTTTTACTATTGACAGAAACGAAAACATGATTATGCAGATAACACACGCCTAAATCTTGATCAAGAAAGGAGACAAATTAGGTAACAGGTTCCTTTTAGCATAATTTCCGCTTTAGGTCAGAAAAAAAGAGTACCCATTTGAAGTGAAATTGGATGAATAATCACTGAGAAAGTTCGAAATTATAAGCTTTAATTCAGAAGGTTTGTTGTATACCGAAGGATCGAAATTGCTACTTCTTAGAAGTGATAGATTCGAAGAATATAAAATATTGTGATATTATTGTTTCTTCATTAAAACAATTATAATGTTTAATTCCGAAGGAACCAAAGTCAGAAAACTAACAAGAAAGATCAATCATGCATAAAGCATTGATTATGAAACACTTTCCAAATTCAATGCAATTTTATTTAAACATCTCTAAAATACTATACATTCCTAGGTAATATTTTTAAAATTATCAGAATACTACATTGATTTATTATATTTGAAAACTTAAAACTTCATTGAAAAAAATGAACTTCATTCAAATGACGGCATTGAAATATAAATTGCCTGGTTTAAACATCTCTAAAATGCTATACGTTCCTCGGTACTACTTTTAAAATTATCATAATACTACAATATTTTTTTATATTTGAAAACTTCAAAGCAAATGAAATTTATTCAAATGACGTCATCGAAGTATAACACACATGGCTCTTTCTATAAAAGCAGCATTTCATTCATAAACATTTTTCCATTCATGGCATTCATCACAATACTATAATAATTTATTTTATTTAAAAACTTAAGACCATGGAGGTACAAGTAATTAAACTCTATGCTTAAAACTTCTTCGACAAAATCGTCCTTCTCCCTGTAAAATCGATGAATATTTCATTCATATCAGCTATATTGCAGACTCCATGAGCTAAATAATTTTGCGTTAAAGAAATGCAGCAATTCTTATACAACTCATTCTACATATTTTGCTGTATGCATTTTCCATAAGTGAAAAGTAGGTTTCGTTGTAGAAATAATCAAAGTTGGATGATCATTTAAACTGAAATATATTGTAATTGTGTTGTTTCATAGTAGTTGTTTCATGTAGATGCATAGAATTTAAGCAAAAATAAAGCGGTTTTAGGACGGATACAACGCTAAATATGAAATAAAAAGAACTTTAAAAATCACGATTTTGACACATGGTGGATGCCATATTTTATTTCGAAGTGCGTCACGTGATCTCTTTATATAATGGTCACATGATCTCTTCATATAAAGGGGTGTAACTATTATTTTAATTTTTATTTAAAAAACTACTGAATATATTGCGCTGAAATTCCGTTTATATATTTTATGTGATAATTTGAATATTCCCTAAAACTTTCGGAGCAATTTGTGAATTTTAAATCCGCTTAGAAAATGTTTGAAAAATTAGGTCCCATAGGGTTCAATGTATTTAATTTTTTCAACCCGGGTTCAATCCGAAACTAATTGGGTGATATTATTCATTTATATTCCATTAGTTCCCACAGACCGTCTGAACAAACTAAAATTTCATTTTGATTAAGCCATTTTGACGGCAGTTATCGTGCTAACGGACAGACAGACAGACAGACAGATAGAATGAACAAAGTCATAAAGACTTTTCAACTTTGTTGTAAAGTGTTAATAATAAAAATTAAGTATTACAACGTTCATTTACTAATTGAAAATATAAACTAAATAACGTAAATAAACTAAATAATCTAATAATGTACATAAACGACCGAGTAAAAGGGGACAAAAAGATTCGTAAATATCTCTCTTAAATTTTAGAATCATAGAAATTCGCCCAATGGAAGAGATAACAGGATGTCAAGGAAGCTATACAGAATGTCAAGGAAAGTAAGTCATGGATCAGGCAGATAACTGGAGAAACTATAGATTTAGCTTATAATTTTTATGGATATGTGTATATGAAATAAGTGTATAGGTGTCTTATAAGTTTATAAGTATCTTATAAGTGAATATAAGACACTATATAAAATCTTATATAGTGTCTTACTTATAAGTGTATATAAGATACTATATAAAATCTTATATAGTGTCTTAGTTATCTTATAAGTGTATATAAGACACTATATAAAATTTTATATTAGTTATCTTATAAGTGTATATAAGACTATATAAAATCTTATATAGTGTCCTAGTTATTTTATAAGTGTATATAAGACATTATATAAAATCTTATATAGTGTCTTAGTTATAAGTGTATATAAGACACTATATAAAATCTTATATAGTGTCTTAGTTATCTTATAAGTGTATATAAGATACTATATAGAATCTTATATAGTGTCTTAGTTATCTTATAAGAAGTGTATATGAGACACTATATAAAATTTTATATTAGTTATCTTATAAGTGTATATAAGACTATATAAAATCTTATATAGTGTCCTAGTTATCTTATAAGTGTATATAAGACACTATATAAAATCTTGTATAGTGTCTTAGTTATTTTATAAGTCTATAGAATATCTTATAAGAAATCTTATAGGTATATAGGGAAATTTAATGAGATGTTTATAATATTAATACTCCCAACTCTGATATATTTATAATATTAATATTTTCTTGACAGGGTGAAAAATATTTTATACTAATACAGTATAAAGGGTATATTATACTAATACAGTATGCAAGGATTATAATAGGCTGAAAAGAGATATGTTCTACATTTTGAAAGAGGGCGTCAAATACAATTCCAGCGGCCTTGCTCGTTGAGGTCGAACTACTATATCTTTAACAAGAAAGATCAATCATGCTTAAAGCATTGATTATGAAACACTTTCCAACTTCAATGCAATTTTATTTAAAAAAGTCGAAAATGCAATACATTCCTCGGTAATATTTTAAAACTTATCACGATACTACATTGATTTATTATATTTGAAAACTTAGACCTTCATTGAAAAAAATGAACTTCATTCAAAAGACGGCATTGAAATATAAATTGCGTGGTTTAAATATCTCTAAAATGCAATACATTCCACGGTAATATTTTTAAATCTATCATAATACTACGATAATTTATTATATTTGAAAACTTCATCGAAAACAACTGAAATTAATTCAAATGACGTCATAAAAAAAATAACACGCCTGGATCTCTCTATAAAAGCAGGATTTCATTCATAACTTTCTCCATTTCATTCATCACAATACTATAATAATTTATTTTATTTAAAAATTAAGACCATGGAGCTACAATTCATAAACTTTATGCTTAAAACTTCATCGAAAAATATCGTCCTTCTGTTTATAAAATCAATTAATATTTTATTCATATCAGCCATGCAGACTCCATGGACTGAATTATTTTGTGTTAAAGAAATACAGTAATTCTAATACAACTCATTCTACATATTTTGCTGTTTACATTTTACATAGGTGAAAAATAGGCTTAATTGTAGAAATAATCAAATTTGAATGAGAATTTAAACTCAAATATATTGTCATTGTGTTGTTTTAGTATGTAGATGCACAGAATTTAAGCAGAATTAAAGTAGTTTTAGGATGGATACAACACTCAATATGAATTAAAAAGAACTTTAAAAAATCACGAATTTGAAACAAGATGGATGCCATATCTCATTTTGAAGTGGGTCATGTGATCGTTTCATATCATGGTCACGTGATCGTTTCATATAAGATGTGTAATTATTATTTTAATTTTTATTTAAAAAACTACTGAATATATTTAGCTGAATTTTTTTTTATATATTTTATGGAACAATTTGACTATTACCTAAAATTTTCGAAGCAATTTGTGAATTTTAAATCCGCTTAAAAAATGTTAGAAAAATTAGGTCCCATAGGGCTCAATGTATTTCATTTTTTCAACCCGGGTTCAATCCAAAACTAATTGTGTGATATTATTCATTTATATTCCCATAGGTCCTACAGACCGTCTGAACAACATACTAAAATTTCATTTTGATTAAGTCATTTTTACGGCAGTTATCGTGCTAACGGACAGACAGACAGACAGACAGACAGAATGAACAAAGTCATAAACACTTTTCAACTTTGTTGTAAAGTGTTAATAAAAATGTCTGAAAAGTGAATAGAAGCAGAAATATGGAGTGTTAATAGTTAGACTAATAGTTTACTAATAGTTAGACGAAAAGTAGTTTACTAATAGTTAGATGTTAATTTTATTTACCACTGAATACAATTTATGAAGTTGTAGAGGTTCCGTTGTCTCAACCGGGGGTTGTACAGAGGATATTCAAACTAGCCAGCCGATATTCTAACTTTGAGCTCCTGGGATAAGATTTAAAATCCTTTTCGTCAAAGTGAACCCTATATTTACTACCTCTGAAGGCGTGTTATAGCCGATCTTAACGACAACTTTGTCTTATCCGCTTTTTAACACTTTACAACAAAGTTGAAAAGTGTTTATGACTTTGTTCATTCTGTCTGTCTGTCTGTCTGTCTGTCTGTCTGTCTGTCTGTCTGTCCGTTAGCACGATAACTGCCGTAAAAATGAGTTTATCAAATGAAATTTTAGTATGTTGTTCAGACGGTCTGTAGGACCTATGGGAATATAAATAAATAATATCACCCAATTAGTTTTTTATTGAACCCGGGTTGAAAAAATGAAATACATTGAACCCTATGGGACCTAATTTTTCAAACATTTTTTAAGTAAATTTAAAATTCACGAATTGCTTCGAAATTTTTAGGAAATATTCACATTATCCCATAGAATATATAAAAAAAAATTGAGTAAAATATGTTAAGTAGTTTTTTAATTAAAAAAATTATTTGATATAGGGAAAAAAACAAATTCAATTAAATTCTGACTTTGGGATATCTTCCAGAAAGAAAAGAGAGAGATATTATATAATAAATATCTCCCCATTTGTTTAAACGTTTTGCATATGGGAGTGGCTTCATATTTTAAAATAAATTTGGTAGATAACAATTTTTCATTTTTTTTAAATTTTATATAACTCTTCATGATAAATTTAATTGATGGCATTTTAAATGCTCTTTCCTACGTCCTAGAGAGTTAAAATTTGGTACACAGCTTAAATTTGTTGAACATTTTATTCGACAAAAATTTGATGGATCTTTAAATATAGATCATACATTTTTTTCGAAATGGCCTGAAAATAATCCCCGTTCACTTCTATAAACCATTGGTGTAATATTGTTAAAAATTCTGATGTGGACAGCACATGTCTTTCTCTGCAGACTCATATTCACGTTATCTTTATTTCTTCAATAATAATTTGAGTTTATCTGCACAAAATAACAGCCATAAGTATTTTAAATGACATTGAATTTGCACGTTAAACTTAAATTTGGTTCTCATTTGATAGCTGGACTTATTGTCAAAGGTGGCGTAGCGAAAAAACTAAAATATCTCAAGAACGGCTAGTCCTAGAGTAATGGGGTTAGTCTTATTCTTTTTGTTGTCAAAAATCACATATAAAATAGGAATTTAATTGATATAATTGAGCACACGTAGTCTTTTATTTTTATATATAACGATTTTTGCTGGCCATTTCGCAAAAATAGCCCGTTCCTTTTTCCCGAATTGTAGTAGAATAACCTACAAATGATTTATATACAAAATTTTGTTAAATTTGGTATATAAATCACTTGTAGGTTATTGAAATATTATACTCCAAATTTTGTTAAATTTGGTTCATTAGTTTTTAGCTAGAGTGGATAAAGGCAATTTCTGCGGCCATTTCGCAAAGAAGGCAGATTCTTTTATTACGAATCGTACTATAATCTAATGAACATCAGGATTTGCCACAAAAAACATACCTACCAAATTGTATGAAATTCGGTCCATTAGTTTTTCAATTAGAGTGGATGTAATATCCACACAGACACACAGAAACATACACAGATACACCCTTACACACACAGACGTCTTCCTAAAAGTAGTTTTTTCGTGTTCTAGAAGTCCCAAAACGTGTAGATCCTTTGAAAATTCGAGTTCCGATCTTCGGCACGATTCCAATACTTTGAGTACATACACATACACATATATATTATCTGTGTATTATCTGTGTATCTAAATTCCGTGCCTATGCAATTACAATAGTTGTGATTTTAAATGATCCCTAAACTTTTATTATTTCTTCAAGGAAGCCTAATTTTAACATATGCAGAATGCAAATATCTCAAGCGATTGTAAGATGAATTACATAAGAATTGCTGAATTTTTTTCACACAAAATTATTTAGCTCTGGAGTCTGGAATACAAGTTATATGAATGAAATATTCATTGATTTTGCATAAAGAATCAGATGATTTATATTTCGATACAGTTTTAAATATTTAAGTATAATAAATTACTGTAGTACTGTGATAATGTAAAAGATATTACCACTGAATGAATCACATTTTAGAAATTTTTAAATGAAATTACATTTCAGTTGGAAAGTGTTTCATAATCAATGCTTATGCATGATTGATCTTTCTTGTTTCAATTTTAAAATTTTTTTTATACTTTTTATATTTATATCGTGTATAGTATTTGTAGCTGCTTTGCGCATAAATGCTATAACACTTGAATATCTTTAATAACTTCCAATTTTCATCTTATATATTATATATATATATATATATATATATATATATATATATATATATATATATTATGACGGCTACTAGTTATTTAATTTATATAGCGAAAAATTAATTATTATTATTAATTTTGTGTATATATAAAATAAATGATGAATTCACGTATTACGAGACAGATTTTCTACATAAAATGTAAAAACTAAACAAAAAAAACATATTAAATGTTATATCGCAGAAATTACTTAAATACAATGGGTGATACAGTATATATGGTTTTCATGTGACATCATTATTTGGAGATTCGCATACATACTATGTATACTACCTATTATAGTTCGATTTCAGATTTAAATCTCGATAACATTTTATTTCGTGCTGATCTTTTGCTTAATGGATAATCTTATAACATGTGTTTATCGGATTTTCTTAGTTTACAGTGATGTTAATTGCAGTGTTTTATGCAATAATCTACTTACGAACTTTTAAATTTTGTTTATAGAAAAATGATTTTAGATTTCTTGTTTTTGCTACACACCTTCAATTATACATAACTTACACTGCATCTTATCTAGTTCTTCTCTATTCTTAAAATTTCGTCAAGCATTATGCTTGACGAAATTTTAGCGACAATTTGGCGAAATATCGCCAACTTGGAGAGTTTATGAAATGTCGCCAAATTGATAAAAAGTCACCAAATTGATAAAAATGTCATCAAATTTATAAGAATGACGTTACATCAATGAAAATGACAACTAATTGATTAAAATTCATTATTTTGGAAGATTTATAAGACTCTAACATAGACTCTGTCTGTAACGCTTGGCGAAATTCTGGCGACGAATTTTGGCGGCATATCGCAAACTTTGTGACTTTTTTAAATGTTGCCGAATTAACGAAATTGTTGTCAAATTGATAAAAATGTTATCAAATTGATAAAAGCATCGCCAAATTGATAAAATATATAGTTCGATTAACGCCAAAATAGGATGCAATATTTTGCAAATTTTTAATTCCGTCATATGACGGGAATACCTTTTATTATATAAGAAACGCTCTTTTAATATCGCCAACTTGGCGATATTTGTCCTCACATTGACGAAAATATCTTCAAAATTGCAAAACTGACGCCAAGGTAAAGCAAATGACACCTAATTGATGAATTTATTATTAAAATGTTTAAATATATGGACTATATAACTTAATGAAGATGCTATCAATATCGATAATTGTCAATTTAGAGTTGTGTAAAATATAAGTTAATTGGGTACGAAATAGTTTTAGATGTTGTCATCCGGATGCACAATTTACCGCGCCAAATGTACAATTTAATGTTACACACAATGTGCTGGGGATCTTTTCATCACTTTTTAACACTTTACAACAAAGTTGAAAAGAGTTTATGACTTTGTTCATTCTGTCTGTCTGTCTGTCTGTCTGTCCGTTAGCACGATAACTGCCGTAAAAATGACTTAATCAAAATGAAACTTTAGTATGTTGTTCAGACGGTCTGTAGGACCTATGGGAATATAAATAAATAATATCACACAATTAGTTTTGGATTGAACCCGGGTTGAAAAAATGAAATACATTGAGCCCTATGGGACCTAATTTTTCTAACATTTTTTAAGCGGATTTAAAATTCACAAATTGCTTCGAAAATTTTAGGTAATAGTCAAATTGTTCCATAAAATATATAAAAAAATATTCAGCTAAATATATTCAGTAGTTTTTTAAATAAAAATTAAAATAATAATTACACATCTTATATGAAACGATCACGTGACCATGATATGAAACGATCACATGACCCACTTCAAAATGAGATATGGCATCCATCTTGTTTCAAATTCGTGATTTTTTAAAGTTCTTTTTAATTCATATTGAGTGTTGTATCCATACTAAAACTACTTTATTTCTGCTTAAATTCTGTGCATCTACATACTAAAACAACACAATGACAATATATTTGAGTTTAAATTCTCATTCAAATTTGATTATTTCTGCAATTAAGCCTATTTTTCACCTATGTAAAATGTAAACAGCAAAATATGTAGAATGAGTTGTATTAGAATTACTGTATTTCTTTAACACAAAATAATTCAGTCCATGGAGTCTGCATGGCTGATATGAATGAAATATTAATTGATTTTATAAACAGAAGGACGATATTTTTCGATGAAGTTTTAAGCATAAAGTTTATGAATTGTAGCTCCATGGTCTTAATTTTTAAATAAAATAAATTATTATAGTATTGTGATGAATGAAATGGAGAAAGTTATGAATGAAATCCTGCTTTTATAGAGAGATCCAGGCGTGTTATTTTTTCTATGACGTCATTTGAATTAATTTCAGTTGTTTTCGATGAAGTTTTCAAACATAATAAATTATCGTAGTATTATGATAGATTTAAAAATATTACCGTGGAATGTATTGCATTTTAGAGATATTTAAACCACGCAATTTATATTTCAATGCCGTCTTTTGAATGAAGTTCATTTTTTTCAATGAAGGTTTAAGTTTTCAAATATAATAAATCAATGTAGTGTCGTGATAAGTTTTAAAATATTACCGAGGAATGTATTGCATTTTCGACTTTTTTAAATAAAATTGCATTGAAGTTGGAAAGTGTTTCATAATCAATGCTTTAAGCATGATTGATCTTTCTTGTTTGATCTAAATGCGATTTTTAAATTCTTTGTGACCACGATGTTGAAACTAACACCATGATTCGCGAGGTTTACTGAACATTCATAATTGGGTAGTTTTGTAATTTTCCAAATCCTATCATCACTGCGGGATTAATTCGTTTAAGCGCCATTGTAAAAATTTCACTGTTCAGCCGAGATCGAATGGCAGATCTTTAAACTAGCTAGCCGATGCTCTAACAATTGAACTACTAAGACTGATGTCCCAACCGAAAATCGAATCTCAGAATTTCAAGCTGACCAGTTATTGCTCTGATTATTGTGCTACAGAAACAAAATCCCGACTTCTCGAAGCGGATTCTGTAAAACTATGAAAACAATGACGCCATAGTGGTCCGCCCAGGAATATTTTGCATAGAGCCCTCCTCCAGCCAAATAAAATGTTAATTCGCCACTGACGGGCCGTGATATTCGATTCTTTGTTCTCAGTGCTTTTGCGAACCTTTTTCTCTTCCAGCATCATTTCACTTACCTTGCCATTTCAGAGAGAGGTTTAGAAATCCGCCCTCTCTCGCTATTTTCGCGCGTGTTTTTGTTTTCACGGATGTTAGTTCACGTGCACAATTCAAGATGAATCCAGGGGAACACAACTTTCTAATTTTGGGACCCGGACAAGTTTGCCATTCTAAGCTTCACGTGAGAAAGAATGGGAAAATGTAATCGCTCTCTCGCCCTCTCTGTATGTGTGTGAGGGTTTTCTTTACACTACTTTACGAAAATATCTGGGGGAATCTCCTCAACTTTCTTATACAATCATTATCTTTCGTTTAAGTTTGCTTCTATCATAATCAGCATCAGAACGCTGGGTGCGACTATCTATTTTAGTCACATCGGGGTATTTAAAAGAATGTGTAACTGGCATATTAAGCCAGGAGTGTACCGGAGTATCAGCGTTGCAGATGATCTTCTACATCATATTACTGAGACGGTTTAAAAGATAAGACCTGTAATGATTAGTTCCGCAAAACACTTGATTGTGTGAAATCTATAGAAATATTCATGATCGCCACTTAGAAACTGATAATCAAATTAGGCCCATATAGTATGTCTTAGTATTATATTTAAATATATCGATTTTTCACGTCTGAATGATGTTTTTTTTTATAATTCCTATTATTTCATGAAATATATAGTTACTATAGCAACATCCTACATTTGGTGTTCAAAGTAATTAACAATCGCCATATTCCGAAACAAGCATTTGTTTCGATTCGTTTGGAATAGATGTTCAATCTTTATAGAGAATCTATTCTGAATTAACCTACAGCTTAATCTACTTATTCCTTTCTTTTAGACCTGATAGCCGTATTTTTGTCTATTCTTAGATTGTTTATTGTATAGAGTGTTTTTCTTTGATCAATTGCTATTAGTTATTAATTTACTTTGATGTATGTTCAGGCAACTCTTGAATAACACGGTACTTAAATTACACGAAATTTGTATAACACGGTACTTAAATTACACGAAATGTGTATAACACGGCCAAAAATTGCGCCAGCCCTCGAATAGCAAGTACTTCAATTGAACGTTTTTAACAACGTTTTTTTAACACTTTACAACACAGTTGAAAAGTGTTTATGACTTTGTTCATTCTGCCTGTCTGTCTGTCTGTCCGTTAGCACGATAACTGCTGTAAAAATAACTTAATCAAAATGAAATTTTAGTATTTTATTCAGACGGTCTGTAGGACCTATGGGAATATAAATGAATAATATCACCCAATTAGTTTTGGATTGAACCCGGGATGAAAAAATGAAATACATTGAGCCTTAGGGGACCTAATTTTTCAAACATTTTTTAAGCTGATTTAAATATCCCAAATTGCTTCAAAAATTTTAAGTAATATTCAAATTGTTCCATAAAATATATAAAAAAAATTCAGCGAAATATATTCAGTAGTTTTTTAAATAAAAATTAAAATAATAATAACACCTCTTATATGAAGCAATCACGTGACCATGATATGAAAAGATCACGTGACCCACTTCAAAATGATATATGGCATCCATCTTGTCTCAAAATCGTGATTTTTAAAGTTCTTTTTAATTCATATTGAGTGATGTATCCGTCCTAAAACCACTTTAATTTTGCTTAAATTCTGTGCATCTACATACTGAAACAACGCAATGACAATATATTTGAGTTTAAATGCTCATCCAAATTTGATTATTTCTACAACGAAGCCTATTTTTCACCTATGTAAAATGTAAACAGCAAAATATGTAGAATGAGTTGTATTAGAATTGCTGTATTTCTTTAACACAAAATCATTTAATTCATGGAGTCTGCATAGCTGATATGAATGAAATATTCATTGATTTTACAAAGAGAAGGACGATTTTTTTTCTATGAAGTTTTGCGCATAGAGTTTAATTACTTGTAGCTCCATGGTCTTAATTTTTAAATAAAATAAATTGTTATAGTATTATATATGATGAATGACATGAATGGGAAATTATTTATGAATGAAATGCTGCTTTTATAGAGAGAGCCAGGCGTGTTATTTTTTCTATGACTTCATTTGAATGAATTTCAGTTGTTTTCGATGAAGTTTTCAAATATAATAAATTATCGTAGTATGATGATAATTCTAAAATTATTACCGAGGAATGTAACACATTTTAGAGATGTTTAAACCAGGCAATTTATATTTTAATGACCGTCATTTGAATGAAGTTCATTTTTTTCGATGAAGGTTTAAGTTTTCAAATATAATAAATAAAAGTAGTATTGTGATACGTTTTAAAATATTACCGAGGAATGTATTGCATTTTAGACATGTTTAAATAAAATTGCATTGAATTTGGAAAATGTTTCATAATCAATGCTTTAAGCATGATTCATCTTTCTTGTTTAAAGTTTCTTCTTTAACAATTCCAAGAACTTTTTTTAGCATCTGGCTGAAATTTTAGACAGTAAACTAGAATTAAGTACTCAGCAAGCAGTGGCATTATTTATTGCTGTTATTAACGGTGACCTCGTTTGAATTTAGGTTATCAACAAGACTACAGTGAAATTGATTTAGTGCAAGTTTAAATGCACATTTGTTTTAAATCACTGTGTGCGTATATTTAATGTACACCTAATTACGTAATAATATACATAATATAAAAAAAGTTTCTGAGTATAGTTGGTTAGAAAAGTGAGTTAGCAAATAAAAAAAGACCACTTTTTAGTGCCAATGATCTTATCAAAGTTTTTCCAGTGATGATAACCCTCTACCCATTCGAAGAAAGATAATTCGTCTTTTGGATGATGACGGTAGTGAAGAATAATTAAAGAAGCGTTATGTAAATAAATATAATAATAACAAGAAAGATCAATCATGCATAAAGCATTGATTATGAAACACTTTCCAACTTCAATGCAATATTATACAAACATCTCTAAAATGCAATACATTCCTCGGTAATATTTTTTAAATTATCACAATACTACATTAATTTATTATATATGAAAACTTCATCGAAGAAAATGAACTTCATTCAAATGACGACATTGAAATATAAATTGCCTGGTTTAAACATCTCTAAAATGTGATACATTCCTCGGTAATGTTTTTAAAATTATCATTACACTACAATAATTTATTATATTTAAAAACTTCATCGAAAACAACTTTATTCAAATGACGTCATCGAAATATAAATCGCCTCTATACAAAAGCAGCATTTCATTCATAAACATTTTTCCAATCGTTTCATTCATCACAATACTACAATAATTTATTTTATTTAAAAATTTGAAAAATTGTTATCAACCATATTTATTTTAAAATGTGAAACCTTTCTCATATATAAAATAATTAAACTCTTGGAAAGATATTTATTATATAATATATCTCTTTTTTCTTTCTGGAGGATATAACGAGAGTCAGAATTTAATTGAATTTGTTTTCTCCCTGTATTAAATCATTTTTAGTTTAAAACTACCTAACATATTTTACTGAAATTTTTTTTATATATTTTATGGGATAATTTGAATATTTCCTAAAATGTTAGAAGCAATTTGCGAATTTTAAATTCGCTTAAAAAATGTTTGAAACGTTAGGTCCCATAGGGTTCAATGTATTTCATTTTTTCAACCCGGGTTCAATAAAAAACTAATTGGGTGATATTATTCATTTATATTCCCATAGGTTCCACAGATCGTCTGAAAAACATACTAAAATTTCATTTTGATAAAGCTATTTTTACGGCAGTTATCGTGCTAACGGACAGACAGACAGAATGAACAAAGTCATAAACACTTTCAACTATGTTGTAAAGTGTTAAAAATTATGTTTTCCTTAAATGTCGTTTTTACATTCCCTGAAATACATGGTAATGTATAGGGAAAGTGTTGGAATCATACCGAAAATCGCAACTCGAGTTTTCGACGGATCTACACGTTTCGGGAACTCTAGACTACGATAAAACCATTTTTAGCGTGATGTCTGTGTGTGTGTCTGTCTGTCTGTCTGCATGTGCAGATTTTGTATCCAGTCTAACTAAAATACTAATTGACCGAATTTCACTAATTGACCGAATTTCATAAAATTTGGTAGGTAAGTCACTTGTATGCGAATCTGGTGCTGATTAGTTTTGAGTACGATTCGAAATAAAAGAACCCGCCTTTTTTTGCGAAATGGCCTTCAAAAATTGTCTGTATCCACTCTAGCTGAAAAACTAATAGACCGAATTTCCCAAAATTCGGTTGATAAGTCGCTTGTGAGTCACCCTTGTGCTGATTAGATTTTGGTAGGATTCGGAAAAAAATAACCTGCTTTTATTTGCGAAATGGTCCTCAAAAATCATCAAAATCTAAAAAAGAAACTACACTTATGCTCAAATATATCGAATAAATGCTTCTTTTATACGTAATTTTTAACTGAAAAATGTCCAAATAAAAACAAAAATTGAATAAAAAATGCAAACTTAGTGTTATCTGGTTCAATTAAACCCAGTCTAATGAATTATTAAAGAAGTAAAGGAAATATGAATTTGAGTCTGCAAGGAAAGTCATGTGCTATCCACATCAGATTTTTACTTTTAAAATAAACATTTGGAACCGAATGTCCACTTATGCATGTATCTGTAGTATCAAATAACCCGATTTTCAATAGCACGGAACACAATCATTGTATGAACGGACATTTGTATGAATTCGAAGTCTCGTATAGCACGATTTTGAATAAAACGAAACCAGTTAACCGTGTTATTAAAAGGATGATTCAGAATATTGTTGTAGGAAATGTTGATTAACACATCTTTCATCATTATTATATTAAAGTGTTATAATTATATAAAAATAGTAGTATGTATATTTAAATTTTGTTACTATATTTAAAAATCTGATGTGGGCAGCACGTGACTTTCCCTGCAGACTTATATTAACGTTCTCTTTATTTTAACTATATTTATTTCACTTTTAATTCAATTTTCGTTCTCATTCGGTAACCGGGCTTATTTTCAAAGGTGGCGTAGGGAAAGTACTGAAAACTAAAATATCTCGAGAACGGCTAGTCCTAGTGTAATGGGGTTGGTCTTATTCTTTTCGTCGTTAAAAATTACGTATTAAATCAGCATTTAATGGATATATTTGAGTATACCCAGTTCTTTAGTTTAGATTTGGACGATTTTTGAGGGCCATTTTGCAAAAAAAGGCAGGCCATTTTTTTCCGAATCATACCAAAATCTAATCAGCACCAGGGTAACCCACAAGGGACTCATCTACCGAATTTTGTGAAATTCGGTCCATTAGTTTTTTAGTTAGAGTGGATACAAGCTTTTGCGGGCCGTTTCGCAAAAAAAGGCGGGTTCTTTTATTCTAAATCGTACCCAAAACTAATCAGCACTAGACTCGCTCACAAGTGACTTACCTACCAAATTTTGTGGAATTCGGTCCATTAGTTTTTTAGTTCGAGTGAATGCAAAATCTGCACAGACAGACAGACACACAGACACACAGACACACACACAGACGTCACGCTAAAAATAGTTTTTTCGTATTCTAGAGGTCTTGAAATGTGTAGATCCGTCGAAAACTCGAGTTGCGACTTTCGACATGATTCCAATACTTTCCCTATACATTACCATCTATTGCAGATACAAAAAAACATCTTGTGGTTACGCCTGAAACTTTAAATTAAAATCCTTCAAATCCTTCTTTTCAATTTTTTTCAGGCACATATCATCGCTCCCACCCGCACTACATTTGAATTGAACTATTTATTTTTAAAGGTTGTTTTTTATTTATTCGAAATCCGATAATCTCTTTAGTGGTAAAATGTCAGTTCTCTACGTTTCCGTAGTTTGGAAAAATATCCTTCATAGATGTCCCTGACTGTTTATTTATTTTAATATTTGTTTTGTATTATCTCTTCCCCACTTTTTCGGCTTTTATGTTAAAATACAGGGATTCCTGTTTTTGTATGTTACACTTTCATAATATTTTATTCCTATTTTTTTCTATTTTCCATATATTTCTATCTTCCTTTCTCTTTTATTTTATTTTATTTTATTATTATTATTATTATTATTATTTTTATTATTATTATTATTATTATTAAAGCTCTATTGCAAAGAGCGAAATATAGCTTGTCTATTTCTACCGCTCTCCAATTTTCCGACAGTTTTTATTTGTTACTTTCCCTGCAATACATGGTAATGTATAGGGAAAGTGTTGGAATCATGCCGAAAATCGCAATTCGAGTTTTCGACGAATCTACACGTTTCGAGACCTCTAGAATACACAAAAACTATTTTTTGAGTGACATCAGTGTGTGTGTCTGTGTGTCTGTCTGTTTATCTGTCTGTCTGTGCAGATTTTGTATCCACTCTAACTAAAAACCTAATGGACCGAATTTCATAAAATTTGGTAAGTAAGACACTTGTGGGCGAATATAGTGCTGCTGATTAGTTTTGGGTAAGATTCGGGATAAAAGAACTGGCCTTTTTTGCGAAATGGCCAGCAAAAATCTCTTGTATCCACTCTAGCTGAAAAACTAATGAACCGAATTTCACAAAATTCGGTAGATAAGTCACTTGTGAGACACCCTGGTGCTGATTAGATTTTGGTACGATTCGGAAAAAAATAACCTGCCTTTTTTTTGCAAAATGGCCCGCTAAAAACGCCAAGATCTAAAATAAAAAACTACGTATGCTCAAATATATCCATTAAATGCTTGTTTTATACGTAATTTTTAACGAAGAAAATAATGAGACTAACCCCATTACACTAGAGCTAGCCGTTCTCGAGATATTTAAGTTTTTTCATATTTTTTCTACGCCACCTTTGAAAATAACTCCAGTTACCAAATGAGAACGAAAATTGAATTAAAAGTGAATTAAATTCAATTAAAATAAAGAGAACGTGGATATAAATAAGTCTGCAGGGAAAGTTATGTGCTGCCCATATTAGATTTTTTTGTTTTCTATGCGAGTTGTTTACAAACTTTATTAGCACTCCTCTGTCAGGTTTATTTTAAATCTCATACTTGGTTATTTTTCTCTCGTCCAAAGATGTGTGAACGTGAG
The DNA here is from genome assembly GCA_951213105.1 of Amaurobius ferox. NCBI lineage: Eukaryota > Metazoa > Arthropoda > Arachnida > Araneae > Amaurobiidae > Amaurobius > Amaurobius ferox. The sequence continues at coordinate 19,984,225 of OX578143.1, forward strand.
CAGAAACCGCTTTGTGTGCTTGAAAGTCGATATATTTATTGTCGTGGCTTCGATATCAATGGCTGATGCGCAATTCTTTGTTGTTTCCGCTCTGACCATTTGTTTTTTGTATGTGATCACAGTTGCATTTAAATATTTTTGCACTGTTTTTGCCCGAATAAAAGTATCTCGTGACGCCCTTGAAACAAATTTAATCACCTAATGTTTATATATTTTACTCTATAAAGTACAAGGATTTTATAAAGGTCTTTTTCTTTTTTTCTTCCTTATAAGGGCCTGCTTTCTTATGTATTGTGGGACGTTCATATTTCTAGATATAAATTTAAAATTTTGACTAGTATTTTAGCGGATCAAAGACAGGAAAGCTAACACTTAAAGAAGCATATTTTTTAAGATGTTTTATTTTGTTTAACAATGCATGGAATTTAGCATCAAAAATAATCATCTTAGTCAAAAATGACTCAGTTAGGCCTTGTTCCGTGATCAATACTATGTAAAATTTCAGCCTTCTAGCTCATCAAGGGCTATGAGCGGTCTGAGAAGACTTTTCATCAACTCTTCTTTCCCATTTTGCCCGCTCTCGGGAGAGGGGGGGGGGATCAAAAACCCATCTTCATCAAGGTTCCATTCTGCAGACGATACTATAAGAGTGCAAATATTTAGCATTCTAGGTCAACGGGGGGGGGGGTCAAAAATCCATCTTCATCAAGGTTCCATTCTGCAGATGCTACTATAATAGTGCAAATATTTAGCATTCTAGGTCAAGGGGGGGGGGCTTCTGGAAATTACGAAGAGGTATTGTGTTATAGATACAACTCTCCCAACACTCACTTTGCATACACTATCCCAATAATTCTTCGAAAAAATACTGTTATTTTACGTCTGAGAACAATTCGTTCCTCACCTCAAAAGAAATCCGTGGAAGTTTCTAATTTTGGCCCGAGCTTCTTGTTCTGAGGTTCAGGTTATAAAAGGGATTTGAAATAACATTGTTTTGCGGGGAAAAGATCGGTGGCAAGGTGGATCAGCTGGGTGGTGGGAGTATATGAGACGTGTTTGTTTAAGAATCGTAAGGGTTGGGTTTAAAATAGTCTGTCTGTGGTGTCTGACTGAGACCAGATGAGGTGAGTTTTCGTTAAATTTTTAACCAGAGTAAAAACGGAAAAAATTTCATTCGTATAAAATTGCAAATTTAAATATATTAAAAATAATCAAGTATCTTGAAATAATTCAAATCTGGAACTTCAAAATTATGTATAAAAAAAATCTGATGTGGGCAGCACACGACTTTCCTCACATAATGCAACGAATTTACTGCTTTTACAGTAAAAGAAAATAAGTTATTCTTACAGGGGATACTTATATTCTTTTCAAGATATTGAATTTTCGTCAATGGATCGCCATTTTCATTGGTTTACTGTCATTTTTATCCATTGGGCGAGATTTTCGTTAATTTGGCAGCATTTAAAAAGTCGCCAAGTTGGCGGCATTCCGCCAAATTTGTCGCCAAAATCTTGCCAACGGAGAAATAAGTTATTCTTATAGCATATAAATAACTATTGGCGTTCAAATACAAAAGTATTACTCAAAGAATCTTTTCTCATAAATGGAAAGAGCTAGACCCAATAGAATGATGTCACCCAATTTATCGCATGATATTACATGTGAAAGTGAACATGTTTCTCAACAGTTAATATTTTTTTAATTTATGGGATTTTTTGATAAATTTATTTGAAAAATGTGCAATATCTCGAGAACGGTTCTAGAGAGCGTTCTCGAGAGCATTCTAACGTTTATGTTAATTGTTTTCTAATGAAAAATTGCATAAGAAATGTCTATTTTCGTAACTTTATTAAAGGTTTTGATTCTTTGATGATTTTTTCAAAATTTCACTCGAAAATTTAGGTGGGTTCTGAACATTCGATTGTGTTTAAAAGCAATAGGCTTCCAGTATTCATGGTTTTCAAATTTTGTGTCGAATTTCATTCGAATCGCTCGATTCTTTCGTGAGATATTGTCTCCTCAGACTCACTGACACACACACACACACACACAGATAGAGAGAGAGAGAGAGAGACAGACAGACAGACATCACCTCAAAAATGTTCGATTCGTGATCAGGAATACTTGGAACATGCTCTCCCCATCGAAAACTAAAATTGGAAGTTTCAACCCCGTCACAGAATACTTTCCTTATGCATTATACTATATATATATAAGGAAAGTAAAAATGAAAACATCATTGCTAGATTAATGCTGTATGGGCTGCATTTTGTAAAGCTAATAATATACATAAAAAGCGAAATCTCTGTTTGTCACGCTTTGTGACAAATTGAGCAAACTAGGCGATATATTTCGCGGAATGCGTTGTCAAACAGACGATTTTTGAGAAACTTTGCCAAGATGGCGATAATTCAGTAACTCTGGAAATAAAATGAAATTTATTTGTTAATCCTTGTCGCTTTGTGGTCATTATATAAATGACTTATCATCCAGCAGTGACTAGCTATAAAATATTTATTAATTTCTTGATTTTTAAGAAAATTATTAAAAATCAAGATGTTATTTCAAGTGAAGCATGTTTAATTTGACCTGTCTTAGCTAGAAATTTGACAAATGCGCCATTACTGGAAATTCTCGATGGGATCTTTAAAGGATGAAAGATTCTTTTACTCTCTGGATAGAAAACCAATTTGAAACGAAACATTTCAAGAATTCCAGATATATTAAGACTGATCTTAGGATAGAATAGAAGGTAAACAGTACTGCTAAAACTTTTAGTTGGGACATATTTTCTCTGGTGGAAAATGTTTTGAAAAAGCTCGATCAACAACTTCAAGAGAGAATTCACAGTCAGTAGTTTTTAAATAATCAAGTTTAGACTTTAATAATTCAGAAAATATAACGGTGGACAGTATTAAAGGCAACAAGCTTTTGATTAGGGGGAGGACAAGAATCATTATGATATAAAATCACAGCAAAAGAACAGTGGCAAATAGTTACGAATTTATTTTCATCTCAAATAACCAGCATATTAAGACAATTATTGCATTCTAACTTATAGATAAATTGAATACGAAAAATGTGCTCAGCACATGACTTCCATTATATAATGCAATGAATTTACTTCTTTAACAGTGAAAAAGTGATGAAAAAAGTTCTTTTAAATTTATATTCAGTGTTATATCCGTCCTAAAACCGTTTTATTTTTACGTATTTTCTGTGCATCTATATTCTGCGACAACGCAATTACAATATTTTTGAGTTTAAATGATCATCAAACTTTGATTATTTTTACAACGAAACCTAACTTTAATGGATGCAGAATGTACGTAAGTAATTGTAAGATGAGTTGTATAACAATTTCTGAATTTTTTTTCACGCAAATTTATTTAACTCTGGAGTCTGGAATAAAAGTGTGTGAATGAAAAATTTACTGATTTTATATAGAGAGCCAGATGATTTATATTTCGATGACTTCGTTTGAATAAAGTTCATTTTTTTCAATGACGTTTTAAGTTTACAAGTAAAATAAATTATTGTAGTACTGTGATAATTAAAGAAATTTCACCGCTGACTGTATCGGATTTTAGAGATGTTTAAATAACATTGCATTTCAGTTGAAAAGTGTTTCATAATGAATGCTTTATGCATGACTGATTTTTCTTGTATTAATGCTTTTGCAATTTAAATAATAAAGAAATGTATATGAAATAAATTTCATTTTCCAATTTAAATAATAATGAAATGCATATGAAATAAATTTTATCGAAATTGCATTTTTGACTGGATTATATCAATTACGACCTTCAGGTTTAAAGATTACTTTGGGATTATTGATATTTTCAATTGATTATGTCATCTGTTAAATTTTGGCAAAAAAGGTTGAAACTCATATATTGTAGTACGGGTAATCTTCCATTAGAAAACGGGTATATCTTCTAAAATATAAGTAGCACAGTTATACCTTCCCATACAATTTCAGCGCTTTCATTTTAACATAGTATATTGGAATCAATTACGGCCCTCAAGTTTAAAGATAAATGATATTTTCACTCTATCACGTCATTTGTTGTATTTTGACAAGGATTTTTGAAATTCATATATTGTAGTACGGGTAATTTTCTACTAATACACGGGTATATCTTCTAATGTTCGGGAATATAAGTAGTACGGGTATATCTTCCGATACAATTTTAGCGTTTTTATTTTCGCATATATTGATTCAATTTCATATTTTTTGCAAATCCATTTACCAACGGGACCAAGTTATTTTATTCTTCAGATCTGTCTAAGAAAATAATTTTTGTATAGCGAGAACAGATATTTTCTAATCTGCGAGAATGAAAGTATTAGGGATGTATCTTGCCATACAATTTTAGCAGTTTCATTTTGGCGTATATTGTCATCAAATACTGCCTTTGGGTTGAAAGATTAGGGGGATTATTGATATTTTCAATTTATTACGATATCTGTTATTTTTTGGTAAATATATTTCTTCTACTGATACACAGGTATATATATCTTCTAATATTCGATAATATAAGCGGTACAGGCATGTCTTCCCATACAACTTTAGAGCTTTTATTTTGACATATATTGATTTAATTTCATATTTTTTGTAAATTTGTTTACAAGCGGAACCAGGATATTTTATTCATCAGATCTTCCTGGAAAGATAATTTTTTATAGTAAGAACTTAGATTCTTAAATATCTTTTTAGGACCATTAATTTAAATATTTTAATAGAATTATTTGAATAACAATAGCATTCAGAATATTATAAAAATTTGCACAGAATTTTGAATTTTAAGTTTTTTATATTATATACTTCGTATGGAGAATGGGTGTGCTGCTAGTATGATATAATACTTGAGAATGATTTAACGAAACATTTAAATGTTAATAGTGATTTGTTATGTATGTTCGTAACCTATAAATCCGAAAAACACATCTATTGTAATCAGTTTGCCCGTCCGTCTGTCTATCTGTCTGTTTATCCGTAAACACCACCAGGTTTAATTTTGCAAAAGTTAATACATAGCATCCAGAGGCAATTTTGTCGAGTTCAGAATAAAACTTATTGAACTGTAAAAAATCTGATATGGGCAGCACATGACTTTTTTTATACAGTAGAACCTACCTTAAATGGAATTTCAGGGGACTGGAATATAAACTCAATATTTTTATACTTTTTCTGTCAAAATGTTTGTTAAAAATTATCAAAAAATTAGAGTCTTTCTCTGGATGAAAAGTTGTCAAAATCTATAATCATCTTATATTTATTTATTAAAATAATCGAAGAAAATGTCATTTATTTAGCTGCAGACGATCATACGCTTGTATTGCACCACTCTAGGCAATCGAAGAGTCTATTATTAGCCATGATCAGCTCACGTGGCGTAGCGCAGCGGCATATACCGGCTATACATTTGGGGCACTGGGGCACACATACACACACATACACATACACATACTGGGGACACACATATAGCCACATGGCCGAAACATCGTCAAAAGATCCGACACATTACCAGACAAAAATAAAAAAATGTAAATGACAAATAATAATGGACCAGTGGAAAGAAGAGGATGACAGTGCATCTAGTAAACATATCAGTAATCTATCCATCAATTCACTAGGATCCCGATTGAAATTAAAACTCATACCAATCTTCACCATTATTCATGACGCCGAATATTTCGTTGCTCTGGTCTAGGAAGAATTTGGAAAGAATTCTAGAGTGCGCCATCTGTAGTGAATTATAGGAAATACTTCTGAATAAGATATTCAATCAATTGACAATTGATATACAAATAGACAAGCTTCAAACCAAAGAATTAGAAATATGAAGAAAAATATGTATACAAATTACACAGCCAGCGGACCGGATTCTGTGATGCTTTTAGCGGACGAGCTTAGCGATGTAAGCCCGCGAAACGGCCGTAGATCAATGTTCGAATTACTACATCACTCTATGAGCCACGGAACACCTGTTGCACACACAGCTGTTGCTACGTGCGACCTCCGACAGCCAGCGGGGCAGGATTCTGTGATGTTTTTAGCGGACGTAGATCCGTGTTCGAATTGCTACAGCACTCTATGAGCCACTGAACATCTGTTGCACAAAAAGTTGTTGCTACGTGTAACCTTCGACAGGCAGCGGAGCCGGATTCTGTGATGTTTTTTTAGCGGGTGAAGTAAGCCCACAAAGCGGACGTAGAACCATGTTCGAATTACTAAGGATAAACTATGGTAAGATCCTAGTATACGTTACAGACTTGGCGCGATTTTGAAAAATGTCGCCAACGCCGAAATGATGCGTTGACGCTTGTTGCCAAATGGTTTCCAACGCCAAAATGACGTTTTTAGGAAAAAACAAAGATAATCGAAACCTAAAAATGGCAAATACAAAGCATACCATAAACATCACAAATAAATAAACATAACATGAAAAGACAAACATTTATTAACTTCAATAATTTAAACATTAAACAAATCATAAATCAAATTTACAAAAGAACACCGGGATAGACACATTTTATCGCGGCAATAAACGCTTTCACCTTCTCCGACGATGTTTTACCGTTGTGGATTCGCCGCCACATGTATTCGGACAGATATGAGTCAAATTCGCCTTCCACCTTTTTGGTGCCTTTCATTCCGCGCTTCACGGCGCCCTATGTTCCCTCAATCGAGTTTGTATGGGCACCGGAAACGGGATCACGGAAAGTTACACTATGATTCACCGTAAAGTGTTTAAAACCTTCGTCATCAAGACAGTCGTATGCTTTCCAGCAATCGGACACCACGACGCTGCCGGGTAAAACGTACTTTTTCAACACGCCCAACAGCGTCTCGTTTTTCCGGAGCGTCACCTTTTTTTGATGGCCCTTATTACGGCACGACCAGCTGAATCCATCGGAAATGTCTTTTCTTACGCCGAGCTGCATCTCCGATCCACACGTGGGGCACGGAAATCTTTCCGGGAGCAAGCCTGCTCCGATACACCAGTCAACAACTGCGCGTTTTCCCTTTGATTCCAAAATCCAAAAAAATTTCGTATTTAAATATTCATCAGACATCTTTAACCTCACAAATTCACAAATCTCAAACTCCCACAATATCACACCACGAATTCCAAAATGGCTAAAAACCTAACACCTAACAAATCTCGCCAAATCTACAACTACACAATAGCAACTTTATCGCCCTCCCAAATGTCGCCTATATCGCCAAATCCACCTCGTAACGTATACTAGGATTTAACCTAAACTATTGCACAAACGGTTGTTTTTACATGGCGATCTTCGACAGAGAACGACTGGTCGAAAAGTACCTAAATTATCAATCTTTATAAGTATCTTCTAAGTTTTGTTTCTATCAAATTTTTCCTAAGTATCGTTTTTTATTAAATTTTTAAGTATCAACTTTAAAAAAAATAAGTTGCGTGTTTTAAATCGTTAGAATATTGTTAAATTTGCAAAAAAATTACATGAAATGCCTTTCTATAAACTAAAAATACATTTTAAAAACATCGTGCGCAGTAAGAGAATTGGTGCCAAAAAAGTCGCCAAATTCTGGACCGTACCGGTCTTTGGGAAAATGCCGATTGCTGTTGAGGGGAGAGAATACTATTTTTGGTCGAGTAGAATACTGCGTGACAGACTGGAGATCCATAATGATGAAAAATATTTATAATAAGTAAATAAACAGTGAAAGTTGCCACAGAATAATATAAAGTTAATATTGTCAATACTCACGCACTTTGTGAAATTAAAATAAGTCGAGAATGTGACACATTATAAATCATGAAGAACTCAGTATTAGATATGGATGGCATTTAATAAAATAAATTAATACCATGTAACATTATAAGAATTAGTTGCTATGGTGAAATTCTAAGGATTATAAATTAAATGAACTTGAAAATGAAGAATTTAGTCATGCCACCTAGAATAAAACTATAGCCAGAATTGATTATCAAGAAAGAAATGGGAAATAACATTTTAAATATATTAAGACTATTGATGTTAGTAAAATATAGGGGAAATTTACTGAACATTATGTAGAGATAAAAATATTCAATTTTAATATATTTAAGAAATATATAAGTTAAATAACTTTGAAAAGTAAGTTAAAATAGAAATATTAGAGTATATAATGGCACTTATATTCAATAGCCTTACTAAGTACAGAATACAGGAATAGCATAATATTATAAAAATAGCATAAATTTTTGTGCCGCATATCCCGCAATTTTTTTTTTTTTTTATCCAGCCGATATTGTCTGGTCATTACAGTTCGAGGTTATATGTTATTTCTTTAGCTTATTTCAACTATGCGCTGCTTTTTGTACCGCAACCTTCTAGATGCCAATATTAATCTCTTGCACTGAGATCTGCTGCTTTACCGCACGTAAATGAAAAATTACGTGCGGTAAAGCAGCATCTGCTTTTGCATCGCCAGTGTCCCGTAGCTGTTAAACATTTTGAGATGTGGGGCAATGGGACGCTATCTGATGCTAAGCAGATTTACCTAGATATTTCAGGTTGCCTCTGATCACAGAATACTATCAGAAGGTTCACTCCCATAGGATCCTATGGCAACATTTTTAACATGGGATGTCGCATAGACACCAGAGCTCGTGAGTTGGACCAACTGAACTACGATGTAAACAAAATATTTCTGCCAGATTTGGCGCGTTATCGCTCGCTTGGCGATTTTTTTTTTAAACGGGAGGGGAACAAAATGTTGAGAACTAACTGTACTTTTATAATTTTTGAAACTATGGAAATGATCATGATTTAAAAATACATTAATCTGCAGCATAAATATATTCATTAGTTTAAGTAAATTTAAATAAACATAGTTATATATTTAATTCAAATAATCATAAAATGGATTAAAAAATAGACGCATTGCATTGTCTCACGGTAAAATATAATGCACAAAAATTTACACTCTAACATACTCAAAAGACTGAAATATTATATAATATTTTCAGTCTAAAAGGTATACTAGCGTGTTGATCGTTAAATTACTTGATCCTTAATTTGTTCTGGGATACTGATAATGGACTTTTTTTAAATATAAAATATTTTATAGTAAATATCAAATTTACATAAATGCACTATAAAAGTTGTAGAACTCAATCATTAATTACCCGAGGTTGGGGTGAATTTTCCACCATAAGGCACTTAATAAAAATTTTACATAAATATATATACACATATAGTATCACATTCAACTAAGAAAAGGCTAGCCAAATATCAATTATTATACATTTTATAAAAATACGGAAAATATATTTTAACTAATTATACCACTACCTCTTAGAATTTAGCTTAATCGGCAGTAATAACACAGCACTAATTTCGTATGATGAGCACGTGTATACTTATGAATATGTGTATACTTATAATGAACACGTATATCGATGGTGATAACTAATATTATTTCAATTTTAATAAAAATAAATTACATACTCTGTAACGCAACCAGTTTCCATTTCTATGTAATGGATCGCCAAAAAAAACTGGCCAAAATAATACTTTTGCACGTTACTGACTCAAACCACGCTAGTCTGTGGGTTTAAGTTTTCATCGAGCGAAATAGGGTTAACATTGAAAATCGTCTTGGACCTAAACCAGGCCATCGACAAGCCTTAGACCAAACCAGACCATCGTCAAGAGCGCGTCAATCCGCATTTTGGTCTATCTCTAATGGCCGCCGCGAAAACGAAAGTGTCGAGAACTACAGGTCTGTATAATATTAGTCTGTGCTGCGAAGGGGATGTTTGGGGTGCCATTCGCAGCTAAGGACTCCGACATTGCTTACATTGACGGAGTCTTTAAGCTGCTGGACTCCGCCGATCCCTTCGTAAGGAGACTCGTCTGGGAGCACCTCACAAAGGATGTTGCCCAGCGAACCATGAGAGATAACCCCAGCCACTCTGATCTGCAGAACTACCTGTCGGGAATTCAACTTCCTCATTCCAACAGACATCGAACCATCTGGTCTCGTGCGAGGATTGCTTCGGAGCACCTAGGAATCTCATGGACGTTCAACTCTAATGGGTCGTTCCACATATCATACAACGGTCAAGCAGCTGGCAAAAGAAGAACGATTTTTAAATTCATACGAAAATGGAAGCGCGCAGACAGAAGCGAACATGCAACCACTCTTCCTAACCAGGGAAAATGCTTTTCCTGCATAGGGAAGTCAAAGGCGAGTTCTCATTTCTTAGTGGAGGGGAGCTACACACGGTTTGCCGACTGAAGATTCGTCCACAAGGTCAAACTGAGCGTTATTCCTCTAAATGTCTATAAGACATGGGACTCTTCGATGAACAAACTGTGCAGGAAATGCAATGACGAACTCGAGACTCTCCCGCACGTCCTCTGCCACTGCAGGTACAGTGGAAAGTTAATCCTGAAAAGGCAGAATGACCTCGTGGCAAGAGTCAAGGGAACCTCAAGCAGAAGATGGAAAGTAGTCGCTGAGAACCAATCAGTTGTCGAAACCAGAAACCGACCCAACTTGGTGATCAAAAATGGGAAGTCGATATTAATCCTGGACATAACCTTCACATTTGAGAATGGTGAGGGCGTGTTCGAGAAGTCACGGACCGGCAATGGCTAAATACTCGTACCTCACAAGGATGTATTATGACCAAGGCTTCTCGGATGCGAGGGTAGAGGCGATTGCCATGGGACCTCTGGGCACCTGGGACAAAGCCAACGAGTGTGTCTTGCTCCGGTTATGTAACCGCAAGTACCTGACGCTGATGCGAAATTTTTGTGTTAGCGACTCGATCAGGACTAGCAGGGACATATACACGCAGTTTTTGTCCGGTAAGAGGCTGGTTCTGGGTGGAAACCAGAAGGCTGGCGACAAGAACCGATCCCCCGTAAATGAGGACCTTATGGAAGAAACAACCATGCTGGATGTGTACCCTAATAATCTTGGTGGAGACCAAGGGGAAATCTGCTTGGACACTGCTCCATACGAAAAGGAAGAAGGGTCTGAACATGCCATTCCTAACCCCGGACAAAGACCGCAGCACGCCGAAAGCCGTGACGTCGAGGCCTTTTTGGAAGCAGCACAAATGGACTCTGCAACAAGAAGACTCCTGGCCGAACACAGGAAAAATTTCCACCCGCAAGAAATACCACCATCTGATGAAGAAAATGAAGTACTCAGCATAAACATAAACAGAATAGAAGACAGAAATGAGATGGAGTTTGCGGGCCCGTCCCACCAGCAACAGTATGCGCAGGACGCGTAGAAAATACCAACTACTCAGCAAGCAGCAATGATGAAGTAGCAGATCGCCTGAACGAGTATGCAGATGCGGAATCCAGTCAGCCCCAACAGCTTGCCTACGCCTTCGACGTGGCATTCAGGCCATCGTCCAGCCAACTCCAATCTGCATCGCAACGTCGACATTGTCCGACCAGCAACCTTGAGGACAATGGGGACAGAAGAGGCATACCATCTACTCCAGTATCCGCACAAGAGCCTGATGGACAAGACAGAGACTACTCACATGGCTCCTGGTCACTCTTCACCTAGAACTCTGATGCATTAGAGGATCACAAGGCCACACACAGCATAATTAAGGACCTGGAGTCAACCGGAATCGACCCGACCGCCCGGCCCACGACTGCGGAGTCAGTGCCCTGAAGACTGCGGCTACGGAGTGTGTTCCTACACCCACCTACACGTACATAGAGTACGAGACTGTGCAGGGATCCAGTACCCTTTGTTGCTGGAACTATGAATAACCTAGAATGTGGGCGACCCGTAGTGGTGAACTCTTCGGAGATCCAATGCCATAGGTCTAGGAACGGCAGGTAGTAGTATATTGCCAGACAACAAGTGCCACCCGCTGTTCTGGTTGGTTTGACGTCGATGAGCGGGTTTTTTCTACAGCACGAGCAAAAGATATATTTTTTCTGTAAAAAAAATTGGTTCTTGTAAGATTGACACCTTACAGGGCGTCTATGTGATTCTCTCGGTGTTAAACTAATTTTTGAACAGAGGCTTGACGTCCGGAATTTATTCCGCCCAAGCCACGAGTTGTCCCTCAATTGCACCACTACATGCGGTAACGGCTCATCTACAATTATAAGAAAAGATTTCTGTAGTTCTGTAGATTATATTCTTTTTGGGTTATGTGTATATATATATATAGTAGGTTATATATATATAGTGATTGAAAAGTTCGGAACAAAAGTAAAACGCAATAAAACAAGATCTATGGGTAGGAGAGACATGCGGTTTTCAGATTAATAGTCACCGTGGTGGGGGATTTTGTATGACATGAAAATAAAATTAGTTCAAAATTTTGACACTAGGGGCGTTGCTGCTTAAAGCCATGGAGGTGACGTATGCATATCGCTCACGCAACGTAAAGTTAGGATTAGACATTAATTGAATACCACCCCACACGGCACGTCAAGTAATGGACTTGCTACGGTCAACTTTTGGCGGCGATCGCCTACTGAGCAGGCATAGCACACATGAATGGCGAGATCCCCAGACCCTGTGATTTCTGGTTGTGGGGCTACCTAAAATCACGGGTCTATAGAGGAAATTCCCAGCCCTTACAAGCACTGAAAGGCGCCTTACGGCAGGAGGTAGCTGCCACTCCCATTCATATGCTGTTTCATGCTGTATCGGGTGCAATATCGCGATTGCACTCAGTACTGGAATGCGGTGGTGGACACATTGAGCACTTGTAGCTGTAAATCTGGCTGAAATAAAATATATCATTTCACAATTATTACCTCTCATTGTTTTCTTTGCATAAGCGCCCCATAGTGTCTAGATTTTGAACAATTTTTTTTTCATGCCATACAAAATCCCGCACCACTGTGAATATTAATCTGCAAACCGCATGTTTCTCCGACTCATAGATATTTTTTATAGCGTTTTACTTTTGCTCCGAACTTTTGAATCACCCTGTACATATATATATATATATATATATATATATATATATATTAGAATTTCAGAATAATTGGATTATTTATTGCACTGAAAGATCTACACAAAGTGAACACATCAATATGGCGTTGGTCCACCTCTGGCCTTGATACAAGCTGTTACCCGACATGACATTGATGCATAAAGTTGCCGGATGGTGTCCTGAGGGATGTCGTTCCGAAAAGTCTCCAATTGACTAGCTAATTCGTTTACATCTTGGGATGGTCATTGGCGACGCCCCATCTCAGCTTTTGGGTTGTTCTTGGCTATTTTTAATAATTTTAGGAATTTTGTTTTTAATCTAAACAGGTTCAGGGATGTTATTTACACAGTTATTCTCTTTTTTTTAATTTAATTACCCATTTTCCATTTGTTTAGATTTTTGATATTATTCTGTTCCAAATACATTCTATTCCATAGTTTTGTGTTCTAAATGGCGAAAGTTCGTTCTCTTTAGGTTTTGACAATTTAAATTTATTTAAATTGGCTAATTTGTGAGTCCATTTATCTCCCTTTTTATCCCCTTTGATTTGATTCTAAATTTGTTATTTTCGGTTAAGAATTCGTTGATTTATCGCGATTTTTCATTTTTATTCTGTTCTCAGCTTTTTAAATTTTTCAGAATTGTCCATTTTTAAATTATTGCCGAACTCGTATATTCGAAATCGTTTCACTTCATTTGTTTTTAATTGTCCTGTGCTTTAAAATTTCTATCCTCTTCTTTAAAATTTTGAGTTTCTGATTGGTTGGCCGTAATATTAAAATCGTCTATCATTAATTATTTTATCGCTCATCGATAGTTTTGTTTATGATGGGTGGCAGCAATTTTTGACAGTATATAAATAGATTCGCGCTCTTTTTCATTCTCTTCTCTTTTTGGATTAGAACTTAAAAATGTAAGCTAGTTATCTGTCTTTTGCCGCTAGTTATCTGTCTTTTGCGTTCTGAGGAACGCACATTTTTATTTCGTGACCTTTTAACTTTGTTCAATTAATTTTCCTACGGTGGAGGCGTTTAGTCCATACACTCAAGGGCCTCTGAATGTGTTGTGTCCTGATGGCAGAGACGTGTTATGTCTATAAAGACTGAATGGATGTTTTGAACCCCTGCCTCTCCAGTCATTTAATTAGTAATCTACTGTGTTCAGAGCTGTTTACGATGTCTGCCGAGAAAGTTTAACCGACCAATTAAGTGTTTGTTGCTCCTTCCTGTGTTGCTCTTACATAAATAATGGAATCGACATTTCCATAATTTGCTAAACGGACATATGCTTTGCATTCCATTCTAATGCCTAAAATCCTCTGCTACAGTTTGGAGAAATTACGTATTTAATTTCGGCATTACAGGACGTCCGCTGATCTGGAGAATCTCCCTTGGAGTTAGACTTCGTGGAGCGGTCGTTTTTCCAAATTTCTACTGGATTTAAATGTCATCCTGTGTCATGGATTTCCACTGCTTTTCTCTGGAACTGCAGCACGTCAGGTGATTCCTCTGGTATTTATGTCTCCAGCAGATCTCTGAAGTTTTTCTTGGAGCCTTGATGAAAGCCTTATTAATTACATTCCCCAACAGTTAAATAAGTATATATTATAGTTTTGAATGAATAAGACCCCTTGACTTATAAATTTTAAGTTTCCAGTTCCTGGTTTATTTTTATGTGACTTTTTTTCGGGTTTTAAACTTCTAGTTGGGATATTTATTATGTTCTAAATTTCCGTTTTGGCTAACTGATTTTCCTTTTATTATAAATTATACTTTGGCAAATAATTCAATAATTTTAACATAAATTAAACATTAAAAGCTGTTTTCCTTAACTTTTAGTATTCTAACGTTTTGTATACCACTGTACGTTCGGCCAATATATTTATTTAGTTTATTTATGATGTTTAATTTTACTTGTTTGGTTAATGAGTTGTTAAAAAATGTTGTAATATGTTGTAAAAAAATCTTTAAAAATGATGTTAAAATTTTAATAAACGTTAAATTTTGAAAAATTAAACTCTGTGTTCTCTCTCTTGTTTTGGAATTTTGGAATGCTTTTTAGTATGTTTTTAGAATTGAATACCCATGCCTTTCAAATTCCCTTCCCAACACAACCCAAATGTGCTCAATAGGCGAGAGATCTGGGGATCTGGCTGGCCAAGGAAGTGTGTCATAAGTACGCAGACAATCAATAGAGAGGCGTGCGGTATGTGGCATGGCATTATATTGCTAAAAATTTAGCCCAGGTAGTCGCGAAAATAATGGCAATACAACAGGTCGTAGAATGTCGTCAACGTAACGCTGTGCTGTGATGGTGCCACGGAGGACTATCAAAGGAGTCCGGCTATCAAACGAAATGGCACCCCAGACCGTAACTCCCTGTTGTCGGGCCGTGTGGCGTGTGACAGTAAGAGCAGGATCCGGACGTTGTCCGGGCTGTCTCCAGACACGCCTGCGTTGGTCGTCGGGACTCAGATCGAAAGAGGACTCCGCACTCAAGACAATTGGTTCACAATCCGAACAATTCCAAGTTGATCTGGTCCGACCCCATTGCAATCGCTGTTGACAGTGCATACGGGTCGGTGATAGGCGACGTAATGGACGCCGTGAGTATAAATTCTTCCTTCTGCAGTATTATATTAATGGTTCGGGTGGTCACTTCCGTGTTTATCACACGTCGGATGATTAATAACGACGAATCTCGCGCTGTCACAGCTGCTCTGACCCATCTTCCCGTCATGTCGTCACTCTAGGCCGGCCGCTGCCCGCTTGCCGCTGAAATCTGATATTCCGGACCCATTCCGGCCAACATCGTCTAATTACTGCATCGCTCCTACCCAAATGCCTAGCGATTCGTCGGTGTGCCCATCCAGCTTCATGCAGTCCGACCGCACGCCATCTTTCAATGTCCTTCATATGCTCTTAGTGGCTGCGATTTCGCCGGCGAGACATTGTTAGAATCAAGGTACGTACGCGCAATCGAAATCCACTGCATATTTTGTTCCTGAAAGCGATGTTCGCTCCTTATATACACCACCATGGTGCTTAGTTTCAATGCGCTGTAGTCCCGACTATTCATTCATTGGCTGTGAATTTTTGATCATTTTCATATTCGGTCGAAAGGTGTTTGCATGTAAAGTTTCATTACTATCTGATTATTTTGAGGGGATATACCCACAAGAATTGGAATTGATTAAAAACAGTAGAGATGAAAATGCAACGGTGAATTTTCTGGATATCTCAATAAAAAAACATAGATTATACGGTCATTATACAATATTATATGATAAACGGGAATTATATAGAATCAAGCTCAATTATCTCATCGATTGGAAAACGTGTCTTGCAAAAAACAATTTCAGAAACATTATACTCGGACACTTCAGGAGAAACCGGGATAACAATACGTTAAAGAGGGATTGCAACGTTAGCAACTATAAAATCTTATCAGAGGCATTAAAAAAACATTATCCTTTATATTTCTTAAAGGATTGTTATGATTCCTTTTTCAAAGATCACCAGGATTTTGATAGTTTACTTCTTAATTCTGTATGTATATAAAATTTCTGCGTTCCTATAGTGTATGCGCGCATGCGTACAAAATGCTCATATAAAAGACAGTGTGTAGGGATGGTTTTTCATTTGGTCTTGTGTCCTTCTGTTTTGAGGTTCGTGATCCTCTGTCTCCGGGCGCTTTCGTATTTGCGCGTTTGGGGGACCAGCCTTTGCTTTGTATTGGTACCGTGAGCGTTGCCTAGGCAGTAAAGCTGCTTTAAATGGGAGGGGGAGTCGCAATCCTCCCCAACCATTATATGCAAAGCATTTGGTTATCCCCTTTTCCTCGTATTTCTTTGCCCATATATATATATATATATATATATATATATATATATATATATATATATATATATATATATATATATGTGTGTGTCATAAAACGAGAATATACAAGTGTACTAAGTGTACCAAAAAAGTAACTAGACATAAAAGCGCGATGCAGCTTGTAAATGTCGAGAAATACAGCTAAGCAAAAGCTACGAGACAATTATCAGAAAAGTGAGGAAAAAGGACCATCTGGGAATACATAAAAGGCCTAGGGGAATTGTGACTCCTAGTTCCCGGTTAATAGTCGACTTTTACACCAATGGTAACACTCCCGGAGCCATATATTACCTGTGGTCATATTTCAGAACAACGTCAAAACAGAAGACGAACTCACAATAAGAACATGGAAACGATAGAGATATATCCAATAATATAAAATATTCGAAATCGAAAAGATGATCTTTTTGAAAAACACACCGATTCCTCTTTCGTCACACCTCTTACAACACCGCTCAATAAATGATTCGCATGGCATATCTGCTACAAATCCTGTAACCGGCTGGCTGTATCCATCGCTGGCATATCTGTTACAAATAAGTAACTATAGACCAAGACTAAGGATAAAAATAGAAGGTAACTTATCACTATAATAGAAAGGGGAAGAGGAGAATAATAGTATACAAAAATCACAATAAAAACGGTATATATATAAATATATATATAAAATATGAAAAAGAAAACATGGCAAAAATGAGAAAGGGCAATAATAATTAGCTCAAGATTAAAGATCAAGATGTGGAGAACAATCAATTGAAACTACACACAAATATATATATATATATATATGTAATAGTTTGAAAGTCCAATGAAAGAAAAGTGAGAAGCTGTAACTCGAAAAACCTAACAACCTTACTTTCTAACAAGCCTACAAAATAAACGTATAAATCTTCAATCAAATGGAAAAAAATACAAATTTCGAATCATCAAGTTAAAGAAATTCATCAAAAATCAATGGTATGGAATCGAACATCGTTTCAGAACATTGATGCACAGAAATTAAGCAAAAATAGAGCGGTTTTAGAACGAATACAGCACCAAATATAAATTAAAAAGAACTTTAAAATTCACGATTTTGACACAAGAGGGATGCCATATTTTATTTTGATGTGGGTCACGTGATTTTTTCATATAATGGTCACGTGATCTCTTCATATAATCTCTTCATCATCATCTCTTCATAATATCTCTTCAATTTTATTTTAAAAACTTCTGAGTATATTGTGCTAAAAATTTTTTTATATATTTTATGTAATAATTTGAATATTCTCTAAAACTTTCGAAGCAATTTATGAATTCTAAATTCGCTTAAAAATGTTTGAAAAATTAGGTCCCATAGGCTTCGATGAATTTTATTTTTTCAACCCGGGTTCAATCCAAAACTAATTGCGTGATATTTTTTATTTATATTCCCATAGGTCCCACAGACCGTCTGAACAACGTACTAAAATTTCATTTTAATAAAGTCATTTTTACAGCAGTTATCGTGCTAACGGACAGACAGACAAACAGACAGAATGAACAAAGTCATAAACACTTTTCAACTATGTCGTAAAGTGTTAAAAACTCCAATATCGTTTGAGACAATAATGCAAGTGACGCTGGGGTAGGAAGTATTGCATTGTAAGCACTCCAATGACGAAAGGCCTGAAATATTTATTCAAACTATCAATTCTGTAAAATAAAAATATTAGCACAATGCAAAGTAGAACTGAAATATGGAATATTCCTACGTATTCAAAACTATTTTACCTTTCAATTTATTTTTATCTCACCTATATTCTGTACTCTATCCTACAACAATAAAAAAATACTGATTAATTATACACATAATTAGGGAACCCTTAATTTAAAAATATTCCAGAATACACTCACGGACAATGAAAGTTGCGCACCAAGAAGGAAGCATAGGATGGACCTGAAATTTTATTGATGGAATGATACAGATGAATAATATACATGATCACAAAAACAGCGCAACAGAACACGTACATAGGGAGCTGTGGTACACAGTCCGGTCATCCTCAATAGCGCATCGCACCGCCTCGTGCTGCGATACAAGCAGCAATACAGTCTAGCATAGTGTCGAACAGACGCCTGGTGTTGTCCTGCGGCAGACGTGTCCACAGCTGCTGAATGTTTCGTTCCAAATCTGGAAGATTGCGGCAACGAGGCAACTGGCGTTTCAACTGGTCCCACACATGCTCGATTGGGGACAGGTCTGGGGAACGGACAGGCCATGGAAGTGTCTGGACATGACTCAGGCAGACCTGGGCGACCCGAGCTGTGTGCGGCCCGGCATTATCCTGTTGGAATTGCACACCTGGAATCCCCTCCCCTACTGGGTTCCGGTCTAAATTGAGTGGCACTTCCCGACCGTCCAAACAGTTACCTTACGCCTTTATGGTAGGTCGTGCGGTTTGGGTCTCAACAACATCAACACCTGGAATCCCAGTAACGAATGGGAGCACATGGGGCCATAGAATCTCATCCACGTACCGCTAGCCCGTCAATGTTCCAGGTACTACTACTACAGCGGATTGGCTGTCGTAGGCTATGGCTCCCCAGCCCATGCTGCATGTAGTGGGGCTGGTATGGCGCACGATAACGAGGTTGGGATTGTGGCGTTGTGCAGGGGACTACCACACCCGGACACGCTGTTCATAGGCCCCCAAAACGAAGCGGCACTCATCTCTGAACACCACACATCGCCATTTTGTGGCGTTCTACGTTGCTCTGGTCCGGCACCACTGCAACCGGAGCCGCAGATGTCCCCGTGTTAACGACAGTACACGTAAGAGACGCTGAAATCGCAGATTCGCTTCATTCAGGCGTTGAGATACGGTTCGTGGACACACAGGAGCAGCTTCGTTCGCCTGTATCGCGGATCGGATCGCCGTGGGCCCTACACGTACCTGCCGCATGATCATTCGATCCTTTCTACTCGTAGTATGACTGGTTCGTACAGAGCTGGTCCTCCGTGTCCAGGTGGCGTCCCGTGACCAGTGCTCCCAACACCGTCGGACGGTATATTCCAAACGATCCACGTAACGGGCTATCCGACGCGCTGACTACCCTGCGGTTTTCAGCCCGGTGATCCGGCCTCTCTCGAAGTCCGTCAGTTGCGTATATCGACGTTTCTGGCGTCTAACCACCATTCTTTTCTCTCCGTACTCGTGCTTGCATCAGCCGAAGCTTCTCGCATTGATGGGACGTCGACTACACGCCGGTTTATAAAGCCGCTGGCTCATGCTTGCAGCGCCGCTCACGGGTGTACGGTTATGAGAATCACACCGGACAACAATCATTTGCAAACCAGCCCACCTTCTAGCTATTTACATCATTTCACGGTTATACCATATTTTCTTCTAGGTGCGCAACTTTCATTGTCCGTAAGTGTACATATACTAAATACTACATCTTTCTGTTGCGTCAACTGACAATAGCAGCTACTTAACTAACACTAGCGACACCTAGATATAATCCTCAAAACAGCATTTTTAAGCGTTTCAGCCATAGCATTTTCATCTCCTTCTTTCTAACTCCATGCCTTAATCCATGCTTTGACTTCGAGATCATCTCTGCTGCTGATAATCAATCAGTCCGATGAATTTCAATATGTGTGCCGTTCATTTGGAGGTACGTACCTTTGGAAGTATGTACCTTCTTCTACATGGACGTTAATGGAGTAGTATCAAAACTTATTATTTGTAAAAAATCTGGTCGCATGTTTGGTCTCATATTTTTGAATTAAATACATGCATAAGGAATAACTGAACTCCTCAATAAGCGCAGTTAACATAATGCTGCAAATTAAATGATTTTTTTTATAACTAATGTGTTACTAATTAATATAATTAAACAAAGGATTGAATTTAAATTTAGAGGGTATAATTGATAACTATGCAAATTATTTATTACCTTTCAGTAAAAGTAGGCATCTCGTTGAAGAAGTATTTAGAGGGTTTTGCGGATTTTACAACGCAATGTATTTCAGATAATTCACTGTAAGTAAAATAAATAAATATCATTTTTTATGCCACACAGTTAGTGAGATATTATATGCTTTTTGCAACCCCCCCCCTCTCTTCCACCACGGAAAGGTTGATGTCGTGAAAGTGTAAGATGATTGCTAATGCATTTCCTATACTTATTTTAATTAATAAGAACAATAAATCTAAGGATTTTCAGGCAGAGCGAGCCATAGCATTTTCATCTCCTTCTTTCTAACTCCATGCCTTAATCCATGCTTTGACTTCGAGATCATCTCTGCTGCTGATAATCAATCAGTCCGATGAATTTCAATATGTGTGCCGTTCATTTGGAGGTACGTACCTTTGGAAGTATGTACCTTCTTCTACATGGACGTTAATGGAGTAGTATCAAAACTTATTATTTGTAAAAAATCTGGTCGCATGTTTGGTCTCATATTTTTGAATTAAATACATGCATAAGGAATAACTGAACTCCTCAATAAGCGCAGTTAACATAATGCTGCAAATTAAATGATTTTTTTTATAACTAATGTGTTACTAATTAATATAATTAAACAAAGGATTGAATTTAAATTTAGAGGGTATAATTGATAACTATGCAAATTATTTATTACCTTTCAGTAAAAGTAGGCATCTCGTTGAAGAAGTATTTAGAGGGTTTTGCGGATTTTACAACGCAATGTATTTCAGATAATTCACTGTAAGTAAAATAAATAAATATCATTTTTTATGCCACACAGTTAGTGAGATATTATATGCTTTTTGCAACCCCCCCCCTCTCTTCCACCACGGAAAGGTTGATGTCGTGAAAGTGTAAGATGATTGCTAATGCATTTCCTATACTTATTTTAATTAATAAGAACAATAAATCTAAGGATTTTCAGGCAGAGCGAGTCATAAAAAAAATTCATATTTGTGTTAATGTTTTCCTACTGTATCAAAACTTCAGAATGTATAGCGAAAGTCACGTATTGGTCACATATTGTTCTTTTTTTTTATCTAAACCAAAGAATCTTTCATTTTGTCGCCAAGAAACCTCTATTTGAAGGAGATTCCTCCAATGGAAGTGAAGAAAATCTGAGTATCTATTTAACAATGCAATCTAAAAACAGAAACCAGTTTGTTTTAAGATAGAATGAGTAAAAAACGAACAACCATTGTATTACAGCTATATTTCAGCAGTCCCTTTTTAAAATTTTTGCTGCCTCCTGATCAAAACTGACCCCAAATATGAAATTAATGTTGGTAATTGTTTTGATTTATTTTATTTAATTAACTTTGGGGGCTACAAATATTACATTAAGATATTTGCCGAATTTTTTTTTGAAAACATAATAGCCAAGCTAAGACGCATATTTACGGGGTGCCTGTGACCTGGGTTACATAACCTCACATCGAAAATAGCAATGTCAGACCGTGTAGGAGTAGAATAGCAATATTTTTTATATTCCTTGGCACTCCACTCTCATGAGCGCAATAATGCTATCAGCAAATAGTTGGTTGTGGTATATAATTTATTGTCTTGGATGTCTAATATCTGCGTAGGCTGAAAAAACATGGGCAGGATCAATAAGTACGTAAATCATAATATCGATGATAAAAATGGAACGTAGTGTCGTACAAGACAGAGCACCAGGCGCGAAGCGCCTTTAATCTCCAGTTTCAATATGTGGTTCTTATCGTCAAACTGTGACATTAATTCAGTGACCCTAATTGGAGGTTCGAGGTTTTTATTTACTACTTTGTATTATTTGTCCTAGCTCCTAGTGTGGCAGTTTGTTGCACATTTAGAGTTTAAGCAGTTTGGGGGGTTGATGCAGATCTAAGGGTTACCTAGCGTTTTGGCAGTTTAGAGTATTTTTTTTATAAAATAATAGTCGCGAGTTTTATTTAAAAATCAGATGTTTGAGGTGGGATCTTTTAATTCCGATTATCGATGTTTAGAACAGCGCGGAGTTTCTTACGAGATTTGGCCTTGCGATGATCATAGTCATGCAGATTGAATAACAGATCGTTTGGAACGGATGGCAAATTTCTGTAAAATTTAAGCGCTAGCTTTTTAATTTGGGCTCTAACAGTTTTTATTTTGAAGTCATTCCTAATTACCGAGTTTCTTAAGTACCTGGGAGCTTTCCTGATAATCCGTAGGATTTTGTTTTGTTTTGTCTCTAGGAGGTCTATTGTAGTTTTACAGGCATATCCCCAAACGGGTACTGCATACAGCATTCCCGGGCGGATGACCGATTTATAAATTAGGAGTTTATTTTGATAACTTAGATTTCCGTTTCCTATCATTGGGTATAAGGCTCCTGTGGCCATATACGCTTTTTTGATTAAGTTCGTTACGTGCTGTTTCCAGGTTAGGTGGGAATCTATTGTTACACCTAGGTATTTAGTAGATTTTTCCGCTTTTAGGGCATGGTTGCTTATGTACAGGGGCGGCGGAGGAGCTTTGCGTTTTCTAGAGAAATAAATCCAATGATATTTATTGGGGTTTAATTTTATTCGCCATTTTTCCAGCCAAGTTTGGAGTATGTCTAAGTGTTGTTGTAGCTGTCTGTGCATTACTGAGACATAGGGGTGTTTTGCAAGTATCGCACTGTCGTCTGCATAGAGTGCCAGCTCTGTGTTTGGAGTCCTAGGGATGTCGTTCAGGTATATGTTAAAGAGTGTCGGGCCCAGGATAGAACCTTGCGGTACACTACTTTTAATGAGCTTGGGTGTAGATAAGTTACCTGCTACTCTGACTTGAAAGTGTCTGTTATTTAAGTATGAGATTAAAAGTTTGACAAGAGCGTCAGGGACTTTTAAAGTGATCAATTTGTACGCTAATCCACAGTGCCATACTTTATCAAAGGCTTTTTGTATGTCCAGAAAAATCGCAGCTGCGGGTGTCTTGTTATTGAGACCAAAAGATATGTACTCTACCACTCTTAGCAATACGATGATAAAAAGATAAAACATTTTATTAAAAATATATTTTTATTATTATTTTTATGGTAGTTAAAATTAATTATAATAAAATTTAATTAATTTCTAAAGGCTGATTTCTTTGAAAATAATAATTTATAAAATAAACAAGAAAGATCAATCATGCATAAGCATTGATTATGAAACACTTTCCAACTGAAATGTAATTTCATTTAAAAATTTCTAAAATGTGATTCATTCAGTGGTAATATCTTTTACATTATCACAGTACTACAGTAATTTATTATACTTAAATATTTAAAACTGTATCGAAATATAAATCATCTGATTCTTTATGCAAAATCAATGAATATTTCATTCATATAACTTGTATTCCAGACTCCAGAGCTAAATAATTTTGTGTGAAAAAAATTCAGCAATTCTTATGTAATTCATCTTACAATCGCTTGAGATATTTGCATTCTGCATATGTTAAAATTAGGCTTCCTTGAAGAAATAATAAAAGTTTAGGGATCATTTAAAATCACAACTATTGTAATTGCATAGGCACGGAATTTAGATACACAGATAATATATATGTGTATGTGTATGTACTCAAAGTATTGGAATCGTGCCGAAGATCAGAACTCGAATTTTCAAAGGATCTACACGTTTTGGGACTTCTAGAACACGAAAAAACTAGTTTTAGGAAGACGTCTGTGTGTGTAAGGGTGTATCTGTGTATGTTTCTGTGTGTCTGTGTGGATATTACATACACTCCAATTGAAAAACTAATGGACCGAATTTCATACAATTTGGTAGGTATGTTTTTTGTGGGAAATCCTGATGTTCATTAGATTATAGTACGATTCGTAATAAAAGAATCTGCCTTCTTTGCGAAATGGCCGCAGAAATTGCCTTTATCCACTCTAGCTAAAAACTAATGAACCAAATTTAACAAAATTTGGTGTATAATATTTCAATAACCTACAAGTGATTTATATACCAAATTTAACAAAATTTTGTATATAAATCATTTGTAGGTTATTCTACTACGATTCGGGAAAAAGGAACGGGCTATTTTTGCGAAATAGCCAGCAAAAATCGTTATATATAAAAATAAAAGACTACGTGTGCTCAATTATATCAATTAAATTCATATTTTATATATGATTTTTGACAACAAAAAGAATAAGACTAACCCCATTACTCTAGGACTAGCCGTTCTTGAGATATTCTAGTTTTTTCGCGTTTTCGCTACGCCACCTTTGACAATAAGTCCAGCTATCAAATGAGAACCAAATTTAAGTTTAACGTGTAAATTCAATGTCATTTAAAATACTTATGTTGTGCAGATAAACTCAAATTATCATTGAATAAATAAAGAGAACGAATATGAGTCTGCAGAGAAAGACATGTGCTGTCCACATCAGAATTTTTAACAATATTACAACAATGATTTATAGAAGTGAACGGGGATTATTTTCAGGCCATTTCGAAAAAAATGTATGATCTATATTTAAAGATCCATCAAATTTTTGTCGAATAAAATGTTCAACAAATTTAAGCTGTGTACCAAATTTTAACTCTCTAGGACGTAGGAAAGTGCATTTAAAATGCCATCAATTAAATTTATCATGAAGAGTTATATAAAATTTAAAAAAATGCATGATCTATATTTAAAGATCCATCAAATTTTTGTCGAATAAAATGTTCAACAAATTTAAGCTGTGTACCAAATTTTAACTCTCTAGGACGTAGGAAAGTGCATTTAAAATGCCATCAATTAAATTTATCATGAAGAGTTATATAAAATTTTAAAAAAATGAAAAATTGTTATCTACCAAATTTATTTTAAAATATGAAGCCACTCCCATATGCAAAACGTTTAAACAAATGGAGAGATATTTATTACATAATATCTCTCTCTTTTCTTTCTGGAAGATATCCCAAAGTCAGAATTTAATTGAATTTGTTTTTTTCCCTATATCAAATAATTTTTTTAATTAAAAAACTACTTAACATATTTTACTCAATTTTTTTTTATATATTCTATGGGATAATGTGAATATTTCCTAAAAATTTCGAAGCAATTCGTGAATTTTAAATTTACTTAAAAAATGTTTGAAAAATTAGGTCCCATAGGGTTCAATGTATTTCATTTTTTCAACCCGGGTTCAATAAAAAACTAATTGGGTGATATTATTTATTTATATTCCCATAGGTCCTACAGACCGTCTGAACAACATACTAAAATTTCATTTTGATAAACTCATTTTTACGGCAGTTATCGTGCTAACGGACAGACAGACAGACAGACAGACAGACAGACAGACAGAATGAACAAAGACATAAACACTTTTCAACTTTGTTGTAAAGTGTTAAACAGACAGACAGAATGAACAAAGACATAAACACTTTTCAACTTTGTTGTAAAGTGTTAAAAATAGCATTGAAAATCATAATACTAATTCAAATCGATAAAATAAATGAATATATATTTTTAATTTATTTTTCTTTGACAGAAAAACCCATTTTAAAAATGATATTGATTGGAAAAAGTGAAAATATTTTCAAAATTATAAAGCCAATTATTTTATAAACATATTTTTTTGTTCATAAATTGTCTATTAGAAGTCTAGTTATAAGCAAATATTACTCATTTTCACCATTTTTAAATAAACGCTTGACGCAATATTTTGAAATCATTATTAATCTTTGGAAAAATCCCTTCCACAGATTTTAAAGAAAATTTAATTGCAGTTCAGATAATAGATAAATCTGCCGAAAGCTCCTATAAATATGTCTATATGTTATAAAACCATTTACTTATTTTTTAATCATGTTCATTAATAGTGAACTATATAGATTTTTAATTTTGTAGGAAAAATAGATGAATTAACACAAAAAAGGCACTAGGCACGTAAAGTGATTCTTACTTAAAACACAAAAAATAGATCTTTTTGTTATAATTTTCCCACAATATAGAAAGCCTCTGCAGGAGGTTTGCTCAGCTTATAGGCAAGATCTACACAATTCCCACATTGCAGAAAGTGCTTTGTTTGAGAATCTGTTAGTTCTGAATCATAAAGCAATAGGGATTATGTCCCTGTATTAACTCAGATTATATTAACCCAGAAAAACAAAATTCAATCGTCAGATTTACGGTCCTTGGTCCATGTACCTTACAAGTGCACACTTCAAGATCATACATTTTTAGAGCGTTTTACAGCCATTAGCATCAAAGATCCCTTGTGTGTGTGTATAGGGCGGGGGGGGGGTAATTTATAATACTATTATTTTTACAAAATTGCTTCCGCATGCTTTCACAGGTATTCTTACTGTTTAATAAGTACAGTACACTATGCACGATGGATAAGGAGAACTTCAACAACGTATATAAGCACAAATAACAACAATAATGCAGCATACAGCTGTTTCGAGGGTACGTTGGATCCTCTTCGTCAATGCAAGAGAACTGACGAAGGTATCCAACACTGACTAAGGGGATCCAACGTATCCTCGAAACAGCTATATCCTGCATTACGGTTGTTATTTGTGCTTATATATACTTTTTCAAATTCTCCTTATTCTTACTATTTAGCTGACCCATAGGTAACTCTGTAGGCAAGCGTTTATGTAAGAAAGGTTCATGAGTGCAGTCATTAGGTCTATCTACAGTAAAGTGATCCGGTACGATCAAATAAAAGTGGTTGCAGCGCCCTCTAGCTGGGAATTAAAAATGTTGGGATACAGCAAAGCGAGATGGACGAGAACAGCCAATTTCAAAGTTGTAGAGCATTACCAAATGAGTCGGAATTAACATTAAAACTGTTTCAGAAGGATTTTATTTGATATATTAGGATTATTGACGAATGGCTTTTTCATTCAGGAATTATACAATAAACAACACTTACATAAGCAGAAAATCAATGTAGAAGAACTTGTTTTTTGACAGGGATGTTGTAATCCGTTCAATTAGGACAGCGTCGGCTAGTCAGTACGAAGATCCGTGGTTTGAGTCCCGCGTGGGACAGTGAGGCTCTTTACAAGTTATAGATGTGCTTAAGGACTTTCTATGAATGTTGTATAAATACTTTTAATTGTAATTATCCTGTACAAGTACATGCTTTTAGGTCATATTTTTTTTTATCAGTTTAGGTTTTGAAAATTTTCCATTTATTCTAATTTTTAACGGTACTGACCTTGGTTCCA
This sequence comes from Amaurobius ferox, assembly GCA_951213105.1. Classification (NCBI taxonomy): domain Eukaryota; kingdom Metazoa; phylum Arthropoda; class Arachnida; order Araneae; family Amaurobiidae; genus Amaurobius; species Amaurobius ferox. The sequence goes on from OX578143.1 coordinate 20,012,203, forward strand.
TGGATAATCCATCGCTTCCTTTCAAATTTAGAAACGTGATGAACAGAAAGCATCAATAAACAAAAGGTTCTGCTCAGTTTTCAAATCCTTTTTGCTCGCCGTCTGGAACTTGACTTCGTTTAAGTTAAGTGCCTTGTCTAAAATGAAGTTCAACAGAATAATGGTAGAGAAAGATCTGAGAGCTACAAACCATCGATAAATAAATTATCATGTAACTTTGTCTTCGACTTTATTCGTGAAATCTGACATTACAAACTTTGTTGTCAATTTTATTAAAAATGAAAGTAAGAATAGGTACGTGGATCTGAAATATGGAGACAAAAAATGTAGGGTTCATTTTACATATACATTTACATTCAAGGGTGATTCAAAACTCAAAGTTTTAGGGGAGGTAGAGAACACAAAAACAAACTATGTTCACATAGGAATGTATGACCAGGAATACCACCCTAATGTGCCAAAGGATACACTTAGCATGCAGAAATGACAGGACAATAAGTGGTGAAAAAATCTTTATTAGGCGTAATGTAACAGTTTGATAGTAGTTATAGACGTACAGTTTCACAACAAGTGCTCAAAGTTCTGACCATTAACAGTAATGCACACTTGACAGCTACTGTTGTTTAATTTGTCCATACCTGTCACCTACCTCGACTGGACTGCTGGAAACAATGGATTTTCCTGGAGGAAATGCTGCCAGATTTATTGAACAGTGTTCCTGTGTCTGTACCGCCAAATGTGGTTCCATCACGATGGAGCTCCAATACATTTTGGCATTCTTATTTGAACAGAATTTTTGGGATCTGATGGATTGGGCGTGCCATCACATGGCTACTATGATCATCCGATTTATCTAGCATCGATTTCTTTCTAGGGTGGGACCCTCAAAGCCATGTTGTATGAAACGCCGATGGACTCCGAAACTGACCTAGTCTCAAGAATCGCCATCGTCGCTACTAATGCCCTCGAAATACCGGGTATTTTCGAAAATGTACGCCTACCAATGCGTTGCCGCTATCGAGCATGCATTACTGTGAATGGTCGAAACTTTAAGCGCTTGTGAAAGTGTATGTCTACAACTACTGTTAAACTTTTACATTACGCCTAGTAAAGATTTTTTCACTAATTATTGTCTTATCGTTTCTGCATCTCAGTGTATCTTTTAGCACATCAGGATGGCATTTTGGGTCATATAATCCTATGTGAATATAGTTTGCCCTTGTGTTCTCTACCTTCCCTAAATTTTTTACGTAGAGTTTTGAATCACCCTGCTCAACCGCTTTCTGTCGCCGGCATACCCTGATTTACAACCAGAAACAAAACAGGCACTAAAATCACTTTTTCAGAAAGTATTAATAATAATGTACAAATGAAAAACAGAATAGTCACATGGATATATAGTCGTCTTGCCAGCCGAAGATTGGTGTCTTGATTCCCACTAAGATAGACAAATAGCTCAACTTGTGTGCTTGTGAAGTGTGAGATAGTGCATTGCAATCATATCAATTTTTTTACTATCTCCATACAAACTCTTTAATGGGAGGAAATTTTGAGGAAACAAAAATTATCAAAAACACAAGAGATTTTAATATGACGTAATTTTTCCAAAACCCTAAACTAGTTAAAACTCTATGTATTCAAATTTATGCCAGATTTCTTCTCCGGCATGACAAGATCAATTAATTACCAGATGATCCATTAAAATGAACATTATAATTCAAAATTTTCAAGTATGGAATTCCTATTATTTCGAAAATTTCTTATTAAGGTCTGTCTCTACAGTCCCATAGGAGAAAGACATAGCTAGAATTGTGGTAGGTCGTATTTTTTTTTAATTCACTTCTGCTGGCTGTTCTAGTGGATGGACTCCAGTATTAATAAATTGTACATAGCACACGTTCAAGATACTGTGTGATTTTTTATGGTGCTTCTAGATGTTTTTAAAATCCTGTGATCTTTTCGATACTTTCAACATGCAATGGTTTGTGATGTAGTTTGTTATATACTTATATGCGTCCAATTGGATATTTATTCCTTTTTTATATAGTTGATGTATTTATTCTACAGTCCGTAAGTACATTCTGATTATTTGGTGGCAATAAAATTTGCCACTTTTTGTTTTTACCAAATTTTTCTAAAGGATCTATTTCTCACGATATACTATAGATAGAGCTTAGATAATGACTGATATGGATTCAGTACCAATTGTTGAAGGAAATAGAGGCGTTGACTGATAATTTCCACTTTCAATTCTTTTTCCGATTCAAAATATTTCATTTTCCTTGAAACATCTATTTTATTTTAAGATTGGCTATAAACAGAGTTTAGACTATAACTGATATGGATTTAACATAAAATTCTGGAAGAGATACGGTAGTTCACGAAGAACTTTCACTTCCGGATCCTTTTCCCCTTCCATTTCCAAAAATTTCCTTGAAATATCCATTTTTCAGGATTGGCTATAGATGATAGTATAGATGATGATCAATATGAATTCATAATTGCATGACAGATGGAGTAGGGGGTATACTAAGTATTTCCACTTTTTCCGGTTTTTTCCCAATTGCTAATCGAAAAATTTCATTTTCCTTGAAACTTCTATTTTTCAGAGTCAATGATAATACGGATTCAGCATAAACATTTTTTTTTTGGGGGGGGGGGGGGGGGGAGGATGTTAGAGGGTTCATTAAGGATTTTAATTTTCGGTTAGGGAGCTCTCACTTCCTATTTTCCGAAATTTCTCATAACTGTAGGAAATAAGTTTACAAAATTGTGTAAAAATGATTAATAGTTGAAACAAAAATGAAGTTGACTTGTCGCTCCTTCATAAACTTATTATTTTGGTGTTCCATTTACACAACCCAGAATATAGTTGAATCTGAATCCCTAAGAGACTGTCTTTATTAGCTGTGATTTTTGTGCCTAATTGATACTGTTTCTGTTGGTGAACTGCATCTTATTATTACAATAAAATAAACATTAACGTGACCAATTTTAAAGTTTTTATTAACTTTTACAATGTTTTCATTATTAAAAATTTTATTTTATTACTTCTCAGGCATTTAAAAGTGTTAAATTATAATGTTTATTTTAATGAGTTCCCTAGTAATTGATCTTGCCAGATTGGAGAAGTGAACTTGGGATTAATCTGAACTGAGCTTATCTAATTTGAAGAAAATTATGTCTTATTAAAATTTCTCATGCTTTTGATAATTTCTGTCTCCTTAAATGTTTCCTACTTCAAGTAGTTGTACGGGGATGGTGACAAAATTTAATTGCAATGCACTACATTTTTGTGTTATCCCGGAAACCTGTATCCGAATGAATTGAAATATGTTGCAACTTACTTTTCTTATTGAAGTTGTTAATTGCATTTAATTTTAAAATTGCGTTAACCAATTAGTTTCAGTTACTTCAAGTGATGTTTCTTGGTAAAATGAAGCTGAGAAAGATTCAGACTTTTGATCATTCAGACTTCTTATTTTCTTTGTTGATCAATGAATGAACAAATTACCAGTAATTAGTTTCAGCTAATTCAAGTGATGTTTCTTGGTGAAATGCAGCTGAGAAAGATTCAGACTTTTGATCATTCAGACTTCTGATTTTCTTTGTTGATCAATGGATCAACAAAATATCAGTAATTAGTTTCAGCTAATTCAAGTGATGTTTTTTGGTGGAATGCAGCTGAATAAGATTCAGAATCTTGATCATTCAGACATTTGATTTTCTTTGTTGATCAATGGATCAACAAATTATCAGTAATTAGTTTCAACTAATTCAAGTAATGTTTCTTGGTGGAATGCAGCTGAGAAAGATTCAGAATCTTGATCATTCAGACATTTGATTTTCTTTGTTGATCAATGGATCAACAAATTATCAGTAATTAGTTTCAGCTGTTTCAATTGATGTTTCTTGGTGGAATGCAGCTGAGAAAGATTCAGAATCTTGATCATTCAGACATTTGATTTTCTTTGTTGATCAATGGATCAACAAATTATCAGTAATTAGTTTCAGCTAATTCAAGTGATGTTTCTTGGTGGAATACAGCTGAGAAAGATTCAGAATCTTGATCATTAAGACTTTTGATTTTCTTTGTTAATCAATGGATCGACAAAAAAACTCGTGTTTGGAGGATAATCTTCCGATGAAGTACAGAAGCTCTGGATATGAGAATATATATTTTCCAGTGCGATCTAAAAGCAGAAGTCGATTTGTTTTAAGAACGAATAGGGAGGGAACGTGAGATCAACCATTATATAAGCCCCGTTTCAAAGATGTTGTAAGAGTGGCAGGTAGCAAACATCAACAAACGAATGATTCTGCTCAGCTTTCAAATTTTTTTGCTGACTTTGTCTGGAACTTGGCTTGGTTTGAGCATGGCCTTGTCTAGAATGAAGTTCAACAGAACAATAGTGGCCAACTATTATGTTCCAACTCCAACGTATCGTGCCAGAAAACAGAGTGCTGAATGATTTTTAACGTCTGTTGTCTATAAAAGTGCGTGCTTTTAAGAGTGAGCGCAAATCAATAATGTGTGACTGGGTGGTAGTGTTCCTTCTGTTTTAAGTTTTAACCGTCTTTTTGCACAAAGTTTAACATTTTCTCAGTTACATCAACAAAGGCAATCTGATACTATCTGAGGACTGTGGAGTAGAAGGACATTGAGATCTTTGATAGCAATTTAATAGAGAAAAATCTATGACAAGTATGGCTGGCTTTTAGGTCACCGTAATCTCATGTATTAAACTAGTGGAGTAGACATAGGAAATACAAAAACTATCATCGAATTATATATGACCATGAGTTTGAGTTTAAAAACTAAAATTTATCTGCCATAAACATTTTTTTAGAAAGTGATACTTAAAATTAGATTTCGTTTAATATAGTGTCTTATTTTTCTGCTTAAATAATGTTATGTTTTCAAATGTCTGACGCAACTAGAAAATTGAAGCTTTCGAGCTAGGTATTTCTCTCAAAGCAAATTGGATAGCAATCTTATGTCTTCAAATTATAATCGATGCACCTGTCAAAAATAGAAAAACTTACACTTAAAAACGTTAAAATATTTTTAAAGTATTTTTTAAAATTTTGTTTAACGATGTTTAGTGCTTCACGTCGGAAATCATCGTCCTAAGAAAATTGTCTGAGGTTCTGTTCCGTGATCAGTGCTATAATTAAAGTTTTAGCCTTTATAAGTCACCAGAGGGGGGGAGGTTAAAATAAACATTTATTTTCTCTGTCACTAAGAGAGAAATCGAAAATCCAATCCGTTAGGTTCTGTCCTATGATCGACATTACATTCTCTCTTATGGCATATATTCAGCCTTCAAGGCCCCCGGGCTCTTCTTGAGTATCTAGAAAGACTTTTCGAGAAAAACAAATTTTCTTTCTGTCTCCAGGGGGCGGGGGAATTGAAAATTCTCCTACGTTGTTTCTGTTTCGTGGTTGATACTCTAAATGTGCTGCTGTCTTGATACTTTAAATGATACTTTAAATGTGTTTAAATCACTTAGTGTTCTGGAGTAACCGGAAAGACAAAAACACGCTAGATGATTATTAAACAGGGTGTTTCAAAAATATTGCAAGATTAAATATCTATTGCACGATTGGTTTCTGACCCACGGTCCCAAATTGAAAAATTCCTTAAATAAGATAGACTTTCAGGATACGATAGTTTTGGTAATGTAGCACGTTTCTGTAAAAAAAAGTACAAAAATTAACTTTTTATAAGGGCTCTCTACAAAAAAAGTTCCATTTAGAAAATTGTATATTGTTTCTTAATCATATAAAGAACAGAACTTTTGGCAGAAATATAGTTCTCTAATAGGCAAAATTGACCGTAAAAAATGCTAAAGTTATGGGACTTAAACATCACTTTGAACCGAACAAAAAAAAAATGGCAAAACATGGATTTCAGGAGTCGTACAAAAACTGAATTTCACCAGATTGCATTTCCATTAGAAAATTTACATTCATATATATTCAGCAAAAGTTTAATACAATCCCCTATTATAAATCGAAAACTTTAATCAAGGGTATTTCGGGCAATTTCGATCGTATGACTATGGAACTTTTTTGTTGTTTGACTAATTGAGCTACAGAAAAATATATTTTTATAATTGAAATTTTTGTTATAAAGAGTCATTTAAAAATTTATATTTTACACTATTTACTCAAAGGTGTCACGTGATCAAAATATTCAGACGATGATAGTTTACTTTAATATGAAAGTATTTCTCAAATTGAGACCAAGTTGAGGGAGTCAAATGTTTCATTGATGTTTGATTCCCAGTTTGTATGTTGGTATCTACAATGAGAGCATAATTCTAGTTTAAAGTTACTTTATCTAAGCCTTAACTTCAGTGTCTCCAGTTACCTCTTTTCTAAACTTTGACGTCAGCAAAGTAGAAGATGACTATTCCAAATATATGTTCCAGATCATTATCGCTATTCTATACAAAGTGTCCCAAAAAGATTGAAACGCGCTTTTATTCTTTACCTGTTGGAGATAAGTTTGCAATGTAAATTGCAAAAATGTTGAAAGTAAGGTAGAAAATAAGACTACGTTAATGAAATAGTCTTCCCATTCATTTTCAAAAGGTTACAGTTTTAAAAATTTTATACGACCCCTTAGACAAATTGGGTCAATCAGAAAATTTTTATTTTTGATGCAATAAGATCATTAAAAAAAACCGCATATCTATATCTTTAAAATTGAGCGAGTTATATTTAATTGAACATTATAAATGGAGACCCTATATGAAGTTAGAAATGTAAATTTTTGACATATTACATAAAAAATAAAACTGGATGATAATACATAGGATAACCAACCACGTAGTACTGCTTTATATGACCTCTGTTTGTGTAATGCTTTATTTAGATGCATTTCTGATAAAAAAAATTTGACACATATTAACGTATTTTTGATCTAAACAATTTCAATCGTCCATTCGTTTATGATCCCTATTTTCACTGATGAAACAGCTTTTCATATGGTACGAAAAAGTGGCATAACCACGTTACCACTGCTTTATATGGCCTCTGTCTATGTAATGCTTTATTTAGATGCATTTCTGATAAAAAAATTTGGCACATATTAACGTATTTTTGATCTAAACAATTTCAATCGTCCATTCGTTTATGATCCCTATTTTCACTGATGAAACAGCCTTTCATATGGTACGAAAAAGTGGCATAAGTCACATTTTTTTTCTTTTATCATAATTCAGTTGATTTTAAAGATATAGATATGCGGGTTTTTTAATGATCTTGTTGCATTAAAAATATAAATTTTCTGATTGACCCAATTTGTCTAAGGGCGTCGTATAAAAATTTAAAAAGAGTAACTTTTTGAAAATGAATGGGGGGACTATTTCATTAACTTAGTCTTATTTCCTACCTTACTTTCAACATTTTTGCAACTTACATTGCCCACTTATCTCCAACAAGTAAAGAATTAAAGAGCGTTTCAGTCTTTTTGGGACACCCTGTATACAGAATTCTCGTCGCAATATCTCGTGTGCAAATGTTTATACTGCTCTTATCACGAAAATATAGCTGATATTCTTAGTATTTATGCAGAATCGGTTATATTTCATTTTATATTTTTACCCCATCCAATTTCCCTTTGACTTCTGATATTTCTCAACGGTTCCCTACAACTGATCGGGTGCGACGATTTTCCTTGCATCTGAAATGTGTACGTCTAGTTGAAGAATAATGCACGATTCCTTTTCTGAGTTATTTCTGTTTCAAAATGAAAAATCACTCTACTGTTTGATTTTCTCTAGAATACACGGCAATGTACAGTGAAAGTACTGGAATGAATATTCAAAATTGGAATTTGATTTTTCAATGGAGTAGTTTTGTCCACTCTAGAATACAAAGCGATATATGTGCGTTTCTTTGCAATGTATGTCTGCTTATCTACAATGAATGCGTTTTATTACTTTCCTTATATACATAATGTATAAGGAAAGTATTGTGAGAGGATCGAAAATTCGAATTCGAGTTTTCGACGGGAGAGCACGTTTCAAGCATCCCTGATCACGAATCAAACATTTTTGAAGTGATGTCTGTGTGTGTGTGTGTGTGTGTGTGAAAGTATGTGTGTATGTGTGTGTGTGTGTGTGTGTCAGTGGGTCTGTAGAGACGATAACTGACGAACGAATGGACCGATTTGAACCAAATTTGGTACAAAAATCACAATCCCTAAACACTGGAAGCCTATTGTTTTTATACGCAATCGAATGTTCAGAACCCCATAAATTTTCGAATGAAATTTTGAAAAAATCGTCAAAAATCAAAACCACTAATAAAGTTACGCAAATAGACATTTCTTATGCAATTTTTCATTAGAAAACGATTGACATAAAGTTTAGAACGCTAACACGAGCCGTTTTTGAGATATTGTACATTTTTCAAAAAAAATATCAAAAAGTCATATAAAATAAAATAAAAAATTCCTATTGATAAACATGTTCACTTTTCATATGTAATACCATACGATAAATTGGGTGACATCATTCTCGTGGATATAGCTCGTTCCATTCATGAAAAAAGATACTCTGAGTAACACTTTTGTATTTGGACGCCAATAGTCATTTATCGGCTGTAAGAATAACTTATTTCTTCGGCGACGAATTTGGCGGAATGTCGCCAACTTGGCGACTTTTTGAAATGTTGTTAAATTAACGAAAATCTCGCCAAATGGATAAAAATGACGCTAAATCAATGAAAATGACGACTAATTGTCGAAAATTCAATGTCTTGGAAAGAATATTCGTATCTACTATAAGAAAAACCTATTTTTTACTGTAAAAGTAGTAAATTCATTACATTATATAAGGAAAGTCATGTGTTGCCCACATCAGATTTTTTTAATTTTTATATGCGGGACAACCTTAGGATGACAACCTTGGTTAAAATCGACTCAATCGAAAATTTAAGTTTGAAGGGTTCGAGATGTTCAATGTGAAGGTTCGAGAATGTGACGGTTCGAGAATGTGAAGGTTCGAGAATGTGAGGGTTCGAAAATGTGAAGGTTCGAGAATGTGAAGGTTCGAAAATGTGAAGGTTCGAGAATGTGAAGGTTCGAGAATGTGAAGGTTCGAGAATGTGAAGGTTTGAGAATGTGAAGGTTCGAGAATGTGCAGGTTCGAGATGTCCACTGTGTAAGAAAAAATACTTCCCAAATGAGATATAATATATAATTAGATATACGGATTTGATTGAGATAAGAACTTGAAATTTCGCACAAATTAAACAGTTTAATAGAGATATTGAGACATTCTAAAGTTTTATTCATTTAACAATGAAGTAAGAAACTTTAACATGCTTGCAATTATATAAATATGTTTATTACTGTTCGGGATTGTTATATTGTGACACCGGTGATTTTCATTGGGTTTCAATGGTTTACTAATTTTAATTTACTATTGTTCAAAATGGGGTTAAGGGGGATTATCCTTTCGTTGTTAAGTTTAAAAATCTCTTCATAGATGTATGTATATATGAACCATAAAAATTAAAAAATTTATTTACCTGACAATCCACGGAATTTTCCTTGATGATCAGATTCAGATTAAGGGGGTCCAGAGATATCCCACAATACTTTTTTAAATATTTGGAGCCTCTTTTCCAGAATTTTTGTGTTGACATAATCCGTTTGATGTAGGAAATTGTTTTTCTTCCTATTTTTAAATATTTTCCTCGTATTTTCTACATTTTTCTGCAGACGGTACTTAAAATTTGGAAATTTAGTTCGGGTCTGCGCCCATTTATAAAAACTGATTTTTTTTCTACTAGAATTTATTTTAAATTTAGAAATGAGTTTTTCCTCACAAGGAAGACTACATGACAACAGACTTTCCACTGATCTTTCCCGAACTTTTATTAATAATAAATTTATCCCGATTTTTGATAAAACTTGTCTGTCAATTGTAATAATCGTAATATTTTGTTTTCAGAATTCCTTTCTATTTACATTTATCGTGACTCAATTTGCAACTCCGATCCTGCCCCCCCCCCCCCCCCAGTTTCGCTTGGCGTCTCATTCTGGACTCACTGCGAGTTAAATCTTTGTCTGGATTTCTAAATATCTAGTTCCATTAATTTTGCTCTTAATGCTATTTTTTGACTTCTGAAAAGTTGTTAGTTGTATTTTACTACTGCTGTGTGAATTTTGTAATTGAATGTTTTCATACATATCTTATCTTGGATAATCTGACTAATAATATGCAAATTTTTTCCGTCGTTTCTTGCTGTGAAGCCCATGATCCTATTTTTCGCATTGTCACTGATGATGGACGCTTAACATCTGAAAACGCTTTTGTTTTTATATAATTTTAACGTCCTAATGGTGTGATCAAATTAAAATACTTTTATTATACAGTGTATTCCTTTAATATGAGCCTTTATATTAAAATCATATCTGATTGAAATTGGCTCCCAAAATATTCTAGCGTATTCAGCTGTCTCCATGAGCTCTCTGATAAAGACAGTTATTTTTTGACATAGACTTGAATAGATTTTGGATTACCTCTCATAACAATGACATTGATTTTGGATTACCTCTCATAACAATGACATTGATTTTGGATTACCTCTCATAACAATGACATTATATTTCTTTCAATTCAGATTTAATAATGATTGAAAATATCTGTTTGAGAGCTAGCTCCTTAAAGATTCGGGAATTTTTGCACAGATCACACGCGTTCATTGATAAAGATGGCATAATTGTTCCTATAAGTAACAGTCCCAGAAAGGGGAGTTAATGATCGAATAGGATCGTGGTACGGTGCAATGTAAATGTTTTTTCCACATATTCGAATTCGACACCCGATATGAGTTATATTGATAAATTGATTTTTGCCATAAAGTGAGTCATAAATGATAAGGCAATAGAACGATTTCCAATATTTTGAGATAATCAACTACAAATCTAAAAACTTGTCCGGAACGGTTTTAAAATATCTGGAAAGTGAAGGAATAAATTTTCAAAACTGCAGTCTTATGGTAACGCCAGCAATATGGCTGCTCCTTATTCTGGGCTACAATAACGACTAAGTAACGTGAGGACTCATGTCAAATTGTTTGAATTCATACACCATGTATCATCTATTACACATTCTTCAAACTTAAACATAAAATTTGATGACACCAGAAGCATTGAGTTATCATATCCACATGGACGTATCATATCCACATGGACCATATTTGAGTTATCATATCCATATGAACGAATATATTTTCAAAAGCAGTCGAGAGATCTTGAAAAAGTCTTAAACTTCAAAATCTTATATTCGAAAAATGTTCGCAAAAACAATACTTTATATAGCATATAAGAAAGTAAAATTCTGATATATGGACAACAAAGAACGGCTCTGCAGACAAATATATCTCTCTTTGTTATTAATATCAATATGCATTGAAATAAATTGAATTTATTTTATTGCGCAACATAATATATAAAATAAATACTTCAATAAATTAACCGTTTTCTTTTTAACTGTTTGAATTTTTCATGTTGTCACTTTGAGAATATTTAAATGACTCCCAACATGCCAAAATTCAATAATACCTTGAAATAATTTTATATCCTCGCTTAGTAAGTCTGGCTGCATTGCTTTTTTTAATAATTACTGATAAAATGGGCATATAATGAATATTTCGAAGTAACTATTTTAGTAATTCCATTTCTAGATGAAAGTAATAATATTATAAAAGATTGGAAAATAAGCAATAAGCTTATAATTTTGTAATACCTTCGATACTACTGAGTCATTTGAAATTAAATTTGTCTTAACTATAGAACGTTAGATATGAAACAACGCTTCTTATTTTTTTTTTAAATTTCCCAATGTCATGCGCACTGTGTATCAGCGTATTTTTCAATTTAATATTCATTTTTTGAACCGATTTACTCAAAGTTAAACTTACCAAAATAATTTTTAAAAACGTAACTTAATAAAATGTAACATGAATACGTCATGCCTCATGTACAAAATGCGGTTTAAAAAATTGTTCACGCGAGAAAATGCAAAAATGTAAAACTGTGAGGGAAATATTTCTTTTTATAGTGGAGGGTGTACTTGCGAGGCAGCGATTGAGGGGCATCTTTCCATGGTGTGTCTGTCTTCATCTATGTCTTAATCCGGTCCTGTTGGTGATATTTGAGAAACAATTTACTTGTTACGGATTGCCATTAAATGTAAACACGTCTTTTAAAAGTATGAGTAAAACACGAAACCCATTTCTTAAAAGTTCTTTTAGTCGGAAACAATAAATTATTACTGCCATGGAAAATGAAATAAACACATTCTTAGAAGATGGAAGAAAAAGTACAACTTTAAAAAACAAGAATGGCAACACGAAGCGTGCTTCTTTTTTATATTTTCTTTCACGTTACCTGCAACTCTGGCAACCGGCCATTCAGTCAACGTCCCGAGTATGAGTCATCGCGAAAATGGTAACAAAAAGAACTTTGGAATTACACTCGTAATGGTGCATTACGCTAAAGTTGAGGAACACAAAGGAACATTAGCCTGTGACACACACCCACTTCTGTTGCGCAAATATAGGTGAGGGAGGCAAGTCGAGGGTGCTCGAAGTGTTTGGCAGTTTACTCGAGAAATAAGATGATGTGACAGGAGAGAATAACGCCATCTTGCAAAGGTGTGCAGTGAATAATACTTCGACAAGCTGTCTGGTTGTTTTAAAAGCTGTGAAGTCAGTGGAAGTTGCTTTTGTGTGCTGAACGGGCGCTTGTGAATTGGTATAAAATGGTCCTTCGAAAAAACGCTGTTTTTAAAATTTTGGTATAGGGGAAATTTGGCAAATTCCGTGGCCAAACTGAAAATTGGGTTATTCTGTAATAGCTAGTTGCGGATTTGAACTTTTGGTGACATGGGATTTAAAGTGCATGCTTTTTCACAAAAGTACACAGCTTGTGAAATTTAAAATTTGAGTCAAAGTTAAGACGATTTTCAAAGTTAAGACGATTTAGGCGTAGCTGTTTAATTGAATATTCGATATTTTTAGTAATTAATTTATTGACTAAATGGCGAAACTGGAGTTTTCGGAATAATTTTATTCACATATTTAAATATGCTAAAAACGTTTAACATTCTATTTTACATTTTATATACTAGTAGCGAATATTATATTTTATAAACGACCGGGCGACCAGTCCAATCGCATTTTTAGAAAACTTTTAACGTGCGCTAGATTTTTTTCAGTAGCAACCGACCGCGTATACAACCGCTGCACGGGCGCATGCAAGCCTCGCATTCTTCAATCAAAGAATGCATTTATTTTAATAAGGGTACGTCAGCTGCGCGGGCATATGATGCCCTAAATAAGCCCTGTTGGTTCGCTGTATGATCACATCGACCGCTTACGCTCATGTAGCGAACAAATTCTAATTTTCTATTCCCTCAATTAAAACTCGAATTCGACATTATACATTATGTATGTCCTACATACGAATCTCCTACATACGAATTATACATTATGTATGTAGGAGAAGAAAGCAATATTTCGATCTACTGCTTAAATTAACCTGAAAGTAACAATATTTCATTTGTAACGGCATATACAGTTGATTAAAAGTATCAATCGGCATTTAAAGTAAAAAAATGAACCTTCTTCGTTAAGATAAATAAGACAGAATAGTCACTACGGCAAAGATAGAGAAATTTCTTTCATCAAAATAATGCTTATTTGGCCCATGAAGGTAGGTTAACCTATCCTGAAAAATTAATAAACTCAAAAACAAGCAAGTCTGGAGGAGGGTGAAGCTTACAGCCTCAGTAGACGGCAAAACTGTCGCACAAAACATTAAAGCCAATTTCGAATATATAAAATTACGAATTTTAGTCGCACCTAACAAAATGAAAGAAGAAACCATCGGTTTCAGGGAATAAAATTGCCATATTCATTAAAAAAATCTGATATGGGCAGCACATGACTTTCCTTATATAATGCAATGTATTTACTACTTTTACAATAAAAACAAAATAGGTTATTCTTATAGCAGATACTTATATTTTTTCCAAGATATTGAACTTTCTTCAAATAGTCGTTATTTTCATTTATTTAGCGTCATTTTCATCCATTTGGCGAGATTTTCCTTGATTTGGTTAACATTTAAAAAAAGTCGCCAAGTTGGCGAAATTCCGCCAAATTCTTCGCCAAAATCTCATCAAGCGTTAAGGACAGAGAAATAATTTATTCTTATAGCAGATAAATGACTATTGGTGTTCAAATACAAAAGTATTGCTCAAAGTATCTTTTTTCATGAATGGAACGAGCTAGGATCCACGAGAATGATGTCATCAAATTTACCGCATGATATTACATATGAAAAGTGAACATATATCTCAATAGAAAATATTTTTTTTTATTTTATATAATTTTTTTATATATATATTTTTTAAAAATGTGCAATATCTCGAGAACGGTTCATGCTAGCGTTCTAAAATTTATGTTAATCGTTTTCTAATGAAAAATTACATAAGAAATGTCTAATTGCGTAACTTTATTAGCAGTTTTGATTTTTTGAGGATTTTTTCAAAATTTCACTCGAAAATTTAGGAGGATTCTGAACATTAGATTGCGTTTTAAAACAATAGGCTTCCAGTATTCACAGATTGTGATTTTTGTACCAAATTCGAATCAGTCCATTCGTTCGTCAGTTATCGTCTCCACAGACTCACTGACACATACTTTCACCACAGACATCACCTCAAATATGTTTGATTCGTGATCAGGGATGCTTGAAACGTGCTCTCCCGTCGAAAACTCGAATTCGAATTTTCGACCCCGTCGCAATACTTTCCTTATACATTATGTATATAAGGAAAGTCAAAAACGAAAATGACAGAGAATGTACAAATATTGCAAGGAACTAGTTTTAGACACAATATTCTTGAGCCTGTTGAGACTGTTGATAATTCCTTTTCTCGTAATAGCCTAACCAAATAACTCGCAATTGCCTAACTAAATAACTCGCAATAACCTAACTAAATAATTCGCAATAGCCTAACTAAATAACTCGCAATAGCCTTAACATAAATCACGAATATAATTGCTAATAAGAAATTAATTGTTATACGTATATACTTATGCAGTTAACAACATTTAGAGCATTAATATGTATAAAAATCGATTTTATTGATAGCAAGCATTTAGCCATACTATTGTTTTTAATAAAAACATTTTTCTGAAGCATCTATTTCTCTGGATCTGCTGCTATACATAGAGCTGATGTTGATTTGGCATCACGTTCTAGAGGGGTAAAGGGGTTTACTGGGTATTTCCATTTACGGTTAAAAAAAATTATTTTACTTGAAACATCTATTCTTTAATATTGGCTATAGGTAGAACTTAGATGACAACTGATATGAATTTAGCATTAACTATTAAAAGGGGAGGGTGGTTTACTAAGGATTTTTCATTTCCGGTTACTTCTCCTTCTGGTTCAGACATTTTCCTTGAAACCTCTATTTCTCAGAATTGGTTATAGATAGAGCTTAGATAATGCCTACTATGGATTCAGCATCAACTTTTAAAGGAGGTAGAGTGGTTTATTAGGGACTTCCATTTCCGATTCAAAATTTTTCCTTGAAACCTTTATTTCTTATGATTGATCGTAGATATAGCTAAGATGGTAACTACTATATATTCATCAAATTCTAGAAGTGGTAGGGGTTCTAAGGAGTTCCAATTCCGGTTCTAAAGATGTCACTTAAGATTTAGAAATTTACATTTTACTTCAATCAACTATTTCTCAGGATAGGCTTAGGATGCATGATGACTGATATGGATTCAGCATCAAATTCCGGAGGAGTTCACCCCTAGTTCTGGTGATGCCACTTTCAGTTTTTACGAAAATTCTTCTGACTGTACGAAATAAATGTGAAAAAGAGCATAAAAATGCTTAAGAGTTACGTCGAAAATGAAGCGTACCATTTCTTGCCACCATAATGTCCTGCATAAATGCCTTGTGTTTCGTAAATCCACTTTGATCTGTCACTGAATTTTCAACGGAATTGGCCAATTTTCCCTTCAAATCATGCTACTTTACACTTTTTCAAGAAAGATAAATTATATTATGTTCTTAAATGATATGTTTTCCAAATTTTCAGTCTCTGCATTCACAAAAAGTCTCAGTCTTCTATCACGCCAGTTAAACTGTATTAACAGGCTATGTAGACTAGATTTTCGCGAATTTCGAAGCACTGTATACAGACATATCATTAACTTCATGAATTATTTTATTATTGGACCTCGTCAATTAGAAACCGATTCAAGGAAAAATTTCCATCATGCAATCGTAAACCGTATTCCAGTCAGCAAATGTACGCAGTATTCTATATTTTAACTAAAATCTATGCTACTTTCCCTACAATACATGGTAAAGAGGGCAAGTATTGAAATCGTGTCGAAAATCACAACACGAGTTTTCGATGGATCTGCACGTTTCCAACACTCTACAATCCGAAAAACTATTTTTAGAGTGACGACTGTGGGTTGTGTATGTGTCTGTTTATCTATCTGTGCAATTTATGTATCCACTCTAGCTGAAAAACTAATTAACCAAATTTCGTAAAATTTGATAGATAAATCACTTGTGTGTTATCCTGATGCTGATTAGATTTTGGTATAATTCAGAAAAAAAATGAATATGCCTTTTGTGCAAAATGGCCCGCAAAATAAATGTGTATCCACTCTAGTTTAAAAAACAATTTTGGTAGATAAATCACCTGTAGAATACTCTGGTGCTGGTTAGATTTTGGTGCAGTTTGGTAGGTAAGAACATGCCTTTTTTTTTTCTTTGCAAAATGGCCGACAAAAATTGCCAAAATCTAAAATAAAAACTACGTATTGTCAAATGTAATAATTACATGCTTGTTTTATAAGCGACGAATATGATTTATATTTTTGACGACATAATAAGATCAACTCCGTTACTCTAAGAATGACCATCCCCCCCCCCCTTGGCAACGCCACTGTTGGTGGGAATAAACTATTTACCAAATATATTTTTCTACATACTTAGGGTGCAACGATATGTAAATGCACAGGGCTAATATATTGACAGCGTAATCCAATCATTCCCATCAAATTATTTAGTGAATTTCAGTCAGAATCGTTAGAGTGCGAAACCAAACATAATATGTGCAAATGATTTAATCATTTCTCTATTTTCAAAGAGTGCTGAAAGCTCTTGGCGTTATAAATACTTTGCAATAAGCATATCGTGTGTCAACCCATTTTCGTTATCTCTGGCAGCAATTATTCTTGTGTCTGCAGCTGCCCGTGCCAAATAAAATAATTGCTTATGAAGGAAGGGTACAGCAGAAATCTACTCTCGAAGTTTTAACAATTAATGATGCCGTGGGTGAACAAAAAATGCACCCACTGTACTGCTGCATTGTATGCCCACTTCAATGTGCTGCATTGTTGTGTATGATCTCCAAAAGAAGCAATATAGTAACAATATATAGTAACTTTAGTATTGTTTTTAAAACTGTGGTAACTTAAACTCTTAGTTGCCTATAATTAGTTTTGATGTACTTTTCATATGTTACAAAATATAATTAAGATTTTACGTAAACCAAGGTTCAAACGGCATTCGAAACGAAATTAATGTCGTCGTCATCTGAGAATTTTAAGATGGGGTAAATGCACTCCTGAAATTCACAAGATCAATTTCATGGCGCTGCCAAAACCTTAGCAGCCGGAGCTGTAAATTAAACACATAGTAAAATTACTAGTTTGTACTGGTACTTTCTTTGAGTAATTTTCTTTGAGTTTTACTTTGAAGTAAAAACGTAAAACATAAAAAGGAAAAATAGCAGGGTTGTGTATTTTCTCTTTCAAAATGGGGTACGTGCGTTTTGAGCTGATTACTTCAATTTTGAAGTCTTAATAAATATATGTTCTTAATCTTAACATATGTTCTTAATCTACATCTAATAATCTTTTAAAACAGAAACAAGAAAGATCAAACATGCTTAAAGCATTGATTATGAAACACTTTCCAACTTCAATGCAATTTTATTTAAAAAAGTCTAAAATGTGATACATTCCTTGGTAATATTTTAAAACTTATCACAATACTACATTAATTTATTATATTTGAAAACTTAAACATTCATTGAAAAAAATGCACTTCATTCAAATGACGGCATTGAAATATAAATTGCCTGTTTTAAATATCTCTAAAATGCGATACATTCCACGGTAATATTTTTAAAACTATCATAATACTACGATAATTTATTATATTTGAAAACTTCATCAAAAACAACTGAAATTCATTCAAATGACGTCATAGAAAAAATAACATGCCTGGATCTCTATATAAAAACAGCATTTCATTCATAACTTTCTCCCATTCATTTCATTCATCACAATACTATAATAATTTTTTTTTTTTTAAATTAAGACCATGGAACTACAAGTAATTAAACTCTATGCTTAAAACTTCATCGAAAAAAATCGTCCTTCTCTTTGTAAAATCAATGAATATTTTATTCATATCAGCCATGCAGACTCCATCGGCTAAATTATTTTGTGTTAAAGAAATACAGCAATTCTAATACAACTCATTCTACATATTTCGCTGTTTACATTTTACACAGGTGAAAAATAGGCTTCGTTGTCGAAATAATCAAATTTGGATGAGCATTTAAACTCAAATTTATTGTATTTGCGTTGTTTCAGTATGTAGATGCACAGAATTTAAGCAAAAATAAAGTAGTTTTAGTACGGATACAACCCTCAATATGAATTAACAAGAAAGATCAATCATGCATAAGCATTGATTATGAAACACTTTCCGACTGAAATGCAATTTTATTTAAAAATTTCTAAAATGTGATACATACAGTGGTGATATCTTTTACATTATCACAGTACTACAGTAATTTATTATACTTAAATATTTAAAACTGTATCGAAATATGAATCATCTGATTCTCTATGCAAAATCAATGAATATTTCATTCATATAACTTGTATTCCAGACTCCAGAGCTAAATAATTTTGTGTGAAAAAAATTCAGCAATTCTGTTGTAATTCATTTTACAATCGCTTGAGATATTTGCATTCTGCTTATGTTAAAATTAGGCTTCGTTGAAGAAATCATAAAAGTTTAGGGATCATTTAAAATCACAACTATTGTAATTGCATAGGCCCGGAATTTAGATACACAGATACTATATGTGTGTATGTGTATGTACTCAAAGTATTAGAATCGTGCCGAAGATCGGAACTCGAATTTTCAAAGGATCTACACGTTTTGGGACTTCTAGAACACGAAAATACTATTTTTAGGAAGACGTCTGTGTGTGTA
Source organism: Amaurobius ferox (assembly GCA_951213105.1). Lineage (NCBI taxonomy): Eukaryota > Metazoa > Arthropoda > Arachnida > Araneae > Amaurobiidae > Amaurobius > Amaurobius ferox. The sequence goes on from OX578143.1 coordinate 20,031,572, forward strand.
AGGGTGTATCTGTGTATGTTTCTGTGTGTCTGTGAGGATATTACATCCACTGTAATTGAAAAACTAATGGACCGAATTTCATACAATTTGGTAGGTATGTTTTTTGTGGGAAATCCTTATGTTCATTAGATTATAGTACGATTCGTAATAAAAGAATCTGCCTTCTTTGCGAAATGGCCGCAGAAATTGCCTTTATCCACTCTAGCTAAAAACTAATGGAACAAATTTAACAAAATTTGGCGTATAATATTTCAATAACCTACAAGTAATTTATATACCAAATTTAACAAAATTTTGTATATAAATAATTTGTAGGTTATTCTAGTACGATTCGGGAAAAGGAACAGGCTATTTTTGCGAAATGGCCCGCAAAAATCGTTATATATAAAAATAAAAGAGTACGTGTGCTCGATTATATCAATTAAATTCCTATTTTATACGTGATTTTTGACAACAAAAAGAATAAGACTAACCCCATTACTCTAGGACTAGCCGTTCTTGAGATATTCTAGTTTTTTCGCGTTTTCGCTACCCCACCTTTGACAATAAGTCCAGCTATCAAATGAGTACCAAATTTAAGTTTAACGTGCAAATTCAATGTCATTTAAAATACTTATGGTTGTTATTTTGTGTAGATAAACTCAAATTATTATTGAAGAAATAAAGAGAATGTGAATATGAGTCTGCAGGGAAAGACATGTGCTGCCCTTATCAGAATTTTTAACAATATTACAACAATGATTTATAGAAGTGAACGGGGATTATTTGCAGGCCATTTAGAAAAAAATGTACGATCTATATTTAAAGATCCATCAAATTTTTGTCGAATAAAATGTTCAACAAATTTAAGCTGTGTACCAAATTTGAACTCTCTAGGACGTAGGAAAGTGCATTAAAAATGCCATCAAATAAGTATATCATGAAGAGTTATATAAAATTTAAAAAAAAAAGAAAAATTGTTATCTACCAAATTTATTTTAAAATGTGAAGCCTCCCTCATATGCAAAATGATTAAACACTTGGAAAGACATTTATTATATAATATATCTTTCTTTTCTTTCTGGAGGATATCCCAAAGTCAGAATTTAATTGAATTTCTTTTTTTCCCTATATTAAATAATTTTTAATTAAAAAACTACTTAACACATTTTACTGAATTTTTTTTTATATATTCTATGGGATAATGTGAATATTTCCTAAAAATTTCGAAGCAATTCGTGAATTTTAAATTTACTTACAAAATGTTTGAAAAATTAGGCCCCATTGGGTTCAATGTATTTCATTTTTTCAACCCGGGTTCAATAAAAAACTGATTGGGTGATATTATTTATTTGTATTCCCATAGGTCCCACAGATCGTCTGAAAAACATACTGAAATTTCATTTTTATTAAGTCATTTTTGCGGCAGTTATCGTGCTAAGGGACAGACAGTCAGACAGACAGACAGATCAACAGAATGAACAAAGTCATAAACACTTTTCAACTTTGTTGTAAAGTGTTAAAAATTATTGTTTTACCTTAAATGGTTCTAGAGTTATAGCATTTTTCCTTAAATCAGAGAAAGGTGATTATAATTCAATTAATGAAGAATCCATGAAATATATTTATCACAAAAATGGCAAGAATAGTCGTCTTTCTATCACATTATTTAACGACAACAAGAACAAAATAAGCTTTTCATTGCACATTATATTAGTAAAATCAGACTTGAAATAAAAATCTTCCTCTTCGGTCAATTGCTGGAGGGAGGTTTAAAATAATGTCCGTCAGTTCAATTTCACTTTCATCTATGACGATCGAGAACTTTAAGTCGTTTCAGTGTTTTAATGTGTAACTCTTTTGAATGCGAACAAACTTTACGACATGTACTCATCCTCATTAAAGTAATCTACTTGACCCCGAAGTTTCTTTCTTTTTGGCAAATTGTAACAACATCCAGTCGTCTACCATGTCTTTGACATTTTTAACCAATAGATCTGCAAAAATTTTCTGCATAAACTCTTCCCCAAAGAGCTGCAGAAGTTCTACTGTGAAACCTCTCAATGCAAACGCATTACTTTCACCGTCCGAGCCTGACCCACAATATATATTTTTCTTGACTGTTTTTTTAAGTTTATTGAATTTTGAATTATTTCCTCTTTTTCGTATTTTTTTTTTTTTATTTTTCTCCTCGTTTACTCCTGCAGCTTTAGTGATGCCCACACCTTTTCTCTTGGTATCGTCGATTACTACAGCAACATCCTGTAGTGTGTAATGTAGAAACTTTGGTTATTTGTCTCTCGTAATTTCAAACCACCTTTCCTGAAAAAGAAATCTCAATTATGACTTGTTGTCACCGATTTGAAGAGATGGAACAAGCTCGGTGCTCATTTCGACCATGGGAGCACTTACTCCTGTTTTCGGTAACGCACTTCCTCGCCGCAATTATTTCTAGGATGACTGCGATCCACTCTCTAAAATAAAATGAACACTTAATATAACAAAAGAACAAAAAAGAATGCAAAAAATAAAAATAATGAACCCAAAACTGTTATTTACCTCGCTTAAAGCATTCCAAGTATAACTGAGTTCATCAAACGGCAACAGATGAAACCTTCCCTACTTGGCTGGCAAGGTGAGTTCAATTTCCTCTAGATTGCCATCCATTTACTTGCAAATAAAGCCACTCATAACGGCACCTTAACAGAACTTAAGCTACTTATTCTCTCTACGAGAGCACAACGCAGTTCAAAAATATTTGTTACTTATATACGGTGAAGACGCACTTACCCCTGAAACTCACTTATACCTGAAATGCTGTTACCCCACCTGACCTTACGCATTATTTCTAAAGGTTTTTTTTGTGCATCCTGTTCAATGCGAGATGCAGCAATATAAACCACACTTCACAAATTAAAGAGATCAGCCTGTATATACCTAGCCTGTTGATTTATTAAAGGGGAGGGGGGTGACTTTTGCCATACCATTGTTTGCACTAAATTCATTTGAGGCATCTATTTCTCAGGATGTGAACAGATACAGATAGAGCATAGATGATGACTGATATGTATTCAGCATTACATTCTAGAGTTAGGGTTCACTAAAGATTTTTACATCCGATTCACAGCATTTTATCTTCCTTAAAGCACGTATTTCTCAAGACTGGCAAGAGACGGAGTTTCGATAATTGATATGGATTCAAATATAAATTCTGATTTTTTAATTATTTTATTTCATACATTTGATTCTGTTTAAATTCAATAAGATTTCAGTATTCGCTGATTGTAATAATTATGCCATTTTTTTCTTTTTAACTCTTTGTTTATGGACATCGCATGCACGCACACACAGGGTGGTTCAATCCTTTCTCTGCAAACTTTAATGGAGGAGAAGAAACAATATAGCAAATTTTTCATTAATGAATGTATGTCCGTACGGTATGGTGCTAGAAGGAGCAGTTGGTTTTGCTTCTCTCTAACAAAAGGGTGACGTTTGCGGATATACATTCTTTAACGAAAGAGGTTTGTTTTAGAATCCCATATTTCACATTAAACTTTGTGCAGAGAGTTTTGAATCACCCTTTAGACATTACCTCCAAAACATTAGATTCGAGTTCAGAAATGCTTGAAACGCGCTCTTCTACGTCGAAAACTCTTATTTGAATTTTCAATCTTGTCGCAACACTTTACCCGTGCATTATATTATGTATACAGGGTGTCCCAAAAAGATTGAAACGCGCTTTAATTCTTTACTTGTTGAAGATAAGTGGTCAATGTAAATTGCAAAAATGTTGAAAGTAAGGTAGGAAATAAGACTACGTTAATGAAATAGTCCTCCCACTCATTTTCAAAAAATTACACTTTTTAAATTTTTATACGACCCCCTTAGACAAATTGGGTTAATCAGAAAATTTGTATTTTTAATGAAATAAGATCATTAAAAAACAACATATCTGTATCTTTAAAATCAATTGAATTATGATAAAAGAAAAAATCTGACTTATGCCACTTTTCCGTACCATGTGAAAGCCTGTTTCATCAGTGAAAATAGGGATCATTAACAAATGGGCAATGGAAATTATTTAGATCAAAAATACGTTAATATGTGTCAAAATTTTTTATCACAAATGCATCTAAATAAAGCATTACACAGACAGAGATCCTATAAAGCAGTGGTACTCACTACGCGGTTGAGTATCCTATGTATTATCGTCCAGTTTTATCTTTTTTGTGATATGTCAAAAATTTACAAATCTAATTTCATATATGGTCTCCATTCACAATGTTCAATTAAATATAACTCAATTTTAAAGATAGAGATATGCGGCTTTTTTTAATGATCTTGTTGCATTAAAAATAAAAATGTTCTGATTGACTAAATTTTTCTAAGGGGGTCGTATAAAAATTTAAAAAGTGTAACTTTTTGAAAATGAATGGGAGGACTATTTCATTAACGTAGTCTTATTTCCTGCCTTACTTTCAACATGTTTTTCAATTTACATTGCCCACTTATCTTCAACAAGTAAAGAATTAAAGTGCGTTTCAATCTTTTTGAAACACCCTGTATAGGGAAAGTAATTATTCCTTATAATTTTGAAAGCGCTATTTGTAAAATCTGAACTTTAATAATTTATTATATTAAATAGTTTGTATAATTTTTATGGCTTCCACTATATTGAAGTGGCTTAACAAAACTCCTGTCTGTTGAACTAAGGCTCTATTTCGAGCAGTTTCCCGTTTTTGTTGCTTTCAAAGTATTTCTTCGTTCTATGACTTCTTTTAAAACAAAGAGACCTTGTTTTATTTTTAAAGAGCTTGGGAGACTGGCGTTCCTGTCTAAATAAAATCCTTACAATTAGACTTTGTATTGGAAACAAAAATATGAGGAAGAGATTTTATGGGTACTTTTCTGTTACATCTCCCTCGATTCTTGAAAACAGATTACCTCTCACTTCATGTCTTCGTTAGCAGAATCAGCACATTTCTGCAATACGTGTATATTGCACTGGGTGATCGTAAACTCTTTCATCAAAGAAAAAAATCTGATGTGAGCAGCACATGACTTTCCTCATATGACGCAATTAATTTACTACTTTTACAGTTAAAAAAAATGTTATTCTTATAGTAGATACTTATATTCTTTCCAAGATATTGAATTTTCTTCAATTAGTCGTCATTTTCATTGATTTAGCGTCATTTTTATCCATTTGGCGAGATTTTAGTTAACTTGGCAACATTTAAAAATGTCGCCAAGTTGGCGACATTCCGCTAAATTCGTCGCCAAAATCCCGCCAAGCGTTATGGGCGGAGAAATAAGTTATTCTTACAGCGGATAAATGACTATTGGCGTTTCAAATACAAAAGCATTACTCAAAGTATCGTTTCTCGTGAATGGAACGAGTTAGATCCGCGAGAATGATGTTACCCAATTTATCGCATGATATTACATATGAAAAATGAACATGTTTCTTAACAGTTAATATTTTTTTTAATTTATGGGATTTTTTGATAAATTTATTTAAAAAATGTGCAATATCTCGAGAACGGTTCATGCTAGCGTTCTAAAGTTTATGTCAATCGTTTCCTAATGAAAAATTACATAAGAAATGGCTATTTGCGTAACTCTATTAAAGGTTTTGATTTTTTGATGATTTTTCAAAATTTCATTCGAAAATTTAGGGGGGTTCTGGCAATTCGATTGTGTTTTAAAACAATAGGCTTCCAGTATTTACGGATTGGGATCTTTGTACCAAATTTCATTCGAATCGCTCCATTCGTTCGTGAGATATCGTCTCCACAGACTCACTGACACACACACACACACACACACACACACAGACATCACTTCAAAAATGTTTGATTCGTGATCAGGGGTGCTTGAAACGTGCTCTCCCGTCGAAAACTCGAATTCGAATTTTCGACCCCGTCACAATACTTTCCTTGTACATTATATATATAAGAAAATTAATAGAGGTGATAGTACACATAAAGACGAACAATATTCGCAATGAAACCTACGGCTGCATTCCATTCATAGTGGCAGAAAAGAGTAATATTACATATCAACGTTGATCCTTCAACGATGAAAACAAAATAGATATAACTAATTTAAATGTTTCCATTTCCATTCGCATCAGAGAATTACTTTTAGTAGCTGCTCAAAGTAGCATCCGAAAGCACATTTCTGCAATGCGTGTATATTGTACAGGGTGATCGTAAAATCTTTCAACAAAAACAAGGAAGATGCATAAAGCATTGATTATGAAACACTTTCCAACTTCAATGCAATTTTATATAAACATCTCTAAAATGGGATGCATTCCTCGGTAATATTTTTTAAATTATCACAATACTACACTAATTTATTATATTTGAAAACTTCATCGAAGAAAATGAACTTCATTCAAATGACAGCATTGAAATATAAATTGCCTGGTTTAAACATCTCTAAAATGCGTTACATTCCTCGGTAATATTTTTTAAATTGTCATAATACTACAATAATTTATTATATTTAAAAACTTCATCGAAAACAAATAAACTTTATTCAAACGAAGTCATCGAAATAGAAATCGCCTCTATATGAAAGCAACGTTTCATTCATCACAATACTATATTAATTTATTTTATTTAAAAATTTGAAAAATTGTTATCTACCATATTTATTTTAAAATGTTAAACCTCTCTTATACATAAAATAATTAAACACTTGGGAAAATATTTATTATATATCTCATTTTTCTTTCTGCAGGATATAGCAAGAGTCAGAATTTATTGAATTTGTTTTCTCCCTATATTAAATAATTTTTATTTAAAAAACTACCTAACATATTTTACTGAATTTTTTTTCTATATATTTTATGGGATAATTTGAATATTCCCTAAAATTTTCGAAGCAATTTGTGAATTTTAAATTCGCTTAAAAAATGCTTGAAAAATTAGGTCCCATAGGGTTCAATATATTTCATTTTTTCAACCCGGGTTCAATCCAAAACTAATTGGGTGATATTATTCATTTATATTCCCATAGGTCCTACAGACCGTCTGAAAAACATACTATAATATCATTTTGATAAAGTCATTTTTACGGCAGTTTTCGTGCTAACGGACAGACAGACAGACAGAATGAATGAACAAAGTCTAAACACTTTTCCACTATGTTGTAAAGTGTTAATACAAATAGAGGTGATAGTACACATAAAGACGAACAATATTCGCAAAGAAACCTACGGCTGCATTCAACTCATAGTGCCAGAAAAAAGTAAAATTATATATCCACGTTAATCCTTCAACGATGAAAACAAAATAGATTTAACTAATTTAAGAGTTTCCATTTCCATTCGCATCAGAGAAAGACTTAAAGTAGGTGCTCAAAGTGGCATCCGAAAACACAGCCGACACTTGCAGATGAAAGACTGTCGCACCTTCTCACAGATTCCTGGTGTGGTGTTAATCTTGTCCGCTGCAACAACGAATCTCGCGACGAGATCTTCCAGGAAGATCACAGGTGTCTTGTACACCAATGTTTTAAGGTGTCCCCAGGACATGTGAAACTCCTAAATTAGTTATGTCTATTTTTACTTTCCCTGCAATACATGGTAATGTATAGGGAAAGTATTGGAATCATGTCGAAAATCGCAACTCGAGTTTTCGACGGATCTACACATTTCGAGACCTCTAGAATACGAAAAAACTATTTTTAGCGTGACGTCTGTGTGTGTGTCTGTCTGTCTGTGCAATGTATGTATCCACTCTAACTCAAAAACTAATGGAACGAATTTCATAAAATTTGGTAGGTAAGTCACTTGGATGTGACCCTGGTGCTGATTAGTTTTTGGTATGATTCGAGATAAAATAATCCGCCTTTTTTTTGCGAAATTGCCCGCAAAAGACTGTATCCACTCTAGCTAAAAAAATAATGGACTGAATTTCACAAAATTCGGTAGATAAGTTGCTTGTGGGTCACCCTGGTGCTGATTAGATTTTGGTACGATTGGAAAAAAATAACCTGCCTTTTTTTGCAAAATGGCCCTCAGAAATCGACAAAATCTAAAATAAAAAACTACATACGCTCAAATATGTCCATTAAATGTTCGTTTTATACATAATTTTTAACGAAGAAAAGAATAAGATCAACCCCATTACACTAGGACTAACCGTTCTCGAGATAATTTGGTTCTTTTGTATTTTCTCTACTCCACCTTTGAAAACAAGTCCAGTTTCCAAATGAGAACGAAAATTGAATTAAAAGTTAATTAAATTTAGTTGAAATAAAGAGAGTTAAAATAAGTCTACAGGGAAAGTCATTTGCTGCCCACATCAGATTTTTTTCCCTGTTGAAGGATCAGCGTGGATATGTAACTTTACTCTTTTCTGGCTCACTATGAGTGGAATGCGGCCTTGAGTTTCATTGTAAATATTGCTGGTCTTGATGTGTATTATCACCTCTCTTTTTCTGTTTAAGTTCACCCTGTATACAGAGTTCCTACGACAGTCTTTATACACCCCGCAACAACTTCGGAATAAAAGGTCCGTGATTGTATATGTTAGACCTATTTATAGTAAAGCGACCATGTCCGATCAAATAAAGGTGATTGCATCGCTCTTAGCAAAGAATTGAAGAAGTTAGGAAGCGATCTCGGCAACTTAGCGAGATAGAAGAAAAATGGCAATTGCAAACTTGTCTAATTTATAGGAATTGTCCCGAAATTGATTACAGGAGACATTTATTTAACAGGATATGAAAATTGCTGTTATACTCTAGAATGATACAATAAACAGCGAATGCACAGAAATCTAGTGTTAAAAATGCCTTCCGTTATCGATAATGCACATTTAAATTTGTGAATGAATATTACACTATAATTACTTATCAATAGTGGTTTCGCATTTAGCAATCGGTGAATAGTAGTTTCACATTCAGCAATCGATGAAGTATAATAGAAATTTTTTGCTTTCTGTATACGTGTTTCGTGCATTACTCATACCGATTGCTACTAATTAGGTAATTCTCTACAACATTATAATTGATATTTTCCTTAAATCTTGCTTTGTTGGTGAGTTCGTGTTTCTAACTTCTTCAATTCTCCGCTAGAGGAACTGTAATCACTTTTATTCGATCGAGTATAGTCACTTTACTAAAGTTATTGGGGATGTTTAAGGACATTCTTAGGAACTCTATATAGCACAAATAAAAATTACTGTTGGAGAAAGGTCTATACCCCCCCCCTTCTAAAATTATCCCCTTCGTACTCTTACAAATGCCTTTACTATTTCTAAGTTGTTGAAATGACAATATATTCCATTACAAATTGTTTTTAAGGATAATTAATGTATTTAAGTTGAACAGCATTAAATGAATTCTAGATTTTAAAGTGCACTAAATTTTAATAACTACTGTAATTTTTATGTTTAAAAATCTCCGTATTGATACATTTTCTATAATTTCTCTATTTTCAGTACAAAAGTATTAACCAATAACAGTAAGAATTTCACAATCTTTATTCTGTTAAGTACAAAGCATTTATATAAGAAAGGGCATACACTATAAAATAAATTAAAAAATCTTTATCTATTTTTTAATTTCAGTATTTACATATATACAGGTTTCAAAATACATTTACAGCTGTGGCATGATTCCTTAAATTATTTTGGGTAGGAAAAAGAGTGTTACATCTCTTAATTTAACGGAATTTTGTCGGATATGATTTTCAAGTCTCGGAGTTAAGCGTATATCCCCCCCCCCCCCCCGAAAAAAAAAACTCTTGTTGTATTCTCTCCATGTTGACCTATTGTAAATGTCCCTAATCTTTATTTCGTTTAATTTTTAGAATTATTTTTCTCATTGTTTGTTATCGAATATAGATACTGAGAATAGGAATGCTTGTGCTTCTTAAAACATTCACTAAAATAATAAGCATTTCTAATATTTTTGTAAAATGAATGCAATTTTTCTCGACACACTTAAAAAATACTTAGAATGTTCATAGAATGCTTATGAGCCGTTTTGTGCTTATAAATTCAAATTAGTTGGTCATGGAAAATAATTTTTGACGTCCAAATTTTGACAAGATTCAATTTTTCTCGAAAATTATTTTAAAAAGGTTAAAATTAAGTAATTGTTAAGTAACGAAGAGTTTAATTTTGCATTTGCAAGTATTTTAAAAGAAATTTTGTTATGCCATTGTAATATGATCTCACATGCAAGCATTTACTACTTCGTTTAAATTCTAATAACGCGAATAAAATGTTTAAGATAAAAATGTTTAAGAATAAATGTGTAAGATAAATCGTAAGAATAAATGTTTAAGATAAATCGTTTAAGATAAAAAGTTAAATATAAAAGTTTCAAATTTGCATTTTAAATGTACACAGCAGGACTTTCCTGCACAAATTAATTAAATTTCAAAAATATATTGAACGTATTTAAATGAATATGCAATCTGTATGTTCTGCTAGCTAGCGAAGTTAGTATTCAGGAAATATTCCAGTATTTCATTTTCTCGTGTATAAAGTAGCTTACAATGTCGAATGGAATTTTAGATTTCCGATTGTTAAGAAAGTACCTTAGAAATTTTCCAGAAAGTCAATTTCTGTGTTATATATATATATATATAAATCCTCTTTCTCCGGTATATTCAATTTAGAATAATGTCCACCATCACCACCTCCTGTGAGGCGCTTTCGCATCCCAATATGAGTCGAGAGTTTGAGCCTTTCCCAGGAGCGCCATTCTGAAACAATAGTTGAGACTTCTGCCATTGCTGGCTAGCAATAGTAGCGTCGTCAAAAAAGAAAATAAAATTGGAAGGGATTGGGAAAGGAGCTATGGTACCAAAATATCTATTTCTCATGTTTCTGAATATCATTTCTACGAGTTTCAATAGGTTCTAATAGGTTTCTGGAGGGTTGTGGCCCCCAAATCCCTCCCCCCTGGTGACGCCACTGACTGGCAAGACGTTTAAGTGATTCGACAGTAACTTACACTCAAGTTTGCATGAATGGTATTCGAGAAAAGAAATAGGAACCATTTTTTTAAAGAAAGAATATACCCGCAATAAAATATGAGACAAAAGTTACTAGAATATGATACTTGAACCATTTATTTACTTGAATTAAAATCCTTGGGGGTATGTATGTAAATGGACTTCTAGACAGTTGGTATTTCACAATACATTTGTCGCCCTTTATGTGCATAATCCTTACATCTGCAACACACGTGACCATTACTCAAATTATACAGGGTTCCTAGTAAAGTTCTTCAACATCCCAGTAACTTTGTAAGGAAAAGTCCATGAATATATACATTAAATCTTTCTATGGTAAATAAATTAACTGCCAGATCGAATAAAAGTGATTGTAGCGCCCCTAGTGAAAAATTGAAAAAGTTAGGAACAGGAAGAAAGGAAGGTAAAAGGAAAATGTTAAATACAAAAGTTGTGTACATTGTCTAATTTGTAGAAATAGGCATCAGGTGCGCAGAAAATGTGTACATGGAGGGCAATACATAATTATCATATTTCATCAGTTCCTATATGCTGTAACATAAATATCTATTGTTGTTGTCGGAAAGCATTTTGGACAGACTGTACACTAAATTCCTGTGCGTATAAGTGCTGTCCTGTATGTGATAGCAGTTCGCCAGTAAGCATACTGTGCAAAAATGCTTTTTATAACAGTTTAGTGTTGATTACTACTAATAAAACAATGCTTTACCACTTTGCAACTGACTTTTTTGTCTATCTCGCATTGTCGTCTAGTTTGTTATCCTACCTTTTTAAACTCTTCACTAGAATCGCTGCAATCACTTTTATACGAGCAGGCATGATTACTTTACTATAGATATACTCAAGGTGTGTACTCATAGACTTTTTCTTTATAAAGTTATTAGGGGGCACTTAAAGAACTTTCAAGGAGCTCTGAACAATTATGCAGTGCAAGATGGATTTAGCAAGCACCCTGATATTAAGAACAAATTAGTGGGTCCCTGGTTACACGTTACAGCAGATCCTACTGTACTATCATCGATGGGATTCATAACCCTGGTCTGCCGTCATATCCTCTTCAAAAGAAATATTGGAGGGATATGACGTGGAAATTTTTAATTTTATAAATGATATTTTTAAAATTAAAATTAATAATAAAATATAATTTTAATAATTAAACTCATTCATAAGCGAATTTTTTAAATGATATTTTTATAAATGTGGATATTTTTGTCGCACCTCTTAGTTTAGCTTTACTCCGACCTCAGATATGCTTCACTATCGCACTCATTTTTCATTCAATGTTGTAAATAAATTTTGTATAAAAAATATTTTATAGCAGAATAATTAACGTATAATTTCTTAATTGGAAAGTAACATAATGGCCGTTGCAACTAAACTCGAAGCAAGGTTGAAGCCTTCGAAAAAGAATAGCAGCCTACAATTGAGTTTGTTTAAATACAAGGAAATATTGAATGAAAAGTAACAGCGAACTTGAAAATTATCTCTCAAAACAAATTCTTATATCAATGTTAAAAATATCTTCAATGACATTTTGTGTGAAATTTCATGATCTGAAACTATTAGCTGTCAGTACAAAATTTATAAAAATGAAGTTCTTATTCTACACACAAATATACTTTCAACTATGACGTGGCAGTGAACAAATCTCGAACACCACTCGAGTCATCCAAATGAGATTCGCGAGGCCTTGATACCTGTGCTGCATAAAGTATTTTAAAGTATGTGCATCTATTTCAAAACATCTAGGTCATAATCCTTCTTTAGGCTCACTAGTAACTTTCTTCGCCAGTTCAACAACTAGTTCCTTAAAAATTATGGCGTCTACATTCTGTCCTAGCATGTATATGAGAAACCAATCACCGAATGACCCTTTCCGAACAAGCGTGTGCAAATTTTCCATGTGGGCGAATCGAAATCGCATACTCAATACGTAAACCCGAACGGGTGGACATGCAAATAGCACAGCATGAAATATGAGAACAAATCCTGACAAAACCGAAAGTATGATGAACCAGAACCACAAAAACACGTATATCTTTTCATTGATGATGTTCAATGGCATAAGGCACAGAGCATCGTGAGTTTCAAGGTTCGCAGATGGTCCGTACTTCCTGAACCTGCACTTAGTAACTCGTGGAAAGATCCTTATCATAGGATCCACCCTATCCTCTGGGTCCATATTGATGAAGTCGATCACTTCTAGTCCATAATTCATGAATTCGCTGTCAAAGAACTTGTTCAAAAGGAACATCTGCCCGATCACATTGATGAATGCCAGGATTTCGCATATGAGGTACCTACCAGCGTACCAATCATGAGTCTTCCAGCTCGACATCATGTAATCCACCAGCAATTTCTTCTTCTGCTTCTTTTCCGCTTCGCCGAGCAATCCGACGTCCAGGTCCATCATCAGCGCTTGGATTTTGCCACCTTCCCACATGCGCCACAGCCATCGAGGCACATAGAAGAAGGTAGCCTGCAAGAAGAGCATGAAACACACCCACTGGTAGTATTTGTGGTATCGGAACAAGGTCTCGTCCTGAGTTGCATCGATGCCTGGGTGAGGGATGTCTTTGCCCACCTGGAACATCAAAGTATAAATATATTAAAACTTATGTCGAAGACCCAATGTCCGACGTAACATAAGAAAATAATTAGATTTATAAACATTATTAGCAATGGAAAATATATAATTATTTATAAACATTATTAGCAATGGAAACGATTTATAAACATTATTAGCAATGGAAAATATATAATTATTTATAAACATTATTAGCAATGGAAACGATTTATAAACATTATTAGCAATGGAAAATATATAATTATTTATAAACATTATTAGCAATGGAAACGATTTATAAACATTATTAGCAATGGAAAATATATAATTATTTATAAACATTATTAGCAATGGAAACGATTTATAAACATTATTAGCAATGGAAAATATATAATTCAATGAACTTTTTATTTTGGAAATGTGCCAAAATATTAAATTTTAGTGTTTAAGTAAATTGTTGTATTAAATTATTAACTAAATACGGTACATTATTACTTTCCTTCTTATATACTACATATAATGTATAAGGAAAGTATTGTGACGGGGTCGAAAATTTGAATTCGAGTTTTCGATGGGAGAACACGTTTCAAGCATCCCTGAACACGAATCAGACGTTTCTGAGATGATGTGTGCGCATGTGAAAGTATGTGTGTGTGTGTGTGTGTGTGTGAGTCTGGAGACGATAACTGACGAACAAATGGACCGATTCAAACGGAATTTGGTGCAGAAATTACAATCCATGAATACTTAAAGCCTATTGTTTTTATACGCAATCGAATGCTCGGAACCCCCTAAATTTTCGAATGAAATTTTGAAAAAATCATCAAAGAATTAAAACATTTAATAAAGTTACGCAAATAGACATTTCTTATGTAATTTTTCATTAGAAAATGATTGAGATAAATTTTAGAACGCTAGCATGAACCGTTCTCGAGATATTGCACATTTTTCAATAAAATTATCAAAAAATCATATAAAAAAAATACATATTGTAAAATGTGTTCACTTTGCATAAGTAATATCATGCGATAAATTTGGTAACATCATTCTCTAGGATCTAGTTAGTTCCATTCATGTGAAAAGATACTTTAGGTAATACTTTTGTATTTGGACGCTAATAGTCATTTATCTGCTACAAGAATAACTCATATCTCCGCCCATAACGCTTGGCGAAATTTTGGCGGAATGTCGTCAACTTGGCGATTTTTTAAATGTTGCTAAATTAACGAAAATGCCGCTAAATTAATAAAAATGACGCTAAATCAATGAAAATGACGACTAGATGATGAAAGTTCAATATCTTGGAAAGAACATAAGCGTAGACTATAAGAATAACACATTTCTCCGTCCGTTTGGCGAGAAATTTAGCGGGATGTTGCCAACTTGGCGACTATTTTAAATGTTGCTAAAATGACAAAAGTGTCACCAAATTGATAAAAATGACGCCAAATGGGAAGTAATGTCTCCCAAATTCTGATTTCCGTCATATGACGGGCATACCTTCTAGTATATAAGAAATACTCTTCTCTCCGTTTGTCTGTAACACTTGGTGATGCATTTGGCAAAGTATAATTAACGAATAATTTAGCAAAGTATTTCCAACTTGGCGATAGTTCGCCCCAGATTGACAATAATATCGTCAGAATTGCAAAAATGACATTAAATTAATAAAAATTACTCCTAATTGATGACGTAATTATTAAGGTATTTTAATATAAGGGCTATATATATCGCTTATTGAGGATGCTATCAATATTGATGACTGTTTATTTAGAGTTGCGCGAAGTATAACGTTATTGAGTATTTTGAAATATAGTTTTACATGTTGTCATCCTGAAAATCGCCAAATGTACAATTCAATGATAAAAACACAGCGCCGTGGATCTTATACATTATTTTTTTACTGCAAAACTAGTAAATTCATTGCATTATATAAGGAAAATCATGTATTGCCCACACCATATTTTTTTTTAATTATTGCAGACCACTATTATGTGTTAGTAATTGCTATGTCCAAGTTTATGCATTGCAAAGCCAATTAATCACTAGCATTTGTGAAATAGTTATTATTATGTATTGCAATCCATATAAATTATTTTTATAAAATTTTCAAAATAATTAATAGTGTGGATATATTTGTAAGCTAATAGTTGACTGTGAAAGTCCTTATAGCAAGTATATCTACATTAATACGTAAAAATTACAGTTAATGCTAATATATCCATTAACTAATAGCAAAGCTGTTAATTGATTAAAAATTCTATTAGTTAAAAATTAAAGCATAATATTAACTTTATCTTCTCATATGTTAATTTTGACTCCATAATGCCAATGGAAAACTAAGTATAGTAAATTCGCGATAAATTGAAGTCCAGTAAGTCGATTATTCGGTTTTGTCGAATTTCCTACGAAGCCCTTATTATAATTCAATGATAAACTTTCTCGTTAAGTCGAAGTCGACATCGTATAAGTCGAAGTTTTCAGATTTCAGAAGTTTTTCTGAATTTCGAACACCCCTCATGAGGTCTGAATTATTCCAAAAATTGTCACATGGAAAGGAGCAGGTGACTGAGGGCATTCTTATTAATCGTCAGTTTTTAGATGATGTCTGTGTGTATGAGCATGTGTTAATGTGTGTCTATGAATCTGTGGATGTGATATCTTAGGAACGAATGGGTGTTTCGAACGAAATTTCGTACAAATATTACAATCTGTGAATACTGGAAGGCTATTCATTTTAAGAATAATCGAATGCCGGAGCTCTCCTAAATTTTCGAATTAAAATTTGAAAAAAATCAATGAAAAAGCAGATCCTTCAATAACACTATATAAATAATCATTTCTTATGTGATTTTTCATTACAAAACAAATGGCAGAAACTGTTGAACGCTAGTATGAACCGCTCTCGATATACTACACGTTTTTCATATAAATTTATTAGAAACATTACATAAAATTAAAAACATATTTAACTATCGTGAAATATGTTCACATTTCATATGTAATATTATGCGAAAAGAAAAATTTGTTAACATCATACTCGTAAATCTAGTTTACTCCATTCATTAGAGAAGATACTTTGGGTAATAACTTTGTATTTTAATACCCAAAAATTCTTCAATAACCATTTATATATAAGAAATGCTCTTCACTCCGTCTATTTGTAACGCTTGGCGATACATTTGGAGAATTCTTCTACGATTAACTTGGCGAAATATCGGCAACATGGCGATATTTCACCCCAGATTAACGAAAATATAGTCAAAATTACAAAAATGACACTAAATTAACGAAAATAATTCAAAATTGAATTAATTATTAAAATATATTAATATATGAACTACATGAAATATATGTATGAAATCCCTACTATGAAACACATACATATGAACATTGCTTTTTGAGGAAGCTATCAATATTAATAATTGCCTATTTAGAGTTGCGCAAAATATAAATTAATTGGGTACTTTAAAATAATTTTGCATGTTGTTATCCGGAAAAGAAGTAAATGTACAATTCAATGTTAAAAAAATTGTGCCGTGGATCTTATAAATAATTACTTTCCTTATATACATAGTATAATGTATAAGAAAAGTATTGTGACGGGATCGAAAATTCGAATTCGAGTTTTCGACTGGAGAGCACGTTTCAAGTATCCCTGATCACGAATCGAACATTTTTAGGTGATGTCTGTCTGTGTGTGAAAATATGTGTGTGTGTGAAAGTATGTGTGTGTGTGTCTGTGTGTGTCAGTAAGTTTGTGGAGACGATATCTCACGCACGAATGGAGCGATTCGAATGAAATTTGGTACAAAAATTCCAATTTATGAATACTGGAAGCCTATTGTTTTTAAACACAATCGGATGTTCGGAATCTCTCTAAATTTTCGAGTGAAATTTTGAAGAAATCATCAAAACCTTTAATAAAGTTACGCAAAGAGACATTTCTTATGTAATTTTTCCTTAGAAAACGATTGACATAAACTATAAAACACTGGCATGAATCATTCTCGAGATATTGCACATTTTTCAAATAAATTTATCAAAAAATCCCATAAATAAAAATAAAATATTAACTGTTGAGAAACATGTTCACTTTTCATATGTAATATCATGCGATAAATTTGGTGACATCATTCTTATGGATCTAGCTCGTTCCATTCGTGAGAAAAGTTACTTTGAGTAATACTTTTGTATTTGAACGCCAATAATCATTTGTCTGCTATAAGAATAACTTATTTTTCCATCCTTAACGCTTGGTGAGATTTTGGCGACGAATTTGACGAAATGTTGCCAACTTGGAGACTTTTATAAATGTTGCCAAATTAGCAAAAATCTCGCCAAATGGATAAAAATTATGCTAAATCAATGAAAATGACGACTCATTGACGAGAATTCAATATCTTGGAAAAAATATAAGTATCTACTATAAGAATAACCTATTTTTTTTACTGTAAAAGTAGTAAATTCATTGCATTATATAAGGAAAGTGATGTACTGCCCACATCAGATTTTTTTTTCATTGTGAAAGAAGTAAATTCATCGCATTATGTGCGGAAAAACATATGCTGCCCACATCAGTCTGCTATCTATTTACAATTTGTTTAATTGAGGCGATTTGTTTATCATTTCCCTTCTTGGAGTTAACTATTGAAGTTATTTTAAAAGGACTAGAATTAAAAATAGATTATACAGAATAAATAAAAATGCTTAGGAAACGGAACACTTAATTTATGATTTGGATACTTTGTTGCAAAAAACTGGAATATCATGCTGTGCTCTAAACTTGCTCTCGCAGACAAAGTGCTGGTACACAGGGTACCGTAAAATCTGCTGAGCTGATTTGAACATTTTCCTGTAGATATATTTCTATTATATCAGAGTAATATATGGTAGGAAACAGGGTAAAATCTACTCGACGCTAACTCTGAAACAGAATACTGCTTTAAAAGGAAATTGGTTCGGCCTCATCATAAGTAAACGAATAATGCAAAACCTATGCAAAACAGAAATCTATTCAATCCGGACAGTATTTACAGCTCTTGCTGTTCCATTTAAAATTTTGACTGTATAGTATCAACCTTCGACTGGCGCCTTAGTCAGGCCAGCCATACACGCACAGTTTGGCTCTCAGAACTAACATTCCAAACTGTGCCAGGTATGTCTGTTTGTTTCGCTCCTCGCCGCACACACTCACATACATACATACAGATCAGACTTTTGATTTATCATATTCAGTCCGTCTTGGAATAGTTTCTGAGGCAATCATCGTCTGTCGACAGACGATGTTGAGCAATGCTTGCATCCGGTGGGCTGAAGATTCGAATCGTAAAGCCACGCCATATACGGCCATACACACCATACATAAGGCCACGACATATGTATGTCAGTTCGGCCACTGCGCTGGTACGGCCGGCTGGTAGATTTGCGGGATTTTGCAGTCAACTGCCCAAACGATGTGCCGACAAGCCGCTACACACACATCTGTTTGATCTTTCAAAATTGAACTGTTGAGGTTGATCAAAAGGCCAAACGGTACGTATATTGCTGGCCTCAGCCAAGCTCGGTGATTAGACCAAGCAGTCCTTCCATTCTGGTAGCACCAATAAAATATAAAGCATGATCAATAAAATATTTTACAGTGGAAAAGTTTCGGCTCATTTGAGATCAGGTCTTGCACAAACGTTCTTATGGTCAATCCTTTCATGCACCAAATGTGATGCACCAATTCGTGATTCACCAAATGACAGACTGCTTTTCATTAAATCAGAAAGGCCACGGCTGATTCCTTCTTGCGATTATTCAGGTTATATTGAGGGGGCGGGAAAAATACGTTTTGACATATAATTACCTAAAGTTTTCGTTCCCTTGACATCCTCAATGCTCTAGTATTATATAAATACATCCTTTATTTAATTACCTGGACTAAGAATATGTAAAATTTGGATTTTCCCGAGGAAAATTTAAATAAAAATGTTTGCATTATTAATAGTTGAAAAAAAACAGTACAAAAACTAGCTTTATTAGGTTGGATACATCATCCCCTTGATCTGTCTTCCTCTTTCTCGTACGAGGTTGCCCTTTTTAGACTCTGCCTAAGGTGTTATATCACTTTGTTAGGTTATGTTGTAAACAAGCGGATATGTAAACTGAAATCTATTTACATTTTGAGATGTGCTCACAGCATAGCAATGCTGATAAATTTGTTTTTGAAGAACTGCAGGATGTTCGCTGCATCATAAGAATCACAGGGAAACTGCTTTATGTTCCATAACCAAAATAGATAAGCTACACCTATGCAAAATTTCTAAAATAAGTGAGTCTAGGTTGCAACCTCGTGAATATTTTCTATGACACTACAACATCCGGTTAGTCATAGCTTTCTTTAGAATGCTAATAAGTTAAAATGGTGTCATTTCATAGGCATGTAAAGTTACATATTTAAAAAAAATTCGGAAATTTCTGAAAAATATATTTTTTTTCGTTCCAGCAATGTAAACATTTTAATATATCTATAATAATAGGAATATGTCTGCGTGTTTGTGTAGTCTGTAGCGGAAAATCTAATCGTCTTCCGGCCATGAAATTTGGTACAAGGGTATTGTGACTCACAAAAGGAAACACCTCACCAAATATTTTTTCAAATTCAAATTAATATTTTAGTTATTAAATGTTGAAACGCCATTTTGAGCTATTTTACCACGAATCAGTTCCTTATAATGATCGAAAATACACTCTTTTGCAAAAAAAATATATGCACCCATGGGAAATTGAGATATAGCCGCGAAACTCGGTATATTGTATCTTTTGAGGTGATATACAAATGCTTAGAATTTGGGAGCAAAAAAAAAAGTTTCATTAAGAAATGGTGGCAACAAGAAGATGGCATTTTAATAAGTGGTAAATCATCCCCTGGCAGCTATACAAACCTATATTCGGTGCAGTATAGAGTCAATTAAGTTGCTCATGTTCCTGTGTGAAAGATTCTGCCATAAATGTTGCAACTTTTCAACTAATTCCTGGGTCCGATCTTGTTTCTTGTTTTTTTAATGACCTCTATTTGCGTAATTTTAATGGGACTGCTTTTGATGATATTGCTTTATCTTATTATGGGCCAACAAATTCTGATGGTTTGAAAAATATGGAAGACGATCTGGCTACTATTAGACAACGGTTCCGTGCTAATAACAAAGTTCTCAATGTCTAAAAATGTTCCCCCCAGGGGGCGGCGCCGCCATTGATTGCGGTGCACGGATCTTAGGTCTGTACCTCTGGTCCTCCGTCTGCTGGGGGAAAATCAATCGGGTTACCCTATCAGTAATGAAGTGACCAACGAACCACAGAACTGTTAGGGCCCCGACTCTTCCAGGTGGTCGTGCCCACTGGACTGCGTCTATTCATGACCTGAGCCAAGGGCCGACCGGTGGCTGGTGCGGGCTTGGCAGGTGTTCTCTCGGACCTCGTCCGGTGAATGATTTCGCCAAGTCAGCGACCTGGCTGTGGCTCCGCTGGAATGGAGATTGAGCCCCCTGGTGCTGGTCATAAAAGGCGTAAACCTCACAGGTCGTCGGCCAGTTACTGTAATCCTGTCTAAAAATGTAAACCTATTTCTTTCGCCTTGTCTATGTTTATTATGTCATTTGTTTTGCCTTTGTGTTAAAATATCATACTTGTTACCCAGATAGTACTTGCAATTGTAAAGTTACTGAGCAGGTGAGTAGCTTTAAATGCCTTGGTATTACCATCGATAATTTGCTATCTTGGAAACCTCATATTACTGGTCTTAGTAAGCAATAAAGTTAACTATCAGAAAATTTCATTTTCCATACCAGCTTTGTCCTCCTGATGTTCTTAGATTCCTTTATTACTCCTTAATTCATTCTCGGATTCAGTATGACACAACCTGTTTTGGTGGGACTTATCTGAATACTTTTAGGCCTG
Source organism: Amaurobius ferox (assembly GCA_951213105.1). NCBI lineage: Eukaryota > Metazoa > Arthropoda > Arachnida > Araneae > Amaurobiidae > Amaurobius > Amaurobius ferox. The sequence goes on from OX578143.1 coordinate 20,053,063, forward strand.
TTATTTTGCTTCAAAAATTATTTATTAGGATTGTTTTATGCAAACTTCGTTAGACACCTTCTTTTCCACTTTCCTTCAGCTCTATGATTATGCCATTTAGGCATCTTTATGTTTACAAAGCTCTTAATGTATTTTATATTAGAAATAAGAATGCGGGTAGTAGTCAATGTAACTTCAGGCTGAGGCGGGTATTATCAGCCCTCCTCGGCCCAATTCTACTAAGTTTCCTAAATTATATCTATTTTTAATTCTTAGATTTTCAATCTTCTGCCTCAATCTGTTAAAAGCATTGATAACTATCGTTCCTTTTCAAGGGATATCAAAGACTGATTATTTACTTATAATTCAGTTTAAAATTGTGAATTTTTCCCGCATTGATAGCTAATTATTTATATGATTTAATTGTCATCTGTGAGACCAAAAATTGATCTCACACTTTGATGAGACAGTTTTATGAGAATATTTATTGTGTACCAAACTTCGGACAATACTGACAGCCTGGATGGCACTGAGTTTTACAACCCGTGAACCTAAAGGTCAGAAAACCATAAATTTATGGGTGTCACGACGGAGGGGGCCCAGCTGTCCCTTACGAGGATGTGGAATGGTTCCATTGGTAAAAGGATTAACCAATGGAGAAAGTACTTGTTACGTCATATTCAATGCTTCAAATGAAAACAAGGGGGGAAATGACGCCCCCGAGAAAGAGGAGAGCCACAGCCTGTGACCCGAGAATCAGATAGATATACTAACATGACTTGGAACATATAACTTGTACAACATGACTTGAGAGAGTAGACTTAAATAGGTAACTGAAATCATGATTTGAGTAGATGTGTGCAACGACTGCGACGTTATGACTTATGCGGAGGCTTGCCTACCATTATGATAGAACGACAATACTAAAGAAGCAGAAGATAAGATAACTGGGATCATGACTTAAGAAGGACACTGATCAACAACTAGAGCAATGATGATATAATACGACTTAAGATGGAGACATGGCATTTTGATTTGTGCAGAGTTACAGCAGTACAATATGTTCAACGAATTTACGTGTCGGAGCATCACACCAAGAGTTAATGCCGGCAAATGGACGACATTAAGTACGGATGCTGACAAAGTGCAAGATAGATTTGAAGGTATGTGCCCATTGAAAATGATATCTGGTCCTAACCACTATTTAGGCGTTTCCGTACCGGTCGCATATGTCCCCTCCGCTGAAATAATATAATTAAATATTGTAATTTAATTTAATAAGTATTTTATGTTGTTAATAAATGTTATTGTTAATGTTAAATTGGTGTAATCCTTTTGGTAACGTATTAATTATATTCCTTTACAGGACTCAGGCAAAAAGTAAATAATTGGAGGGTTATTGCAAACACAACGCACAACGTAATGATGAATAATGTTAATCATAATTTAAGTTCTTTTATTTTCTATTTACGCACCACATCATCATTAACTTTTTATTTTCTATGTTTAGCCTTTTATATGTTATGTTGTAATGATTTATTGTAATTGTTTCATCTGTTACTGTTCTTATGTCATTTGATGCTACTATAATTGCCGTGTTTACCCATCTCCTTCTATAAAGTTATATTTTGGGAGTGGGATTTATGTATCCTGTAATCTCTTTGCTTTGAATATTATTAAAGAATTGATAAAGAATTGATATTAATTTGATGGTATTCTAAGAAGGCTGCAATTGCTATCCCATCATGTCCCAGACATGTTCTATTGGTAATATGTTTGGTGACCTGGATGGCCATGGGAGGGTATTAAATCCTCGAAGATATTGTTGAGAAAGTCGTGCACTATGCGGTATAGCGTTGTCTTGCTGGTAAATGGAACCTGGGTCCCTGGACAGCATAGATAGAACAATCGGCTGCATAATATCAACAACGTACAAGCGAACCGTCAGATTGGCTTGCCACACAACAAGAGGTAATCGACTGTCATACAACATGTGATGGCTGTGTGCCGCTCGACGACAAAAGCGGGATCGGAACGCTGGCCAGTCACCTACGTATGCGGCGATCATCAACACTGATAAAGAATCGAGATTCATAGCAAATGACAACATGCCTTCAATCGGACACTATCCAGACTAATCGAGCTCGGCACTAATCCAGACACCTCTGCCTATGTTGAGTATCAGTTATAGGTGCCTTAATGGACGTCGACACCTAATCCCACGTTCTTCTAGTCGGCTGCGAATACTATCCCTTGATACATGATGCATGGAGCATGCCAAATGCCTTCAAATGGCTGATAGCGACGCCATTGATATGGACGTAGCTCCTCTCCTGAGTACACAATCCTTTCGAGCAATTATCTGTCTGGGGCGTCCTGAGCCCCTGCGACGGTTGCATGTGCCTTTTGTGATCCAATGTTGCCGATACCGAGTAATTACCAAATCGTTCCGACCAAGATGGCGACTGATTGGACTAACTAGCTTCCCTTAAGCCTATGATTCGACTTCCCTCTAAATCCGTATCCTACACCTATAACGTGTGGCCTAACAAGTGGATTAAAATACTTTGGTTTATTATTCGACCACAAGATGAGTTGAATATCGCATTTAAATGTAGGGAAATATAAAGTATTAAATTTCCAACAGAGAATGACGAGATTTTCAAGAGCAACTTGGAGTTTAAACCCGCAAATAATAAAAATTATCTATTTGAGAGCTACAGAGAAAGTGATAGCATATGGTGCTGAAATATGGAACAGAAATATTAGAAGAATAAATGGCAAATTAATACTAGTGCAAATAGCAGCATTGATTTCAGTTACAAAAAGCTATAGAACAACTTCAAGCGTAGCTCTACAAGTACTGACAGGGTGTATACCAATTGACCTAAAATTGAGAAATGAAGTAAAAAATATATAGATCAATCCATTGGAAACATGATATGTCAATTGGTGAAGAGTTGATTCAAACACAGGATATTGGACCAGAATGCTATTCTAGGAAACAGATTTGGAATAAAGAACAAGTTTTTTTGGGATAACAAGACAACAAAAAAACTAAATACATTATATATACGGATGGTTCAAAGATTGGCATGAAAGTAGGCTGATCTTTAGTTGCTTATAAAAATGAAAAAGTAATTAAAGAATCAAGATTTAGATTAAATGATGAAGTACCACAGTATAAAATGCGGAGTTATTTGCAATCTATCAAGCTGTTGTATTCATTATAGAAAACTATTTTCAAAAGATTCACATTTGGTACATATTCTCAATCTGTATTTTCTACTTTAAGTTCATTTTGCGTCAAAAATGAAATGATGCTAAAGTTGAAAGATACAATCTTCCTTCATTGGGTTAAAGCCCACACAGAAACTAAAGGAAATGAAGCAGCTGATATCTTAGCAAAGGCAGCTACTGAACTAGATACAGTCGAACCTCGATATGTCGAATTTGAAGGGAGAAGAAAAAAAATTCGAGATATCAAAAATTCGAGATATCGAAAATTTGAAACAATTTAAGGAATTCATAAAAGATACTAGTCCTATACTTTACACATTTTTAAAAGAATCACTTACTTTATCTTGCAGACAGAGAATTGGGTATTGCCCAAGAAAATGCTGACAACAAATAAAGCGAAGCTTGAAATGATTGGATACACATTTAATGTAATACTATGTGCGTACATACATTATTAAAATTTAATCTTGCATTTCTTTACTTTGCAAAATAGTCATCAATGACAGTTTGGTTACAGTTACTGAATCCTTCAATATCTATCACATTTTCCAAATGAGCTAGGCGAATCCAAATCAGCTTAATTTTGTGGCGATGGTTTACTTTAAAACTCTGAATAATATCTTAGTCCAAAGGTTGCAACTTAGAAGTTGTATTTGTTGGCATAAAATGAACTTTCACGGATTTTAATTTCAGCATGTTATTATGTACATTTGTCCAAGAAGAGAAAAATATCGCGATTTTCACGGGACATTTTTCTGTCTAGTTCCTTCAACCAATTAGTGAAAATTTCGGCAGCCATCCAAGCTTTTTGTTCGCAAAATAAGTCATTGGAAAAGATTTCATTCCTGCAAAACATCGGTGTTTAGCAGATCTAACTATCATAAGAGGTCCTTTCTGAACCATCCATATCAGTGCAAAACAGCACAGTTAATCTTTCTTTGCTCCTTTTCTCGCCATGACATGCTTCGCCTTTAATGGTCATAGTTTTATCAGGCATACACTTAAAAAAAAGTCCTGCTTCATCTGCATTCAACACATTTTTTGGATCGTATTTTTCCAAATGAAAAGTTGAAAATGGTAAGATGATCCAAATGGTAGGATGAAAAAATTCGAGATATCGAGAGTTTTATTAGAAAAATTTCGAGTTAAAGAGTTTGTTTTACATTAGTTTTAAACCGTGCCGGAAGGGAGATGAAAAAAATTCGAGATATCGAAAATTTCGAGATACCGAGGTTCGACATATTGAGGTTCACCTGTACTATCGACTACTACTTTAAAATCAACAAAGAACAGCTAAAAAATAAACTTTTGACTGATACTCTAAAAAATTGGCAAGAAGGATGGAATACAGCAATGAAAAGTAGAAGACACCATATTCTGATCCCTAAAGTATCCATAAAGGCTATACATGGTAACTTTAATTTAAACCAGCTTCTTACTGGACATGGGGTTTTTAAAGAGTACCAAAATAGGTTCTTTAATAAGAATGTCATGCGCATTTGTGATGAAGAAGAGGGTACGATAAACCAGTGCATTTATGAATGCGAACTATAGAATTCTATTAGGAAAAAAATTATTTCCCCAATAATTATAAATCTATAAACCTTTTAAACTGTAGAAGAGAAATTTCTAGAAAAGGAATCATAGCTGTTGCACAAAATCTCCTTAACAGGGAACTAATCTTATAATTCCGTTGTTGCCTATTGATATTTTTATCTGATTTTGAATTCAAAAGTTGATGAATTTTATGTTTGTTACTAAATACAGTTGATTGTAAGGTTAATTTTTTTTGTATTTTATTAAGTACGTTCTGCATTGAATATATTGTTGAATCGGATGTAATATTATAAGTAGTATGGATGTAATATTTTAAAGACTTTAAATGCCTTAAATGTTATGAATTATGTCAAGGCTTTATAAGGAAGAATTTTCAAGTATTTTTATAAGGATTTCAATATTCATTGTTAAAAATCTCAAGTTTAATTTTATGAAGTTTGAAATGTTACATTATTATATTTTTAAACTTTGATTGTTATTACTATGTGTTACTACTTTGATGTTGTTTTCAGAAAATAGTATAAAGTGTCGAATTAGATAAAGAAGTTGGGGACCCTAGGTCCACTTAGTTCAAGAAAAGCAGAAGGGAACTGAACTCTTCATTGAAATATTTACATCATGAGGCTGATGAATTGTAAAATCCAAAGATCCGTTCAACTTAGATTACGGAATAAAGAGTTCGGCTCATTTTTGTTAGATTTAAGCAGATGCTCTTTGATTCTTTTTGTTTGATTTTTTGAAAAATTATATTTTGATAAATATCTATGTTAAATGGATTGTTATTGTGATAAACAACGGATTTATTTGAAGTACGTTTGTTTTGCCTTTGGATTGTGAATTTTTGTTATTTTATTGTTATGTTTTTCTGAGGCTATGGCCTTCACCTTGTATTGAACGTTGTTTCATTTAATAAATTGGCTAGGGAACTTCCAGTGGGAGGATGGATTTCATCAGGTGCTAGATCGCTGGCTACCTGTTTCTGCTGGCGCCGGTTTTTGGTGCCCACCATCAAGGCTTGTTTTTGGCCTTCCGGTATTTGATATGGTTCTGTTGGAGCCATGGTGGTGGTCCCGTGGTGTGGCGGTTTGACTCCGCCCTTTTAACCGGTACTTTGCCAGGTGTCCTAAAAGCGCTATCGCGACGACTGAAACTCTTTACCGGATACCTTAGGGTGAGTCGAGTTACATTTTCCATTCCCTCTAAATCCGACAATTGTTCGTAGCACCGTAGAACGTTTCAAGGGCATCTTTGTACACAACTTGTAATTTCAAAGCATAAAATCTAGTTCCAATTGGACGTGAGTGAGAACACCGGTCGTTTTAAATGCTGCATGATGCGTCGTTCTCACGCGCGTTGCACAAGCCATATAACATCAACGGCGCTAACAATTTGGTCATTTGCTTAACCTTTTAAACGATATTTGCATGCCGAGTTTCGCGGCTGTCGCTCAATTTTTTATGGGTGCACATAATTTTTGGCAACAGAGTATATTATCGCAGATCGCATATATTGTTTTCCATCTTAACACCATCGAAAATATCGAAGAATTCTCTTTCAAACAAACTTTAAAAGGAATCCGTACTATCAATAGGCGGATTTTCGTGAATTTTCGCAAAAATATATACTTTTCGTGTTTTAAAGGCGGCCTCAATTTTAGCATTGCGATATAGAAACAATGGACTGCCATCCGATCTTTATAATTTAACAGCATCCTCCTTAAATATCAGATACTGCTGCAAACAAACAAAAATTCCTATCATCAATCCATTCATCAATCCATAAATTCATTAATTTTATAATTTTTATAAGGCATAAATATATCGTTAATTTTTAACAAACCGTGACATTTTTCCAAATGGTCAGGTCGAATGATCTCGCCTTCGCACAAGCGCATAAGCACCGATTGATGATGATTCTGATAAGATGACTCCCTTTCTCGAAATTCGGTAGGAAACGTCAGGTGACGGAAAATGTTCGACAAGTGATGCCATTCACAGCCCCTAAAGAAGCTCTTTAGAGATTGTGTTCTTGAAACATGGTAAGAAATAATCTGGATTAGTAAACGCACTGTTGGTTTTCATGAAGTTTAAATACCCCCCCATTTGAGTGCGCATTTGGGGTGTATGAAAAGAGCTTATTTAGGGTGTATTACGTCTGTGCAGATGCCAAAAGGCATATTTAGGGCCTATTAAAGGAGTTTATTTAGAGCGTATTAAAGCTTATTTAAGGCATATCGAAATTTATTTAGGGCGTATTACGCTCGTGTAGAGGTCGAAAGGCGTATTTAGGGCACACGCAATCGTATAAGGGCGTAACGATTGATGTGTCCAGAGCCGGGTCCAGGACGAAGTTACGGGAGCTCTTTCAGCTCTACTTCAAATAGCACATCTGACGTGAAAGACAATTTGAAATATGTCTCTCCTGAACAATGCAAAATGTACAAATTAATAAATAATATAGGCGTCAACCGGAGCTACAATGTCGGTATGTTATTTTCTTTATTTTCAAAACAACAACAAAAAAACAGGGCATGGGGGGGGGGGGGGGTCATATACATTTATTTCAAATAAATAATATGTAATAAACATAAAAGTTCCTTAGCCGTAACTTATTTGGGTAGACACTGTTTACCTGGTGGACCTGAATCATTGCCACTGTTTGTATTTAAGTCTGTCTAAGAGAGGGAAATTGCTAAAAAAATAAAGTTGCGGCTTGTTTAAATAAGTTTTATTTTGTTTAATAATATATGGTGTTCAGCGTCGATAATAGTCGACTTACCTGAAATTAGCCCAGTTGAGTTCTGTTCGCTTTGATCGATACTATTATATAAGTGTTCTCTGCTTTAACCTTCTAGATCACAGGGGTTTTTTGTAGGGGTTAGAAATATTTTTCGACCTCTCCGTTTTGTCTGTCCCGTCCGTGGTCGATACTGTTAAGTATGCAAATATTCAGCCTTCTAAGTTTCGTTTTTTTAGGTCATCTGGGGACTCATATTATATAGATAATATTAAACGGAGAAATGTATTTCTGGAAAAATATATTTTTTTCGGAAAAAATGTATGTAACGGAAAATGTATTTATTATATTTTAAAGCTCTGACGAAATGATTATTGACGTAAGTTCTACGTTACTGTCACTACTTCCCTTTTTCCGGAGGGTGTCAACGAACTGTTTCTTGGCACATAGACACACTAACATGGGAGTAAAAATGAAACAGATAAACATAACTCCTTTCACTTCGTTTTTTACTTTCTGGCAACTTACTCATCGACTGGCGCTCTACAATGGATGCGTAAAAAAGTTATCAGCTACTTTTCTACATATTTCTCTATCGCTGTTAACTGACTCGAGTATGTATGTCGCATAAAAACGAAATGATGAGGTGCAAGACCTCCCGCAAAATGTTCACATGATTACCATTTTTTGGCCAGTTGCTTCCAGTAACTCTCTCACTAAAACAATGCCATGCACAGGGAGTTTGTAGGGACCACATTAAATATAGAAAGAAAGATAATTATCTTAATAGTTTAAAGAAAAAGCGTCAGATGGCCAGCCAGAGATCGGTGGTTCCATTCTCTGCTGAGAAAAGAGTCCGTTATAATGGCGCACGAGCAATTAAACGCTGCAAATTAGATGGAGTGGATACAGGACTGGATTGAGGCAAGGACTTAAGGGGCTAAAGTCCCAGGGCCCTCCGTTATCTTGAGGGCCCCCAAAGATGAAGTAAAAATTATTTCTTTTGCAAATGATGAATTAAAGAACAAGTATTCTCTCTATATGCTGTATATGTACTTGGAGGACTGTATTTGAGCGGTTTCAATTTTTGATCTTTACAAAACTGCTTGATTTTTCTACAGTATAATATATATATATACATATATATATATAGAATGTGGTTTTCTATATAATTTATTTAATATAGCTTTATATTAAGTGAACGAAACTTAATATAAACTATGCTTTTTGTATTATTTACCACCTATATACTCAATTGCATTAGTCCATAAAATATTCTATTTCAAGAAAAAATTACTTCATAAATATAATTACTTCCTACCTCTCTTGCAAGATATATACATGTATATGTATATATATATACAAGTGGTCATAAAAAAACTTCCCCGATATATGAACCCATAGCGGCCTATCCGCTCGAACCAATCGAAAGGAAATTTCAGATATTGTTATTTGAAGGTATGCGCTCGAGATTGTGATGATTTCAAACAATAGAGCTCTCACGGTTACGGTTACAGTGAAAAAATTTCGACATTTTCGAATGGCAACACCCACTTTTTTTCCTGCGCAAATTGATCAGCGCATTGAAAAACCATAAATGGCATAGGAACGATACACGTATGACGAAAATTGGCGGCGTAAACATTTTCAAAGAAGAGCATTATAAAGGACCAATGACAACACAGAGAGGAGGTGCATAATTTAAGTTATTTTATATTCCGAGCGTTATAGAACGAGCATATAACTAGTTTTACATTAAGTTTCGTAAAATTGTATTTTCTTGTAATTCGGTGGTGATAGCGCTGAGGAAAGCAAACCCGGTACTGGTTGCGGCAGTGGCAGTAAAATTCCAACTTATTAATTGATGTAAAATCTAGACTTCTCTTAATTGAGTGTTTGAGTATACACGTGTGAGAAAAAACTTTAAAACGATGACTTTTAAAACGATGACTCTAAAAATTGGCGCAATCATACGTAATCACTCTAATGCGAATCGAAGAAACCGCAAATGCGGTTTGCATTGATTTTAGGTGGGATATAATTATTCTTGGAAAAACCTATATATATATACCATGCAGCCACCAGAATCGTGACAGAAGGGCAGCTGCTTCTTGCCTTTCTCTTCGGAGGAAAGCGACAGCAGAAACAAGAATAAGAAGACGAAACAAATCAAAATGCTTTGAGATATTCGAATATGAAATATCCAAAGTATGAGTCTCTGCACGACTTTGTCATACATTTTTTTTCCTTGTTCACTGTCATAATCAGTATCAGAATATAAAAAATCTGATGTGGGCAACACATGGCTTTCCTTATATAATGCAATAAATTTACTACTTTTACAGTTAAAACAAAATGTTATTCTTATAGTAGACACTAATATTCTTTCCAAAATATTGAATTTTCTTCAATTAGTCGTCATTTTCATTGATTTAGCGTCATTTTTATCAATTTGGCGGGATTCTTGTTAATTTGGCAACAGTTAAAAATGTCGCCAAGTTGCATTCCGCCACATTCGTCGCCAAAATCTCGCCAAGCATTATGGACGGAGAAATGAGTTATTCTTACAGCAGATATATGACTATTGGCGTTCAAATACAAAAGTATTACTTAAAGTATCTTTTTTCATGTATGGAACGAGCTAGATCCACGAGAATGATGTCACCCAATTTATCGCATGGTACTACATATGAAAACTGAACATGTTTCTCAATAGGAAATATTTTTTTTATTTTATATAACTTTTTTGATAATTTTTTGAAAAATGTGCAATTTCTCGAGAACGGTTCATGTTAGCGTTCTAAAATTTATGTCAATCGTTTTCTAATGAAAAATTACATAAGAAATGTCTATTTGCGTAACTTTAATAGCGGTTTTGATTTTTTGACGATTTTTTCAAAATTTCACTCAAAAATTTAGGGGGTTCTGAACATTCGATTGCGTATAAAAACAACAGGCTTCCAGTGTTTATGGATTCTGATTTTTGTACCAAATTTCGTTTGAATCGGTCCATTCGTTCGTCAGTTATCGTCTCCACAGCCTCACTGACACACACACACACACACACACACCACACATACTTTCACACACACACACACACACACACTCACACAGACATCACTTCAAAAATGTTTGATTCGTGATCAGAGATGCTTGAAACGTGCTCTCTCGTCGAAAACTCGAATTCGAATTTTCGACCCCGTCACAATACTTTCCTTATACATTATGTATATAAGGAAAGTAAAAATCTGTTGTGAACAGTCCTTGAATTCAATGCAATAACTTTAATTCAATGACTTTAATTCATGATGCAATGACTTTTATTCCTGATGCAATTAGTTTAATTCTTTCACAACAAAATTTTGATGGGCAAGATGGACAGCACAATGTTTTTGTACTGAGCACCACGTAGACTGATATTAAGAGCTTTGGATATTGGGCGATTCATATTGAAGAAATTGGGTTGAATTGATATTGTGCGTTATAAGCAGAGTGATTTATCATACTCAGTGCAATATCCTTATCAAAAACTTGGAATAACATTTAGTCAATATCATGTGAAATCAATAACTGTATGCAAATTCTTGACGTCAAAAGACAAAACAACTATATAAAATATCTTCTCTCGAAATTGGAACGAACTATAATAGATCCACGAGAATGATTTTAACTGATTTATTGTATAATACTAAATATGGAAGTTAAATGTGTTTGATGACACAAACTACTTTTTAACACTTTACAACAAAGTTGAAAAGTTTTTATGACTTTGTTCATTCTGTCTGTCTGCCTGTCTGTCCGTTACGGCAGTTAGCACGATAACTGCCGTAAAAATGACTTAATGAAAATGAAATTTTAGTATGTTGTTCAGACGGTCTGTAGGACCTATGGGAATATAAATGAATATTATCACCCAATTAGTTTTGGATTGAACCCGGGTTGAAAAAATGAAATACATTGAGCCCTATGGGACCTAATTTTTCAAACATTTTTTACGTGGATTTAAAATTCACAAATTGCTTCGAAAAATTTAGGTAATATTCAAATTATTCCATAAAATATATAAAAAAAAATCAGCGAAATATATTCTGTAGTTTTTTAAATAAAAATTAAAATAATAATAACACCTCTTATATGAAGCGATCACATGACCATGATATGAAAAGATCACGTGACCCACTTCAAAATGATATATGGCATCCATCTTGTCTCAAAATCGTGATTTTTAAAGTTCCTTTTAATTCATATTGAGTGTTGTATCCGTCCTAAAACCACTTAATTTTTGCTTAAATTCTGTGCATCTACATACTGAAACAACGCAATTGCAATATATTTGAGTTTAAATGTTCATCCAAATTTGATTATTTCTCCAACGAAGCCTATTTTTCACCTATGTAAAATGTAAACAGTAAAATATGTAGAATGAGTTGTATTAGAATTGCTGTATTTCTTTAACACAAAATCATTTAGTTCATGGAGTCTGCATAGCTGATATGAATGAAATATTCATTGATTTTACAAAGAGAAGGACGATATTTTTCGTTTTACGCATAGAATTTAATTACTTGTAGCTCCATGGTCTTAATTTTTAAATAAAATAAATTATTATAGTATTGTGATGAATAACATGAATGAAAAATTATTTATGAATGAAATGCTGCTTTTATAGAGAGAGCCAGGCGTGTTATTTTTTCTATGACGTCATTTGAATGAATTTCAGTTGTTTTCGATGAAGTTTTCAAATATAATAAATTATCGTAGCATTATGATAATTCTAAAATTATTACCGAGGAATGTATCACATTTTAGAGATGTTTAAACCAGGCAATTTATATTTCAATGCCGTCATTTGAATGAAGTTCATTTTTTTCGATGAAGGTTTAAGTTTTCAAATATAATAAATTAATGTAGTATTGTGATAAGTTTTAAAATATTACCGAGGAATGTATTGCATTTTAGACATGTTTAAATAAAATTGCATTGAAGTTGGAAAGTGTTTCATAATCAATGCTTTAAACATGATTGATCTTTCTTGTTTATTTTATGTAGATTTTTTTTTTTTTGCTAAATTTATTTAAAAAACATGCAATGTCTAGAGAAAGCTTCATGCTGGCGTTCTAAAGTTTATCATTCCTTTTCTAATGAAAATTACCTATGAAATAACCTTTTATTAAACAGTTTTTAAAGTTCCGATTTCTTTAATGATTTTTCAAAAACTCACTTGAAAATTGGGGTTTTCCGAACATTTGATTGCACTTGAAATCAATAAGGTTCCAATATTTACTAATTGTAGTAATAGTACCAATTATTTTTCGAAGTCCTCCATTCGTTCATGAGATATCGCGTCCACAGACTTACGGGGACACACACACACACACACTAATGTTGAGTCTTCCTCGGGTTGAGGGGGGTTCTCTCCTGCCTACTCTTTGCGTGCTCTAAACCTTAAGGTGAGTTGCGTGAGTTGGGTTGTTTCTTCTGACTTATCTTTTAAGCAGGCGGCAATCAATATAGAACGATTGTTGGATTTTGCATGCTTCATTCTGATAAATGATTGTTGGAAAATATCACTTCTTCCAAATATGGAAATAATTTTCTTTGAGAAAGTCTTCATATAATTTAGTTGATAGTATAAAAGTATTCAGTTACTTTCTAACAACAAAGAATCGAAATTAATTATGCTTTCATTAACGCTTTACAACATAGTTGAAAAGTGTTTATAATTTTGTTCGTTCTGTCTGTCTGTCTGTCCGTTAGCACAATAACTGCCGAAAAAAATGACTTTATCAAAATGAAATTTTAGTATGTTGTTCAGACGGTCTGTGGAACCTATGGGAATATAAATGAAAAATATCAACCAATGAGTTTTGGATTGAACCTGGATTGAAAAAATGAAATACATTGAACCCTATGGGACCTAATTTTTCAAACATTTTTTATGCGAATTTAAAATTCAAAAATTGCTTCGAAAGTTTTAGGAAATATTTAAATTGTCCCATAAAATATGTAAAAAATTTTTAGCAAAATATATTCAGTAGTTTTTTAAATAAAAATTAAAATAATAATTACATGAATAATATGAAGAGATCACGTGACCATTATATAAAGAGATCACCTGATCCACTTCAAAATAAAATATGGCATCCAACTTGTGTCAAAATCCTGATTTTTAAAGTTCTTTTTAATTTATATTTTGTGTTGTATTCGTCCTAAAACTCCTTTATTTTTGCATAAATTCTGTGCATCTACATTCTGAAACAACGCAATTACAATATATTTGAGTTTAAATGATCATCAAATTTTATTATTTCTACAATGAAGCCTAATTTTCACTTATGAAGAATGTAAACACCAAAATATGTAGAATTAGTTGTATAAGACTTGCTGCATTTCTTTAACGCAAAATTATTTAGCTCATGGAGTCTGCAATATAGCTGATATGAATGAAACATTCATTGATTTTACATAGAGATGCAGACAATTTTTTCGTTGAAGTTTTAAGCATAGAGGTAAATTACTTTGTACCACCATGGTTTTAAGTTTTTAAATAAAATAAATTACTGTAGTATTATAATGAATGAAAGGAATGGAAAATGTTTATGAATGAAATGCTTCTTTTATAAAGAGAGCCAGGCGATTTATATTTCGATGACATCATTTGAATAAAGTTCATTTGTTTTCGATGAAGTTTTCAAATATAATAAATTATTGTTGTATTATGATAATTTTAAAAATATTACCGAGGCATGTATCGCATTTCAGAGATGTTTAAATAAAATTGCATTGAAGTTGGAAAGTGTATCATAATCAATGCTTTATGCATGATTGATCTTTCTTGTTAAATAATGATTTCAGCATATTATTTGATTGCAATTTGGTTAAATTGCAATCAGATAATATGTTGCGAATTTTATGAAAGCTTTTGTGCTAACTGAATATTTGAATCAACTTTATCAAGAACAACATTGAATGGCTTTTGAAATGAAATAGATAAATTGAAATATCATAGATGATTTGTATACTGTATACAGGAATACCATCATTTTGATATTTGCCTTATTTTCTTGTCATTTGTATCCCATCATTCTACTCGCAAATGTCCAAAAGCCAGAATGGATTAATTTATTCTGCGAGTTGTAGTTTGGGGATCCTTGCTCGAGTATGCTGAAGTAGTATGATGAAGTAAATATCTGGTTGTGGACCATTCATGCATCACTATTTTAAGAAATTACTTCTAGCTGTGATAATTTTTACTTTCCCTGCAATACAGGGTAATGTATAGGAAAAGTATTGGAATCATGCCGAAAATCGCAACTCGAGTTTTCGACGGATCTACACGTTTCGAGACCTCTAGAATACGAAAAAACTACTTTTAGCGTGACGTCTGTGTGTGTGTCTGTGCAATGTATGTATCCACTCAAAAACTAATAACTCAAAAACTAACCGTAACTTAAAAAAGTAACTAACCATAACATCATAAAAACTAACCATAACACCACAGCTCAAAAACTAATGGCCCGAATTTCATAAAATTTGGTAGGTAAGGCCCTTGGGTGTGACCCTGGTGCTGAATAGCCTTTAGTACGATTCGAGATAAAAAAAAAACGTATTTATTTGCGAAATGGCCCACAAAAATTGCCTGTATCCATTCTAACTAAAAAACTAATGGACCGAATATCACAAAATTTGGTAGATAAGTCGGTTGTGGATTTTTCTGGTGTTGATTAGATTTTGGTACTATTCGGAAAAAAATAACCTGCCTTTTTTTACAAAATGGTCCACAAAAATCGTGAAAATCTAAAATAAAAAACTACGTATGCTCAAATATATGCATTAAATGTTTGTAATTATTTGTTGTTGTTAATTTGTTGTTTGTTGTTAATTTTTAACGAAGAAAAGAATAGGATCAACCCCCATTTCTGTAGGACTAGTCGTTCTCGAGATATTTTAGTTTTTTCGTATTTTCTGTACTCCAGCTTTGAAAATAAGTCCAGGTACCAAATGAGAATAAAAATTGAATTAAAAGTGAATTAAATTTAATTAAAATAAGGAGAACGTGGATATAAGTCTGCAGAGTAAGTCATGTGCTGCCCACATCAGATTTTTTTCATTAAAACAACGAAATGAACAGTGTCATCAAGAAGTTGCTCACATTAAATTTGGAAATCATTTAATGCTCCAACAAATTGAAATAGTTCATTTTTTTTCAATTGGGTGGCGCTAATATACAGTCAACCCTCGAATAACACGGTAATTCAATTACATGAAAATTCGTATAAAACGATCAAAAATTGCGCAAACCCTCGAATAACGCAACACTTCAATTGAATGTTTTTTAAAGTTTTCTCTTTAACAATTCTAAAAAGTATTATTTTTACTACATTATATTTTCACTATTATTATTACTAAAATTTTGTGCAGTTAAACAAGTACTCAGCAAACTGTGTTATTATTTATTGATCAAAGGTGACCTTTTTTGTATTCAGTTTATCACCAGGATCAGAGTGAAATTTATTAGTGCAAATTTAAGTTCAAATTTGTTTGATATCACTCTGTGTTGTTGTTGAGACCCAGACCGTCCGACTTACCAGAAAGGTGTAAGGTAACTGTTTGGACGGCCGGGAAGTGCCACCCAATTTAGACTGGAACCCAGTGAGGGAGACATCCACAGGGACCGTACCTTCCTTCCCCTACCACCAACCTCTCGGAAGGACTTACGGACCCACATGTTTAACGTGATCGTACTCCGCATGAACACGGCGGCAGTTATGGCAGCGTGCAAATCCAGCGCGCAAACCACCGGGTTACCGCGCCTGAAATGTGCCAACAACACGCGGTGTTCCCAGGTGTTCACCCACCCAAGTACTAACCGCGCCCGATGCTGCCTGACTTCGGTGATCTAACGAGAACCGGTGTTTTCAGCACGGTATGGCCGTTGGCGATATCACTCTGTATATTTAATTTATACCTAATGACATTATACACATAATAAGTTTGTAAGTATATTTAGTTAGAAAAGTGAATTAGAAAATAAAGAAATTTTATTAGCGCCAATGATCTTAACAATCAAAGTTTATTCCAGTGATTAGAACACTCTACCTCTTCGAAGGAAGATAATTCGTCTTTTGGATGATGGAAGTGATGAAGAATAATCAAAGAAACGTTATGTAAGTAATAAAAATTAATTTCCTTACATATTTTTTTTTATTTTTAAAGTAAACATGTGGAACCGAATGTCCATTTGTGTGCATATCTGGAGTATAGAATAATATGATTTTCAATAACACGGAACACAATTGTCACATTTGTATGAATTCTAAGTCTCGTATAACACAGTTTTGAATAACACGGAAGCAATACACCGGGTTATTAAAGGGCTGCCTGGTGTATCTTCAAAAATATATCAAAAACAGCATCTGTTGTTTTTATTACGTCAAACGATCATTACAAACCTCTCTGTTATCTATCAAAGAACGTGCCGTTTTCTCGAAGTGAAAGAATGATTATTTTAGAGCAATATTTCTCTAGCCATTTTTATGAGTGTCATTGGAGAAATTTTTAAGAGTTCATTGAAGAGTTTTAGCAACGCAGACTCTATTTCAGGCAGTGCATCTGGAATTGAAATGAAAATCTTGCCTGTTCTCGTTTTGTCTGCAATAGTTACAATTTCTCGAAAATGCTCTTAACATCATAACTGTTGAAATGTTAAAGGTTTTAAAGCATGGGTATTTTTTCTGAAACTAATGAAACGAACAACAATGGCACTCGAATGACACTCTCCTAAGAATGGCTAGAAAAACACTGCTCTAAAATAAAAATTCTATCACTCTGGGGAAATGCAATGCTCTTCAATAGATAAAAATATTTTAACCTTCATGATCGTATGAAGTATTAAAAACAGCAGACGATATTTCTGATATATATTCGAGGGTATATTGGCATCCATGGAGTTAGAAAGAAGCAGATAGAACTCTCATGGATGAAACGCTTGAAAATGCCATAATGCTTTGAGAAATACATCTAGGTGTCGCTAGTGTTAGTAAAGTAACTGCTATTGTTAGTTAATACAAGTATTTAGTATATGCATTTTTGAGGATTTTTATATTAAGGGTTCCCTAATTATGAGTATAACTATAACTAATCAGTATGTTTTCATAGTTGTAGGATAGAGTACAGAATATATGGAGATAAAAATAAATTGAAGGTAAAATAATTTGGAATTCGTAGGAATATTTTTTATTATTTCAGTCTTACTTTGCATCGAGCTAATAATTTATTTTTCCAAAATTGACAGTTTAAATAAATATTTTAGGCCTTTCGCTATAGAAATGCATACAACTCAGGACCACTTATTTTATCCCAGCGCCATCTGAATGATTGTCTCAAACGATATTGGCGTTTTCTTAATATGAAGTTTTAGCTCCTCCTTACCTCAATGTTGGCGCCACTTAACTGAAAAAGAAAATTCTACTGTTTCAATTTTTCGCTACATTATGATGTATTGAACCTATTGATGATTGCTACAAGTTACAATTTGATCTTGATCAACTGTATCTCTGGTCAGTTAGAGTAGTCACTTTAGCGTATTATTATAAAGTTAAATATTTATAAGTACAATAATATCAGCTTTACTCATAGGTATACTAATTTTTTTAAGTACTATATTAACTCTAGTATTACCTGTATTTACTTTAATAATGCTGTATTAATTCCTCACTCGTCTGAATGGCTTCAATGACTTCGGCACTTTTTTCGATTCTGAGTTCAAATTCAATTTGCATATTCAAGGTGTTATTTCTAGAGCTTATAAGCTACTTGGTTTTATTTTTAGGAAGATTAGGGATTTTACTAATATTAATATTTTAATTCGCTCATTTGATTCTATTGTTCAACCATTAATGGAATGCGGTTTTTTAATTCGGTATCTTTACTGTAGTAATTCAGTTCATGTGATTGAAAAGGTTCAGAATAAGTTTGTGGGGTTCCTTTATTTCAAGGTCAATGATTTATACTCTGGTAATATTTCTTCTGTGTATATCAGGGACTTGTTTGGTATTAATCTCGGCGGAATATGTTATGTATGGTGGGAAATTACTCAATAATCAGATTGATTGTAGTGCACTTTTAAATGTGATCGATCTTTATGCTAGCAAACCTAGTTTAAGGTGTCATACGTTATTTCACATTCCAGTTAATGTTAGTCGCAATTTTTATAGAAACTTTTCTATTTTTAAATTTTATACGTTAATTATATTCTAATAATATTGATTTGTTTGCTGTGTCTGAAACAAAATCTTAAAAATGCATGTTTGAGGATTTTACTTTGAAGTATATGATTCCCTGTACCGTGATCATTGTAATTGAACTCAGATAAAATTAAGGGCAAAACGTTTTAAAAATCGAAATGTCTTTTATTTAACACATCCTAAAAGACGTACAAAATATATATTAAAAACTACCAGAGCGCTTTCGGACGTATATACGCCCTTCATCAGTGGCTACATGAATAGTAAAAACATGGAATGTTTATATATAGAGAGACCAGTTTAAAGCAAATTTGCATAAAATATAAAATGATAAATGAACTTACTAAATATAATACAAGAAATATTCACGGAAATTTCAAAATAATACAAGAAGTATATACGGAAATCTATATAAATAAAAATGAAAATCTGTCTGTCTGTCTGTCTGTCTGTCTGTCTGTCTGTCTGTTTGTCACACCATCACGGGAGAACGGCTGAACCGAATTTGATGAAATTTTGTGGGTAGCCCAGAAATAGCCCCACTTAAATCTATATAAATAAAAATGAAAATCTGTCTGTCTGTCTGTCTGTCTGTCTGTCTGTCTGTTTGTCACACCATCACGGGAGAACGGCTGAACCGAATTTGATGAAATTTTGTGGGTAGCCCAGAAATAGCCCCACTTAAAATTATATCTGTGTTTTGAGTTGCTACGACCAGTGGTTCTCGAGATATTAGTAAAAAACGAAATTTTCGTTTGTCTCATCATCACGGAAAAACGGCTGAACCGAATTTAATGAAATTTGGTGAATAGCCTTGAAATATCCCCCATAAATTTTGTCCAAGTTTCGAGTTTCTAAGACCTGGGGTTGTCGAGATATTAATGAAAAACTGAACTTTTTCCTAGGAGTTCTACTCCCTAACTCCGTGGTTTATCCAAACGAAAAGCTTGAAAATCGTTTGAAAGAATATTAAAATTTAATCTCTGAGTTTGATGAGAGATTTTTTGCGTTAATTAGTCACTTTCTGAAAAAATGAATTGCTTGAAACATGATTTAAAGGGGAAATCTATCTCCATGGTTCATGGTTTATTTAAAACAAGCTTTTGCGGAACAATGTATAGTATAGAGAAATATAGAAAAGAAGTATAGAGAAATCAAAATCGTTATTTAATTTCGCAGTTTATGTTATAAGACATGACATATTTAACATGTTATAAGATTCAATCTTATATCATGTTACTCAGAAACGCAATTAAATTAAATCTGTCTGTTAATTTTAATAATTATTTTTTCGATTTGAATAATAAATAAATGGATATAAAAATATATTTTAGAAAAGAACGATTTGATTTTTCTTATAGCATTTTTGACTGGATAATATCAATTACGGTCTTCAGGTTTAAAAATTATTATTATTTATATTTTCGGGGATTATTGATTCAAGGATTATTGATATTTTCAAGTTATTATGCAATTATTTTATTATGACAAAAATTGTTTAAATTCATATATTGTATGTTGTACGAATCTTCTACAAATACACGTGTATATCTTTTAATCTACGAGAATATAAGTAGTACAGGTATATTGACATATGTTTTGATATATATTGGCATATATTGGAATCAATTACGACCTTCTGGTATAAAGAGTACGGATATTATTGATGTTTTCAATTTATTACGTCATCTCTTTTATTTTGGCAAATATTTTTGTGACGCATATTGTAATACGGGTAATCTTCTACAAACACATTGGCATATTTTCTGATCTGCGACAATATAATTAGTACGGGGTTGCATATATTCATTCAATTTCTATTTTTTCTTCTGTAAATTTGCTTACAAAAGGGGGCAGGATGTTTTATTCTTCAGATTTCATCGTGAAGATAATTTTGCATAGTTAGAACATATATTCTTAAACTTCTCTTTAGGAGCAATAAATTTAATATTTTAACAGAATTTGCACATGATTGCGAACTATAAGTTTCTTTAAATTATACACTCCGTACGAATAACGAGTGTGCTGTTAGTGGTTAATAAATTTTAACATTTTAGGAGGATATATCATGTTGCTCGGCATCGCAATTAAATTAAATGTGTTTGTTAATGTTTTTATTATTTTTTTTCGATTTAAATAATAAATAAATGGATAAATGGATATAAAAGTATATCTTATGAATGGACGGTTTGATTTTTCTTTTAATTATATTAATTGCTGACTGCGTACATCAATTTCATTTATTTTGGCAAAGAGTTTTCAAGCTTATATCGTATTTAGCTACTAAACTCATATATTGTGTTTAGCCAATAAATTCATATAGCCGATTGTTGAAACAGAAAAAGAGTAGAGCGGGTATATCTTCTAATACAATTGTAGTGTTTTCATTTAGTATATTGAAACGGGATAAGAATGTTTCATTCAGATCTGCAAATTCAAAGCTACGAATTTGGAGGGATATCGCTAATTTGACAACTTTTCTTAAACTTTGCCAAATTGACGGAAATGTCGCCAAATTGATATAAACGACACACAAACAGCTGCCATAAACCTTCGGGTTGGTCGTGTGGCTTGGGTCTTCTACATATCAATGAATTTTTGTTTTGTTTTGTTAGAAGAGAGTACTGAAATGATGTTTGGTTAGCATTTATCTGTCAGACCAACCATCCTACTTAGTAATACATTTAGCGAATTTTTAAAATGCCACCAAATTGATAAAAATGTTTTCAAATCTATAAAAATATCTTGAAATTGATAAAATTGCGCTACATAAATGATATTAATTGTTTTTTGTTAGGGGATAGTATTGTGATGATATTTCGTCAATTTGTCGCAAAGTGGAACTGTCAGTTCTACAGTCCCACTTGGCGATAAATTTGGCGATTTTTTAAAATGTCGCTAATTTGACGAAACTGTCGCCAAATGTTCCATAGAAATATAACTATTTAGACGATATTTTTTCTACCAATTTATTTGAAGCAAATGATATCATGTCGCTTAGCAACGGATTTAAATCCAATGTGTTTATGCGGCAGACGATTTTTATTAAATCCTTTCCGATTTGAATAATGAAGATATGTATATAAAATAAATTTCATTGCCATTTCATTTTGGACTGGATAATATCAATTATACTCTTCAGGTTTAAACATTATTATTATTGATATTTTCCGGAATTATTGATTCAGTGATTATTGATATTTTTAAGTTATTACGCCATTGTTTTATTGCGGCAAAAATTGCTGACACACGCATATTGTACGTTGTACGAGTAATCTTCTAGGAATGCACGGGTATATCTTCTAACCTACGAGAATATAAGTAGTACAGGTATATTGGCATATATTTTGACATATATTGGCATATATATTGGAATCAAGTACAGTCTTCTGGTATGAAGATTAAGGGGATTAATTATATATTCAATTTATTACGTCGTCTGTTGTATTTTACCAAAAAACATTTGTGACTCATATTGCAAAACGGGTAATCTTCTACTAATAATCGGACATTATAAGTAGTACGTGTATATCTTCCCATATAATTTTAGCACTTTAATTTTGACATATATTGGAATAAATGACTGTCTTCAGATTTAAAGATTACGGGTTTATTGGTATTTTCAATTTATACATGTAATCTACTAATACAGGTTATATTTTCTAATATTCGCGTATATAATTAGTACGGGTCCCATACAATTTTAACGCTTTTATTTTGCATATATTGATTCAATTCCATATTTTTTTTTTATATTTGCTTACATAAGGGGTCCAAGATGTTTCATTCTTCAGATATGTCCATGAAGATAATTTTATATAGCGAGAACAGAGATTCTTAAACTTCTTTTTAGGAGCATTATATTAAATATTTTAACAGAATATTTTGATTAAACATGTCATTTAGTATACTATAAGGATTTGGGCATGATTATGAATTTCAAGTTTCTTTATATTATATACTCCGTACGAAGAACGGGTATGCTGCTAGTTACAAAATAAGTTTAAACGCTTACGAATTTTAAATTATTACAAAAAAAGAACTAATACAAATTTTAGAAAACGTCAAGCATGATATTCCTGAGAATGACGTCACAAATAATTTTTAAGAGGTTTAAATTGCATAGAGTCGAGAATGAATCGCCAAGCATAACTTAAAATTTGAACAGGATCAAAATTACAAATGGATTCAGGGTAAATATAAATAAACAGAGATTCATAAAGAAGAATACTACGTGGATTGTTACAACGAACCAAAAGGAAAGTTTTTTCAAAAACGGGGGGGAAGAAATTTTTATCATTAACCACATATTGAGCAAGAGCAGTAGAAAGTTTACCAGATTTATAGAGACCAGTTTAAAGCAAATTTGCATAAAATATGAAATGATAAATGAACTTACTAAAAATAATGCAAGAAATATACACGGAAATTACAAAATAAGTTTCAACAATTACGAATTTTAAATTATTACAAGAAAAGAACTAATACACATTTTAGAAAACGTCAAGCATGATATTCCTGAGAATGTCATCACAAAATAGATGAATAATTGAACTTGTTCCGTTATGTATCACCGGCAGAAATAAATACATACATAAATAAATAAATAAATGAATTATATAAATTTAAAATTTGATATGTCCGAATTTTCAATCAAGCCTATATTTGAAGGTTTCTGAAACAAATGAAAAGAACATTATATACGTTTGTGCGTCTGTGCGAAAATCCGTAGTGCACACGCTGATATAATAAAGTGTGAAAAGGTCTTCGTTTTCCGTGATGTGCATCTTCTGTATCCAAGATTACCGAGATTGAACGCGTCGTTGGACTCAGAGGGAAGAAAACACAGCGTACTTTATGAGAGACGGAGTAGTTTCTGAACGTAGGATGCTAATTTAGAACCCGAGAACGTTTAGTGTCAGGCATAAGGCTCATAAAATGTTGGGGGTATAATAAATTGTATGTGTTATTTTGCTCCGAAAATATGTAACTAAAGGATTCGTTTATATAGAACTTTTGGAAAGTTTAACGCGAAACGAGGTTACACTTATTTCATCATTATCGTTTGAGTTCAATGAAAACGTGCGAGAAATATTAATTTTTACTTTCCTTATATACATAATGTATAATGAAAGTATTGTGACGGAGTCGAAAATTCGAATTCGAGTTTTCGACGGGAGAGCACGTTTCAAGCATCCCTGATCACGAATCAAACACTTTTGAAGTGATGTCAGTGTGTGTGTGTATGTGTGTGTGCGTGTATGTGTGTGTGCGTGTATGTGTGTGTGTGAAAGCATGTGTGTGTGTGTGAGAAAGCATGTGTGTATGTATGTGTGTGTGTGTGTGTGTGTGTGTCAGTGAGTCTGTGGAGACGATAACTGACGAACGAATGGGCCGATTCGAACGAAATTTGGTACAAAAATCACAATCCACAATCACAATCACAATCACAAAACACTGGAAGCCTATTGTTTTTATACGCAATCGAATGTTCAGAACCCCCCCCCTAAATTTTTGAGTGAAATTTTGAAAAATTCGTCAAAAAATCAAAACCGCTAATAAAGTTACGCAAATAGACATTTCTTATGTAATTTTTCATTAGAAAACGATTGACATAAATTTTAGAACGCTAACATGAACCGTTCTCGAGATATTGCACATTTTTCAAAAAAATTATCAAAAAGTCATGAAATAAAAAAAAATATTTCCTATTGAGAAGCAAGTTCACTTTTCATGTGTAACACCATGCAATAAATTGGGTGACATCATTCTCGTGGATCTAGCTCGTTCCAGTCATGAAAAAATATACTTTGAGTAATACTTATGTATTTGAACGCCAATAGTTATTTATCTGCTGTAAGAATAACTTATTGCTTCGTCCTTAACGCTTAGCGAAATTTTGGCGACGAATTTGGCGAAACATCGCCAACTTGGCGACTTTTTAATTGTTGCCAAATTAACAAAAATCTCGCCAAATGGATAAAAATGACGCTAAATCAATCAAAATGACAACTAATTGAAGAAAATTCAATATCTTGGAAAGAATATAAATATCTACTATAAGAATAACATAATTTTTTTAACTGTAAAAGTAGTAAATTCATTGCATTATATAAGGAAAGTCATGTGTTGCCCACATCAGATTTTTTTCATCGTATCTATAAAAATATATGCAGTGTGAGGCTCCTTTCAACTTTCTCATGCATTCATATCCTATCAATACGTAAAACAAAAAAAAGTGAGTAACACTGTTACTCCTTATAGATTAATGTGAAACATCACATTTTTCGCATATTTCGAATGGGAAAAATGTTGATGTGTTGTATATGACGACAAGGAAAAGATTTTGATATTTTTAATCTAAAATTTATTGTTTTTACACTTTTCTACCTGAATTGTTTTATAACAGCTTAAAGTCATAAAATCAAAAGGTTCAATACATAGTAGTGTCTGTATTGAGGTTGGCAGATACTTTTACTCATATTATACGTGAACAATCCAACAAAACGATAACGAGTTTCTATAGAAAGTTCAGATAAAAGCAAAGCTCGTGAGATTAATCAATCAACAAAATTCGAGAAGTTTCAAGAACTCGCCAAAAGTTGTCACATGGGCAATATTTCGCCATATTCGGCATCAAGGTCATCGATTTTGTCACCGAGGTCAAGTAACCCAGACCTTCAAATTACAACGGAGGCTTTCTGTTACGTTTTCGTAACAATATGATGTCACTTCCGTTTCTTAGATCCACTTCCTTTTCATCTAAGTCACATTTCTTTCAAGATTTATTCTTCCCCACGCCTAAAATGTTTCATATCAAAAATACTTTGTGCATAGGACAAAGAAGATTTGAAAAGCGTATTTAAGCACAAATAGAATAATAATGTCACATACAGCTGTTTCGGGCCAACGGCCGTACCGTGCTGAAAACACCGGTTCTCGTTAGATCACCGAAGTCAAGCAGCATCGGGCGCGGTTAGTACTTGGTGGGTGACCACCTCGGAACGCCGCGTGCTGTTGGCCATCTCGGGTGCGGTATCCCCGTGGTTTGCGCGCTAGATTTGCACGCTGCCACAAATGCCGCCGTGTTTATGCGGAGTACGATCACGTTAAACATGTGGGTCCGTAAGTCCTTCCGAGGGGTTGGTGGTAGGGGAAGGAGGGTACGGTCCCTGTGGATGCCTCCCCCACTGGGTTCCGGTCTAAATTGGGTGGCACTTTCCGGCCGTCCATACAGTTACCTTACACCTTTCTGGTAGGTCGGACGGTCTGGGTCTCAACAACATACAGCTGTTTCGAAGATACACTTGACTCCCTTTATCAGCGCTAGACTACCAACAAACACGAAGTCAAAAACTTTGGGTTTGTTGGTTGTTTAACACTGACTTCGCAGTCTTTAACCAGCAAACCCAAAGTCCCGATTGCCCATTTCATATTCCTGGTTTGTTGGTTGTCTAGTACTGACAAGGGGATCCCTTTCGTCAGTGCTAGACAACCAACTGTATACAGCATTATTTTTTATTTGTTACTAGCAGCATACCCGTTCTTCGCACGGAGTATATAATATAAAGAAACTTGAAATTCATAATCATGCCCAAATTCTTATAGTATACTAAATGACATGTTTAATCAAAATATTCTGTTAAAATATTTAATATAATGCTCCTAAAAAGAAGTTTAAGAATCTATGTTCTCGCTATATAAAATTATCTTCATGGACATATCTGAAGAATAAAACATCTTGGACCCCTTATGTAAGCAAATATAAAAAAAAATATGGAATTGAATCAATATATGCAAAATAAAAGCGTTAAAATTGTATGGGACCCGTACTAATTATATACGCGAATATTTGAAAATATAACCTGTATTAGTAGATTACATGTATAAATTGAAAATACCAATAAACCCGTAATCTTTAAATCTGAAGACAGTCATTTATTCCAATATATGTCAAAATTAAAGTGCTAAAATTATATGGGAAGATATACACGTACTACTTATAATGTCCGATTATTAGAAGACGATTACCCGTTTTGCAATATGAGTCACAAATGTTTTTTGGTAAAATACAACAGACGACGTAATAAATTGAATATATAATTAATCCCCTTAATCTTCATACCAGAAGACTGTACTTGATTCCAATATATATGCCAATATACCTGTACTACTTATATTCTCGTAGGTTAGAAGATATACCCGTGCATTCCTAGAAGATTACTCGTACAACGTACAATATGCGTGTGTCAGCAATTTTTGCCGCAATAAAACAATGGCGTAATAACTTAAAAATATCAATAATCCCTGAATCAAGAATTCCGGAAAATATCAATAATAATAATGTTTAAACCTGAAGAGTATAATTGATATTATCCAGTCCAAAATGAAATGGTAATGAAATTTATTTTATATACATATCTTCATTATTCAAATCGGAAAGGATTTAATAAAAATCGTCTGCCGCATAAACACATTGGATTTAAATCCGTTGCTAAGCGACATGATATCATTTGCTTCAAATAAATTGGTAGAAAAAATATCGTCTAAATAGTTATATTTCTATGGAACATTTGGCGACAGTTTCGTCAAATTAGCGACATTTTAAAAAATCGCCAAATTTATCGCCAAGTGGGACTGTAGAACTGACAGTTCCACTTTGCGACAAATTGACGATATATCATCACAATACTATCCCCTAACAAAAAACAATTAATATCATTTATGTAGCGCAATTTTATCAATTTCAAGATATTTTTATAGATTTGAAAACATTTTTATCAATTTGGTGACATTTTAAAAATTCGCTAAATGTATTACTAAGTAGGATGGTTGGTCTGACAGATAAATGCTAACCAAACATCATTTCAGTACTCTCTTCTAACAAAACAAAAAAAAATTTCATTGATATGTAGAAGACCCAAGCCACACGACCAACCCGAAGGTTTATGGCAGCTGTTTGTGTGTCGTTTATATCAATTTGGCGACATTTCCGTCAATTTGGCAAAGTTTAAGAAAAGTTGTCAAATTAGCGATATCCCTCCAAATTCGTAGCTTTGAATTTGCAGATCTGAATGAAACATTCTTATCCCGTTTCAATATACTAAATGAAAACACTACAATTGTATTAGAAGATATACCCGCTCTACTCTTTTTCTGTTTCAACAATCGGCTATATGAATTTATTGGCTAAACACAATATATGACTTTAGTAGCTAAATGCGATATAAGCTTGAAAACTCTTTGCCAAAATAAATGAAATTGATGTACGCAGTCAGCAATTAATATAATTAAAAGAAAAATCAAACCGTCCATTCATAAGATATACTTTTATATCCATTTATCCATTTATTTATTATTTAAATAAAAAAAAATAATAAAAACATTAACAAACACATTTAATTTAATTGCGATGCCGAGCAACATGATATATCCTCCTAAAATGTTAAAATTTATTAACCACTAACAGCACACCCGTTATTCGTACGGAGTGTATAATTTAAAGAAACTTAGAGTTCATAATCATGTGCAAATTCTGTTAAAATATTAAATTTATTGCTCCTAAAGAGAAGTTTAAGAATATATGTTCTCACTATGCAAAATTATCTTCACAATCAGATCTGAAGAATAAAACATCCTGCCCCCTTTTGTAAGCAAATTTACAGAAGAAAAAATAGGAATTGAATGAATATATGCAACCCCGTACTAATTATATTGTCGCAGATCAGAAAATATGCCA
Organism: Amaurobius ferox; assembly: GCA_951213105.1. Taxonomy (NCBI): domain Eukaryota; kingdom Metazoa; phylum Arthropoda; class Arachnida; order Araneae; family Amaurobiidae; genus Amaurobius; species Amaurobius ferox. The sequence goes on from OX578143.1 coordinate 20,081,560, forward strand.
ATGTGTTAGTAGAAGATTACCCGTATTACAATATGCGTCCCAAAAATATTTGCCAAAATAAAAGAGATGACGTAATAAATTGAAAACATCAATAATATCCGTACTCTTTATACCAGAAGGTCGTAATTGATTCCAATATATGCCAATATATATCAAAACATATGTCAATATACCTGTACTACTTATATTCTCGTAGATTAAAAGATATACACGTGTATTTGTAGAAGATTCGTACAACATACAATATATGAGTTTAAACAATTTTTGTCATAATAAAATAATTGCATAATAACTTGAAAATATCAATAATCCTTGAATCAATAATCCCCGAAAATATAAATAATAATAATTTTTAAACCTGAAGACCGTAATTGATATTATCCAGTCAAAAATGCTATAAGAAAAATCAAATCGTTCTTTTCTAAAATATATTTTTATATCCATTTATTTATTATTCAAATCGAAAAAATAATTATTAAAATTAACAGACAGATTTAATTTAATTGCGTTTCTGAGTAACATGATATAAGATAGAATCTTATAACATGTTAAATATGTCATGTCTTATAACATAAACTGCGAAATTAAATAACGATTTTCATTTTTCTATACTTCTCATTGTTCCGCAAAAGCTTGTTTTAAATAAACCATGAACCATGGAGATAGATTTCCCCTTTAAATCATGTTTCAAACAATTCATTTTTTCAGAAAGAGACTAATTAACGCAAAAAATCTCCCATCAAACTCAGAGATTAAATTTTAATTCACTTTCAAACGATTTTCAAGCTTTTCGTTTGGATAAACCACGGAGTTAGGGAGTAGAACTCCTAGGAAAAAGTTCCGTTTTTCATTAATATCTCGACAACCCCAGGTCTTAGAAACTCGAAACTTGGACAAAATTTATGGGGGGATATTTCAAGGCTATTCACCAAATTTCATTAAATTCGGTTCAGCCGTTTTTCCGTGATGATGAGACAAACGAAAATTTCGTTTTTTACTAATATCTCGAGAACCACTGGTCGTAGAAACTCAAAACACAGATATAATTTTAAGTGGGGCTATTTCCGGGCTACCCACAAAATTTCATCAAATTCGGTTCAGCCGTTCTCCCGTGATGGTGTGACAAACAGACAGACAGACAGACAGACAGACAGACAGACAGACAGATTTTCATTTTTATTTATATAGACTAGCAGCATACCCGTTCTTCGTACGGATTATATAATATAAAGAAACTTGAAATTCATAATCATGCCCAAATTCTTATAGTATACTAAATGACATGTTTAATCAAAATATTCTGTTAAAATAAATATAATGCTCCTAAAAAGAAATTTAAGAATCTCTGTTCTCGCTATATAAAATTATCTTCATGGACATATCTGAAGAATGAAACATCTTGGATCCCTTATGTAAGCAAATATAAAAAAAAATATGGAATTGAATCAATATATGCAAAATAAAAGCGTTAAAATTGTATGGGACCCGTACTAATTATATACGCGAATATTAGACAATATAACCTGTATTAGTAGATTACATGTATAAATTGAAAATACCAATAAACCCGTAATCTTTAAATCTGAAGACAGTCATTTATTCCAATATATGTCAAAATTAAAGTGCTAAAATTATATGGGAAGATATACACGTACTACTTATAATGTCCGATTATTAGTAGAAGATTACCCACATATTGCAATATGAGTCTCAAATGTTTTTTGGTAAAATACAACAGACGACGTAATAAATTGAATATATAATTAATCCCCGTAATCTTCATACCAGAAGACTGTACTTGATTCCAATATATATGCCAATATATGTCAAAATATATGCCAATATACCTGTACTACTTATATTCTCGTAGGTTAGAAGATATACCCGTGCATTCCTAGGAGATTACTCGTACAACGTACAATATGCGTGTGTCAGCAATTTTTGCCGCAATAAAACAATGGCGTAATAACTTAAAAATATCAATAATCCCTGAATCAATAATTCCGGAAAATATCAATAATAATAATGTTTAAACCTGAAGAATATAATTGATATTATCCAGTCCAAAATGAAATGGCAATGAAATTTATTTTATATACATATCTTCATTATTCAAATCGGAAAGGATTTAATAAAAATCGTCTGCCGCATAAACACATTGGATTTAAATCCGTTGCTAAGCGACATGATATCATTTGCTTCAAATAAATTGGTAGAAAAAATATCGTCTAAATAGTTATATTTCTATGGAACATTTGGCGACAGTTTCGTCAAATTAGCGACATTTTAAAAAATCGCCAAATTTATCGCCAAGTGGGACTGTAGAACTGACAGTTCAACTTTGCGACAAATTGACGAAATATCATCACAATACTATCCCCTAACAAAAAACAATTAATATCATTTATGTAGCGCAATTTTATCAATTTCAAGATATTTTTATAGATTTGAAAACATTTTTATCAATTTGGTGACATTTTAAAAATTCGCTAAATGTATTACTAAGTAGGATGGTTGGTCTGACAGATAAATGCTAACCAAACATCATTTCAGTACTCTCTTCTAACAAAACAAAAAAAAATTTCATTGATATGTAGAAGACCCAAGCCACACGACCAACCCGAAGGTTTATGGCAGCTGTTTGTGTGTCGTTTATATCAATTTGGCGACATTTCCGTCAATTTGGCAAAGTTTAAGAAAAGTTGTCAAATTAGCGATATCCCTCCAAATTCGTAGCTTTGAATTTGCAGATCTGAATGAAACATTCTTATCCCGTTTCAATATACTAAATGAAAACACTACAATTGTATTAGAAGATATACCCGCTCTACTCTTTTTCTGTTTCAACAATCGGCTATATGAATTTATTGGCTAAACACAATATATGAGTTTAGTAGCTAAATACGATATAAGCTTGAAAACTCTTTGCCAAAATAAATGAAATTGATGTACGCAGTCAGTAATTAATATAATTAAAAGAAAAATCAAACCGTCCATTCATAAGATGTATTTTATATCCATTTGTCCATTTATTTATTATTTAAATCGAAAAAAAATAATAAAAACATTAACAAACACATTTAATTTAATTGCGATGCCGAGCACAATGATATATCCTCCTAAAATGTTAAAATTTATTAACCACTAACAGCACACCCGTTATTCGTACGGAGTGTATAATTTAAAGAAACTTAAAGTTCGCAATCATGTGCAAATTCTGTTAAAATATTAAATTTATTGCTCCTAAAGAGAAGTTTAGGAATATATGTTCTCACTATGCAAAATTATCTTCACGATCAGATCTGAAGAATAAAACATCCTGCCCCCTTTTGTAAGCAAATTTACAGAAGAAAAAATAGGAATTGAATGAATATATGCAACCCCGTACTAATTATATTGTCGCAGATCAGAAAATATGCCAATGTGTTAGTAGAAGATTACCCGTATAACAATATGCGTCTCAAAAATATTTGCAAAATAAAAGAGATGACGTAATAAATTAAAAACATCAATAATATCCGCACTCTTTATACCAGAAGGTCGTAATTGATTCCAATATATGCCAATATATATCAAAACATATGTCAATATACATGTACTACTTATATTCTCGTAGATTAAAAGATATACACGTGTATTTGTAGAAGATTCGTACAACATACAATATATGAGTTTAAACAATTTTTGTCATAATAAAATAATTGCATAATAACTTGAAAATATCAATAATCCTTGAATCAATAATCCCCGAAAATATAAATAATAATAATTTTTAAACCTGAAGACCGTAATTGATATTATCCAGTCAAAAATGCTATAAGAAAAATCAAATCGTTCTTTTCTAAAATATATTTTTATATCCATTTATTTATTATTCAAATCGAAAAAATAATTATTAAAATTAACAGACAGATTTAATTTAATTGCGTTTCTGAGTAACATGATATAAGATAGAATCTTATAACATGTTAAATATGTCATGTCTTATAACATAAACTGCGAAATTAAATAACGATTTTGATTTCTCTATACTTCTCATTGTTCCGTAAAAGCGTGTTTTAAATAAACCATGAACCATGGAGATAGATTTCCCCTTTAAATCATGTTTCAAACAATTCATGTTTTCAGAAAGTGACTAATTAACGCAAAAAATCTCCCATCAAACTCAGAGATTAAATTTTAATTCACTTTCAAACGATTTTCAAGCTTTTCGTTTGGATAAACCACGGAGTTAGGGAGTAGAACTCCTAGGAAAAAGTTCCGTTTTTCATTAATATCTCGACAACCCCAGGTCTTAGAAACTCGAAACTTGGACAAAATTTATGGGGGGATATTTCAAGGCTATTCACCAAATTTCATTAAATTCGGTTCAGCCGTTTTTCCGTGACGATGAGACAAACGAAAATTTAGTTTTTTACTAATATCTCGAGAACCACTGGTCGTAGAAACTCAAAACACGGATATAATTTTAAGTGGGGCTATTTCTGGGCTACCCACAAAATTTCATCAAATTCGGTTCAGCCGTTCTCCCGTGATGGTGTGACAAACAGACAGACAGACAGACAGACAGACAGACAGACAGACAGACAGATTTTCATTTTTATTTATATAGATTACATACGTTGCTCAAGCCTTCCTAATTCACATTATCATATTGTTTAGATCCACTTGTTCTAATCATTATTAAAATGAAAACTAGTGATTTTTATGAGTTTTCGTTTCGAACAATTGTTTTAATATTTGTCTTAAATTCTTTTAACATTTATTCTTTTAACATTAAAACAATGGAAAATATATGAATTTGAAAAAGGCTTGCTAAAATAATACAAATGACTTCAAAACTTGGAAATATCAATCATTCCGATAATTGTATATCCAAGTTCTAGCTGATATAACTCGATCGAATATATAATACCCAACCGAACATATTTCATTTATAAAATTTATTTTTCTATCAATTTTTTTATTATTCAAATCGTATAAATTAAATGAAAATCGTCTACTGCATAGACACAGCTGGTTTTAATTCCGTTGCTACGCAACATATAATTTTCATCAAATACATTTTCGGAAAATGATCGTCTACAAAATGCTATTTCTATGGAAAGTTTAATTGTGCTTTTTACTTTTCCTGCATACTTAGCAAATGCCGTGTTCCTCAACCAATTTTGAATCATCACTGGCAAAATTTGAATCAGATAGAAACTCGTCTGTCATATAAACGAAAGTGCGTAGCCTCGAAACAGTTTGTTTATTTATTCATGTTTAATTACATGTTTTAAGTTTTTACCGATTCCGACTATTATTTTTCTGCTTATTTTAACTAGCTGCCCCCTCTAGTGAGTGCAACGCTCTTGAATTTTGTTGTGAGAGACTGCTGAAAGCAAATTAATTCAAAATAAACGAAAACATTTTTTATATAAAATATATTAATAAAATATTATCGATATATATTAACGGTCCGCTTTTTACACTTTTAGCAATCGCATGCTTTATGGGGGTGATAACTGTTATCTATTTAGGGATTAATAAATGACTGCTGTTAACAAAATTAAGCAATGACACTTCGGACTATAAATACAATTAAATTAAAATTTAAACCTGATATGGCAGAATTAGTGCCGATACGAAAAGTTATTTCAATTTTTTAATTTTCCCTGATCACGTTTTTACTTGCTGAAATAGTGATTTGGAATGAAATTATCTAATTAAAATTGTGCACACTCCTCACTTTGATATTTATCGAAACTAAATACTATTTAAATAAATAAAAAGAACGTCGAATGAAAAGAATGGGAGTGGCCAAATAAACTATTGATACGTGTTGGTCCTATATTTTATAATTAAATCATTGTCGATGTTTTTTAAATAATGCTTTTCTTATTATTGAACATCCTTATCATGATTTTCAATTTGTTTAATTCGTGGAATGAAAAGAATGAGCATGTCCAAATAAACTATTGATACATGTTGGCCATGTTTTTTACAATTAAATCTTTGTCGACATTTTTTAAATAATGTTTTTCATATAATTAAATATACTTTTCAGGATTTTCAATTTGTTTGATTCGTGGAATGAAAGAATGGGCGTGGCCAAATAAACTATTGATACATGTTGGCCATGTGTTTTACAATTAAATCTTTGTCGACATTTTTTAAATAATGCTTTTCATATAATTAAATATACTTTTCAGGATTTTCAATTTGTTTGATTCGTGGAATGAAAAGAATGGGCGTGGCCAAATAAACTATTGGTACATGTTTGCCATGTTTTTTTACAATTAAATCTTCTTTTCGGCCGCCCAAATTGCTGCTCTCAGTCTTCGGATGAGTCGGTCGGCCTGGGCTTTCGACAATTAAATCTTCGTCGACATTTTTTAAATAATGCTTTTCATATAATTAAATATACGTTTCAAGATTTTCAGTTTGTTTGATTTCTACTAGGATTGAATGAGCCTCAAAATATTCAAAACTCATTTAACTATTCTATTTTGCTCAGACGAATATTTGCTAAGTCCAAAAGTGACGATAAGAAGTTATAAAAGCTATTTCAAAAATTATGCGAAATGTTGATGAGATAAAGAAACTGGATCCCTAAATAATTGTGACCCCTAGCATTTGCCCGTAGATATCCTCAAGAGGAAGATATATTGGATATCTAGATAGGATATCAACGCATTTGACTACTTTGCGTATGGTAAGAAACAGCCTTGTCTAGATATAGCCCGTCCAATGACACGGGAAAATAAAAATAATGATCGGAAAAAAAGCATAGCAAATAAAATTGATATTTCACACTCCAATTTCATGATTTGAAACTAATTATTAACGATCACTACTAAATTGAAAATGAGGTTTTATTACGTGTGAAATTTTAAACCCCATTTTGAGATTAATTTGGCATTTGCTTTTATGTATGATATTACGAAAACCTGGTTCGAGACTTTAAAATGACTTTTAAAGCCCAAAGCTTCCCCACTACTCATGAGGATTTAACCTCCGTCCACAGCAGAAAAAATCTGATGTGGGCAGCACATGACTTTCCCTGCAGATTCAAATTCATATTTTCTTTATTTCTTTAATAATTCATTGAGTTTAATTGAACCAAATAACACTAAATTTGCATGTTTAATTCAATTTTTGTTTTTATTTGGTAATTAGACATTTTTCCGAAATCGGCGTAACAAAAATGCAAGAAATCTCAAATATCTTGAGAACGGTTAGTCCTAAAGTATAATGGTGTGTGCTATATTATTTTCCTCTTCAAAAATTGAGTATAAAACAAGAATTTAATTGATACATTTCAGCATGCACTACTTAGTCTTTTCTTTTAGACTTTGGCGATTTTGGCGGGACATTTCGTAAAAAAAGGCAGGTTGTTCTTTTCCGAATCGTACCAAAATCTAATCAGCACCAGAGTATTCCACAAGTAACTTATCTACCAAATTTTGTGAAATTTGGTCAATTAGTATTTCAACTAGAGTGGATACATGACATTTTTGCGGGCCATTTCGTAAAACAAGGCAAGTTCTTCTTTTCCGAATCGTACCAAATTCTAATCATCACCAGAATATCCAACAGGTAACTTATCTACTAAATTTTGTGAAATTTGGTCAATTAGCATTTTAACTAGAACGGATAATTGAAATTTTTACTTGCCATTTCGCAAAAAAAAGGCGGGTTCTGTATTTACGAATCATACCAAAACCTAATCAGCACCTGGGTCACATCCAAGTGACTTACCTACCAAATTTTATGAAATTCGGCCCATTAGTTTTTGAGTTAGAGTGGATGCATACATTGCACAGACAGACAGACAGACACACACACAGACGCCACGCTAAAAATAGTTTTTTCGTATTCTAAAAGTCTCGAAACGTGTAGATCCGTCAAAAACTCGAGTTGCAATTTTCGGCATGATTCCAATACTTTCCCTATACATTACCATGTATTGCAGGGAAAGTAAAAATATTTTCAAAAGATTTCTTAGTAATTTGTTTCGTCTATTACGTCTTTTTTGTTTTTTCACCAAGTGCCAAAAACAAAATGATATATCAACATGTTTACTTAACGAAAATATAGCAAGCATTGCAAATTGTACATGACCGCAGAACACCATTTAATGCTTTTTTCAATTTTTGAAATTCTAAATCAAATGTATTTTTTAGTTTTAAATGAAATGTATGTAACTCCCACCAGAACACACAAAATGACCCAAAATTAGAGGTGTAGTAGTGGGCTGTAGGTCCGCTAACACTGAATAATAAAAGACCGGAAAGGCAGTTGTAAAAAGTTTCATTTTAAAGATTTCTTTGTAGGATGCTATCGCGCCAATTGTAATTTTTTTGTTTTGTCTTTCTCAGCTTCGAGGCAGCTTTACAGAGGAAAAAGAATCAAGTATTTAGCTTATATTTAGCTAGGCTAATCAAGTATTTATCTAGGCTAATCAAGTATTTATCTAGGCTAAGTTACAGGGTTCGTCAAGTAGTACGGATTCGGACATAATTGTTTCCCCTACGCCGCTTTCCTAAATAACATTTCAATTGAAAAAGATGGCAAATGTGCAATTTAGCCCAAAACATGTGGTGCATAAGATGTAGAGAATTTCAACATTAAGAAACAATCTTATCCCCACCTTTTTCAATTATTATTACCCATCCTTAAAGAGTAAGGATTGATGAAATGGGGAACAAAACCTCAATCAAAAAATCTGCAATTTTATGGGTACTTTGACCTTTTATCGGCCCTAGCTTCTTGCTATTTATCAGAAATGATAATGCAGACAGGTTTTCCTCACGAAATTTTAGGCACTCTATCTAAATTAGCACGTTTTTTATTACGTTTTTTGCTTCGAAACTCAACTTGATATGTCAAAGTAGGAAAAAGACTGATTGTACCTTAAAATGTGAATTATAAAATGTAAAGAGCATCGAAATAAAGTCATACAGTTTTAAAAATTGATTAAAGTCAAATACCCGAATCTAGATTAACAATACTTTAGCTGCCCTTTATTCCTTTCTGGTAGAGGACAATAATCATATTTGAATAAGGGCGAAGCTACGGAATTGAATGCAGTTTGGATTGTGGTTCATCAGCTTAGTGTTTTTTCACAAGTTATGTGTGTGGAAAACCCAGGCCGTCCGACTCATCCAGAGGACTTGAGCAACTATTTGGACAACCGGACAAGTTATGTGTGTGAAAATTTTGTTATTTTTATTTTACATTTATTGCCAAGTGTTACATATTTGACGATATTACTGTTCATTTTATATAATTTTTTAGAAACATTTATTTGAAAAACGTACAGTATCTTGAGAATTGTTCAAGCTAGCTTTCTAAAGCTAGTGCCATTCATTTTAGAATAAAAATTTAAGCATAAAATGATTATTTAACATTATTGAATGCCCTAATTTTTTTAAGATTTTCTCAAAAATTCATTTGAAAGTTTGGAACTTCCGACATTTGGTCGCGTTTAAAATCAATAGGGTTCCAGTATTCACGTATCTACAAACTTACGTTCGACACTCTCCATTCATTCGTGATTTCTCTCTCTCTTTCTCCCTCTCTCTTTCTCCCTCTCTCTCTCTCTCCCTCTCTCTCTCTCCCTCTCTCTCTCTCTCTTTCTCTCTCATACACACACACATACTTATTGCCTGCGACAAGAGGGAATTTATGTGGCAATCGGGTTAAAGGTGGGATGCGTTTTGAATTTTTAAGAGAAACTGTGTCATACTAATATTTCATTTTGAAAAAATAACAAACAAAAAAAAAATTATGTGTGTGAAATTTTTGTTATTTTTTCAAAATGAAATATTAGTATGACACAGTTTCTCTTAAAAATTCAAATCGCATCCCACCTTTAACTCGATTGCCTCATAAATTCCCTCTTGTCGCAGACAATAAGTATGTGTGTGTGTATGAGAGAGAAAGAGAGAGAGAGGGGGGGGGGAGAAAGAGAGAGAGAGATCACGAATGAATGGAGAGTTTCGAACGTAAGTTTGTAGATACGTGAATACTGGAACCCTATTGATTTTAAACGCGACCAAATGTCGGAAGTTCCAAACTTTCAAATGAATTTTTGAGAAAATCTTAAAACAATTAGGGCATTCAATAATGTTAAATAAATAATCATTTTATGCTTAAATTTTTATTCTAAAATGAATGGCACTAACTTTAGAAAGCTAGCTTGAACAATTCTCGAGATACTGTACGTTTTTCAAATAAATGTTTCTAAAAAATTATATAAAATGAACAGTAATATCGTCAAATATGTAACACTTGGCAATAAATGCGTCGCCTTTAGTAAATTATTTGGTAAAATATTGCCAACTTGGTTATTTTTTAATGTGATACCAAATTGACAAAAATGTCGCCAAATTGGCATAAATGAAAGTAAAGTTATGAAAATGACGCCAAATTGATGAATTAAGAATTAACATATTTTAATATAATGAAGTATATTGCTTAGAAGATGGTAACAATATTTCCAATTGTCAAGTTCTGTTTTCTAGATAAATTAATTTGGTTCTTCAAAATAATTTCACAGCCAGAAAAGCGGCCAATATCCGCGTACTTTTCAACGTTCTGCCGATTGTGCCGTGGATCTTGTTCATCATCACTTCGCATTGAAAGAAGTAAAGAAATTGCATTATACAAGGAAAGTCATATGGGGTGCCCACATCCGATCTTTTATTTATATCTTGTCAACCACTTGCCCAAGAAACTCGAAACATGGACAGAGTTGCTCGTGGCAAAGTAGAGAATAATCACACACACGCACTCGCACACACACACACACACACACACACACACACACACACACACACACACACACACACAAATCCGGTAAAAACTGCGGATTCGTATACGAAACAGACAAACAAATGAACAAACAGTCTTTCAATTTTGTATATATAGATTAAGAAATAGAACTTCAACTGAGCTTTAAGACTAACACTTGTACATTTTTGCAGGTACAAAAGAATTGTTTTCGACATGAAATGGATGCGTTTTCCCACTGCAAAGAGAGTGGACCACTCGAAACGAATTGACCGCTCCCCCCCCGCCCAGGATCACAAATACTTTTGACCATAAGAAATAAAAAAAAATCCCTGTTTGGTAAGGTAAGTCGTATATCTGACGTTATATCGGTTTAAACTTAAGACAGTGTTATTTTACTCATGCTTCACTCGCATGGTTGAAGATTTTTATGGTGAGTTTGAAATGGTATGCTAAGTATTACCACAGGATGAAATAAACTACTGCGAAACCCCGAAATGCGGTTGGGAACAGGATTTGTAAAGGTACCCAAAAGAAGATTTAGTAACAAGTACATTGGGAATTGTAAGTAGAAGGAGAGCCAGGTGAAAGTTTCTTGGGGGCAGGAGCAGAACTTGAAATTCCGCCACTATATATCAATTTTAACTTTTAATCTTCTACATTGTATATAATGTCTATTGTACACTGAGCTCACTATTTAAATTTGATACCAGCTGCTGCGGAAGATTAAATTGGTCGGTCTGCATAGAGATTCGTATAACATGTCCGAAATTTTCCTGTTGCTATTGAAGAAATTGATTATTCCGTGTTGAAGAGAACTGAAAATCGAGAAACCGGTCCACGAATGCTGGTAGTCTTCCCTACTTATTTAGGTTATGGTTAATCACATGCGGCTTTTGTGCGAATAAAATCTTATAGAACCAAAATTAGCTCCAAATGATCAATGTTAAATTTTTCTCACTTGAAAGAATAGTCTTCACGGGCCGCCCCTCGATAATCGGAAAAATCTGATGTGGCCAACACATGACTTTCCTTATATAATGCAATGAATTTACTACTTTGACAGTTAAAAAAATGTTATTCTTATAGTAGATACTTATATTCCTTTCAAGATATTGAATTTTCTTCAATGAGTCGTCATTTTCATTGATTTAGCGTCATTTTTATCCATTTGGCGAGATTTTCGTTAATTTGGTAACATTTAAAAATGTCGCCAAGTTGCCGACATTCCGATAAATTTGTCTTCAAAATCTCGCTAAGCGTTATGGACGGAGAAATTAGCTATTCTTACAGCAAATAAATGACTATTGGCGTTCAAATAAGAAAATATTACTCAAAGAATCTTTTCTCGTGAATGGAACGAGTTAGATCCACGAGAATGATGCCACCAAATATATCGCATGATATTACATATGAAAAGTAAACATGCTTCTCAACAGTTAATTTTTTTTTTATTTATGGGATTTTTTTTTTGATAAATTTATTTGGAGAATGTGCAATATCTCAAGAACGGTTAATGCTAGCGCTCTAAAGTTAATGTCAATCGTTTTTAAGAAAAAATTACATAAGAAATGTGTATTTGCGTAACTTTATTAAAGGTTTTGATTTTTTGATGATTCTTTCAAAATTTCACTCGACAATTTAGGGGGGTTCTGATCATTCGATTGTGTTTTAAAACAATAGGCTTCCAGTATTCATGGATTGTGAGTTTTGTACCAAATTTCATTCGAATCGCTCCATTCGTTCGTGAGATATCGTCTCCACAGACTCACTGACACACACACACACAGACATCACCTCAAAAATGTTCGATTCGTGATCAGGGTTGCTTGAAACGTGCTCTCCCGTCGAAAACTCGAATTCGAATTTTCGACCCCGTCATAATACTTTCCTTATACATTATGTATATTTAAGGAAAGTAAAAATACTAGACAATTTTAGCATAAAAATGAGTGCTGAAGCAACTTGCTCCTGGCAAACTTTTGTTTTTCTTCGGGAAAAAAAGTGTGTACAGGAAAATTTGTCTTTACAAACGTCCTCCTTCCTCTTGAAAGACAGAGACGCACGAGGAGATGATCTCCACAACTTGCCATAAGGAAGTTAATGAACGCGTTGACGAACCAGTGAACCATCTCTTAACGAAATAACTCTAACTTTAATAATTATTCTTTGACATTTTGAGGCTCGTGGGGACGACTGTAGTTTGCTTCTTACAGTGGAAAAAGAATTATAGAAAAAATCAGAGAGATCCATCACAAAACAATCAAATTTGGCAGATTTTTTCAACACAAAAGCATGCAGTAAGAGTAGAATACAATATTTCATGTTTATTATGAGTGCAGTCTGTCGATATATGGGTCATTTAAGCAGTAACTATACAGGGTAGTAGTTATAAAAGGGGCGTTCTGCGGCGGATCGGGGAGGTGCAGCAAGTGCAGCAGGAGGAGAGGCCCTCTTTGGGAGGAGGGTCCCTCTTTGAGAGGATCCTCTTTGGGAGGATGCCTCTTTGGAGTGTCTTCCCTCTTTTGAGAGGAAGCTCCTTGGAGGGTCTTGAGACCCCCAGGAGGGAGGATGCCTCTCAGTGCCCCCCTCCCCTCTTTTGGAAGTTTGGTGAGGTGGTGCAGCACCGGATGCCTCTTTCCTATTATTGCGAAAGAGGTCAAGAGGGCAATTGCGAAGTCTTTCACAGTATTGTGAAAGAGGCATGATGACTCATACGGAGTGAGTTTCACTCCGAGTCTTGAGAGGGAATGTCACAATCGCTGACTGACCCTTGACCTGAGGAAGTGGTTTCAAGGGATGTCGCAATCGAACAATCTGGAAATGACGTGTCGCGCCTTGGAGCTCCTTAGCACACAGAAGATCTTATCAGCGGGATGTAGTTAAAGCGCCCTCTGGCGAATTTTGATGAAGTGCTGCCATCTATCGGCATTTTTTTTCCCAAAAGAAATGAATGTTTCACTGGTCAGGAGCTGGATTCGATCTTGGGCCCAACTGATTAGAAGCCGCGCGTCTTACCGCTGTGCCAAAGCACCCGTGCTTTATAGGCAGTTAACTTCGAAGTGTACCTTATCAGTGGAAGTTAGATTATTTTTCAAAGTTCATTCGAATAGCGATGCACTTTATAAAGGGTGCGTTTTAAAACAGAATGCTACGGAGTGAATATAAATCTGTGTATTATAACATTATGATTTTTTAAAACAAATGTATACACAAACTTTAAAAACACGAATGTAATAATTAGCTAAAATTGTATTCAGTGGATTTTTTTTTTTAAATAAATCAATACGATTTTTATAATAATAACGAAATAATTTCGAATGTTTAAAAACAAATTGATTACGGATTTCCAATGAACACACAAATTGTGTTCAGTGGACACACAAATTGTGTTCAGTGAATACCATTCGACCATTCTGAGTGTTGTGTATCTAAAAACAAATGTATACACAAACTTTAAAAACACGAATGTAATAATTAGCTAAAATTGTATTCAGTGGATTTTTTTTTTTTTTTTCAAATAAATCAATACGATTTTTATAATAATAACGAAATAATTTCGAATGTTTAAAAACAAATTGATTACGGATTTCCAATGAACACACAAATTGTGTTCAGTGGACACACAAATTGTGTTCAGTGAATAGGATTCGACCATTCTGAGTGTTGTGTATCTAAAAACAAATGTATACACAAACTTTAAAAACACGAATGTAATAATTAGCTAAAATTGTATTCAGTGGATTTTTTTTTTTTTTTTTTTTAAATAAATCTAACTATCAATATAATTTTTTTTAAAAATGATTTGAATACACCCAAGTATAGTTACGCATTTTCAAAATGGTGTTAAGTGAATAGCATTCGACCATTCTGAGTGTTGTGTATCTAAAAACAAATGTATACACAAACTTTAAAAACATGAATGTAATACATAGCTGAAATTATGTTTTGTGAACAGGATTCGACCCTTTCAAGTGTTGTGTATCTAAAAACAAATGTATACACAAACTTTAAAAACATGAATGTAATACATAGCTGAAATTATGTTTTGTGAACAAGATTTCACCATTCTAAGTGTGTGTGTGTGTGATTTTTGAAAAATAAATCTAACAGTATATAAAAATAATAATGAAAATTAGAACTCACAGAACGACCTCTTCACTACCCACTGGTCAAACTCCAAATGAGTGAGACACTCTCATTACGCTATTAAACATTAGATCTTATCATCACCAGCATAAGGTGTTGCCACCTATTTTTTCTAATAATATATTTTTAATAGTTGGATACTTCAACGGTCTGATACAAAATAATGACGTCAGCAGTATGAGGTGTTGCCAACTATTTTTATAATAATATATTTCTACTAACTGGATACTTCAAGGGTCTGATACAAAATAAACAAGTTTGAATGAGATTGATATATAATTTCAGATGTATATACGATTTTTTTTTTTAATATATGCTTTAATTTTTTTTTTTCATGTGTTGTAAAATTTAGTTTTCGTGTCGAGGTTCGAACCCGGAACTAAAAGCATCCATGGACCAGTTGGTGAACGCTCTGCCAACTACTCCATAGACGCTTAATAACAGTTTGCTATTTAACCTTCTCTACCATATTTAAACCACTCAGATGACTAGCGGCGCCCTCTACTGGCAGAGAACTTTATTATTTATTCAATATTTTTTTTTTTAATTTAGCGAGATGAAGTGTGTCACTTTTTCGGATTACGTACACATTGTGTACATACCCCACGATGAAGATCGGAAAGGATTCTGGGAGATTGATGCATATCGATTTAAAGATAGAATATTAAGATTTGAAAAATTATTTTCATGTGTTTATAAGAAGAATAAAACAGAGGAACGTCTCATTTCGAAAGATGGCTTCGCGTGAAGAGGTTATCATTACATGTGTATATTTTTTCTTACTGTTTGTGGTATACATTGTGTCCGAAGTCTTATTAGGAGTGACACTACCAAGAAATATTTTATTACATTTGAATGATACTGTCAATATTTCCCTCGCAAGCTGATGGATTTAACATATCAAGACCCGCGACACCCTGCCAGCTTTGGTGGAGTAGATGCTTTATATCGCGCTCTTCATGGAAAAGTCAGCAAGAAGAATATAAAGGCATGGTTGGAGAGTGTAGACGCATACACACTGCACAAGTCAGTTCAACGAAAATTTTTAACGAATCGTGTAATTGTACACGGCATAGACCATCAATGGCAAGCGGATTTAGCCGACATGTCTTCATTGAAAAATCATAATGACGGTTTCCGGTATATTTTGACCTGTATTGACATTTTATCCAAATACGCATGGGCAATACCACTAAAGCAAAAGCGTGGAGTAGATATTTTAGAGGCTTTTCAAACCATATTCGCAGAACGTATTCCCAAATCATTACAGACAGACCAAGGTACTGAATTTAAAAATAAACAATTTCAGAGGTATTTGAAAGAGAATAAAGTGAAGTTTTTTACAACTTTTAACACGACAAAAGCCTCGGTTATTGAGCGCTTTAATCGGACCTTGAAATCGAAAATGTGGAAATACTTTACCAGTCAAAATACATATCGTTATTTGGATGTGTTGGATTCGCTCATATACAGTTATAATCACACTTTTCACTCTAGCATTAAGAAAGCCCCTGTTGAAGTGAATAAGAATAATGAAGCACAAGTGTGGAATACCCTTTATAGAAATTTTCCCACTCGTGTCTCAAAATGTATTTTAAGCGAGGGAGATGTTGTGCGAGTATCCAAAGCAAAAATGACCTTTGAAAAGGGATACGAAACAAACTGGTCTGAAGAACTTTTTAAAGTTACAGGATGTGTTAAAAGAGAGCCAGCTGTTTACAGAATTAAAGATTTACTAGGAGAAGTGATTCAAGGAACTTTTTACTTGCAAGAATTGCAGAAAGTGAGAATGAAAGAGGAATATCCGATCGAACATGTTTTAAAGAAACGATATCGAAAAAAACATTTGGAATATTTTGTGAAATATCGTGGATACCCTGCCAAGTTTAACCAGTGGATTCCTGCATCTCATTTATCCACATTATAAAAGAGGGGAACTCTACATTTAAAAAATCATTCGCCAAGATGAGTTTCTACGTGACACTACCGAGCGACAGCTCGATGAGTTTTTTCCCGGAGAATAAAATTTCACATTTTATTACAAGATTGCCCGTCCCCATAGAGTTAAAGGGCGTATGGGAGATAGGACTCACAGAGTTTTTATACCCACATACCTGGATGAATATCACTGCTCAGAACAATTTTATCGGATTTGATCTAGGTGATGGGAAAATGATTGGAAGGAGAATCCCACCTGGATTTTACGAAACCATTCCCGATGTTTTAAAGGCTATATTCATTAAAGAACACCAAAACAAGATATTCTTCAACTATAGTCCTATCACGAAACGAGTTCGCATTAAAGTAAAGAACAAGGCAAGAGTGATTTTACAAGATGGCTTAGCCCAAGTGTTGGGTTTCGAGCCCATGGTGATTTCTTCAGAATCTGATCATGAAGTGATGAGCGAAGGAATCTACGTAGCAGATGTAAACGCACATTATCGCGTACTGTTTGTATATTCAGACATTGTAGAACCGCAAATTGTCGGCGACGTAGTGGCGCCTCTTTTACGTATCGTTAAAGTCACTGGAAATGATGGGGAATTGGTTTCCATGAAATTCGATCGACCTCACTACCTACCCGTGAGTAGAAAAATGATCGACACTCTGGAAATCGTTATAAGAACGCACACAGGAGCATTGACGCCATTCGAACGCGGACGCTCATACGTGAAACTACACTTTCGCCAAAAGTACCTCTCATAATGTATGTTCCTTATGAATGCTGTAAAAAATCCTTCGAAGACTATTATGTTAACCAAACAGGTCAAGGCCTTGATTACTACCAAGGAAGCACTTTTCAGAAAGGCTATGGCTTTGGAAGCCTTTTTCGGTCCTTTTTCAGAGCGGCTGTTCCACTTTTAAAGTCGGGGGCGAAAGCCGTCGGAAGACAAATGTGGCATAGTGGAGTGAATGTGTTGAATGACGTAACTAGAGGAGAGAATTTCAAAGCGGCTGCCCAACGCCATTTGAAGGAGGCAGGACGTAATCTGACAGACAAGGCTGCGAGTAAAATGAAAACGATGATTGGTTCAGGACATAAAAAAAAATTCCATAAAAAGAGGAGACTCTCCAAAAATCGAATCATTTCTCCAGCTGCTAAGAAGGTGAAAGCACGCGATATTTTCTCCCCAGAATGACGACCTTGATTCATAAAGATTCCACTCCCTGTACCAAGTCTGAACTGGATTTATTTGTGACCCCACCGACCCAAACGGCCATAGAAAAAGGCCACTTTATAGAATTTCACCCTCTGTCTAACATACGAGATGGAGGTCCCATAGAGTTTAACATATCGGGAAGTGGAGACGAATATATGGATTTGGGTTCTTCATTCTTGCATGTTAAAGCGAAAATTGTGAAATCGGACGGAACCCCTTTACCTGATAAAGAATCGGTAGCTCCCGTGAACTTGTTTTTGCATTCGTTATTCTCACAAGTAGATGTCAGTTTAAACGAGCGAGTGATTTCTTCAGCCACCAACACCTATCCCTACAGAGCCTACATAGAAACACTTTTAAATTATGGAGCAGATGCCAAGAAAAGTTTACTTACCTGTGAATGTTTCTTTAAAGATACGAATCTGAGTGATATAGACCCTCTATCAGAGAACTCCAACGAAGGATTGAAAAAAAGATATGAAATGAGTAAATTAAGTAGAACTGTGGACATGATCGGACAGATTCATTCCGATATATTTCAACAAAATCGCCTCATGTTGAATTTGGTGGATTTGAAAATAAAAATGACACGAAGCAAATCTGATTTTTGTTTAGTGTCCAACGCCCCCAAACCCGACTACAAAGTTTTGTTAGAGCACGCTTCCATGTTTGTTCGAAAAGTTAAAGTAAGCCCCGGAGTATTATTAGGACACGTCCAAGCCTTGGAAAAGAATTTAGCAAAGTATCCTATAGATCGTGTATTATGCAAAACATATTCAGTGTCGAAAGGAAGTTGGTCTTTTATGCAAGATAATGTCTTTTTGGGTGTTATGCCAAAAAGAGTGGTTATTGCATGCCTTAATAATGCTGCTATGAATGGACAATATGCATTAAATCCATTTTTTCTAGACCATCAACACGTAAACTTTTTAAGTGTTTACGTAGACGGCAATCCAGTTCCAAGCAAGCCTTTAGAATTAAACTTTGAAGACAACAACTACATTTGTGCGTATCACACTCTGTTCCCCGGATTTAACCAAGACAAGGGAATTCACCTGACCCGAGACGAATTTGCAGCAGGATATACTTTGTATGCTTTTGATTTGTCGCCCGACATGTGTGATGGTCCCCATATGAATTTACAGCAACAAGGTAATTTACGGGTAGAAGTGAAATTTTCTAAAGCTCTTCGAGAAACCATTTCCATCTTGGTGTATGCGGAATTTGAAAACGTGATTGAAATTAACAAGTCTCGTCACATTCTGTGTGATTTTGCCAATTAAAAAAAAAATGGATACCAAGCAGTTGAACAAAGCACTATCCAAGAACATTTTTACGAGTGATTCCTTTTTAGGTGTTTTTGCAAGTGACAATCTACCTGAAAAGTTTGAACGATATCCCACCTGTTTCGTGGCTAATGTGGACTCATCGACAGAACCTGGCAGCCACTGGTTAGCCTTTTACTTGCCTTTTCGAGATTGTGTAGAATTTTTCGATTCTTATGGACACTCACCCGACACTTTTGACGGAGCTATATCAGACTACGTATCATCTTTTCAATGCATGGACTATAATTGTATGCCTCTGCAAAGCAATGTCACGGCCGTCTGTGGTCACTATTGTATTTATTATTTATATTCTAGATGTCGCGGAACTTCCCTGAAAGATTTTATGTTATCTTTTGTACCCAACGAACTATCTAATGACATAAAAATTTATAATTTTGTAACCAAGCATTTTAAGATTGCTACACCTTTTTACCAATAAATATGGATGTGAACAAACCTGTGTCCTCATTTACCATGGAGTTTCCGACTATGCAACATCCTTTCACAATGGTCATTTCAGGTCCCACGGGCTGCGGAAAAAGTTTCTTTGTTCGCGATTTGTTAAAACACAAGCGGGAGATGTTTTCACCACCCATCGATAAAATTGTATGGTTTTATGGAATCCACCAACCACTTTACGATGAAATTCCCGATGTTACTTTTGTGGAAGGGCTACCCGGGAATTATCGAGAGTATTTGGAATCCAATACGCTTTTTATTATAGACGATCTAATGTCCGAGTGTGGCAGCGATAAACGCTTAACGCATTTATTTACAAAGGGAAGTCACCACTTGAATCTGAGTGTCGTGTTTATCACACAAAATTTTTTTCACAAAGGAAAAGAAATGCGTGAAATTACATTAAACGCCCACTACCTCCTTCTCTGTAAAAATCGAAGAGATTTGAGTCAAATCACGCACTTGGGAAAACAGTTGTATCCCAGGCAGACTCGATATTTTCAAGAAGTGTATGAAGACGCCACTAAAAAACCCTATTCATATCTGTTTATAGATTTGCGGAGTGAAACACCGGAAGAAATGCGATTGCGGACTAATATTTTACCGGGGCAGACGCAATATGTCTACCAAGCGAGACACATTTTTGCATAAAAACATAATGTGCCGGTGTCTTTTCTTCACTTGTAAAGATGACGCTCACCCAAGAACAACTAAGTCAGTTGCAGCTGCTGCAAATTTGCCCCTCGAAATTACGAAAGAATCTACTGAAAAAAATTCCATCTTCTTGTATAAAGGCTCTCTGCGAGTGTAGTCTCAACACATTAAAAGGGAATATTCCTCTCACGAAGCATCAAAAAGTCAAGCTCCGTAAACACAAGACTACGTTGCGAGAATTGGCACAGAGACGTAAACCTCTGTACCAGAAGCGAAAACTCCTCATTCAAAAAGGTGGATTTTTAAACTTATTGATTCCAGCAGCATTGAGTGTGATTTCAACACTTTTTAATGGAGCACGCTAAAAAATATGCATTGATTCCCGAAGAGTCTCTCTCCAAACATGTACCCAGCGAGAAGCATATGACCACTTTCGACAAGGAAATGGCTCGCATTTTAAACAGTTCTCTCGGCGAAGACGATAAAGTGAAACTATATTACGAACTTTTGCAAAAGAAACTAAAGATGAATTCTTTCAACACGCCCATTCAAGCGTCGATCCAAGAGGAGCAGGATATCCCTGAAGAAAAAATATTAATTAAAAAGGAAAAATCTGAAAATGATGCTGTTCTATTAAACAGTGTGCCTGCAAAATTAAAAAGATATGCCAATGAAATGATTTCACTCATCAAAAGACATCCAGATATATTGGATTGGAATGACAGAGGGCAAATTCTACATCATCGAGACATTGTTCCCAAATCCAACATTGTAGACCTTTTTAATCTGATATTCACCAACAGGAAGAGCGAGGTTGTGGCCAAAGAAGCATTTCTAGCAGCATTAGATGAAATGAACATTCCACGACACTATGTAAAGAACAAGCATGTATATGCCCATCCCTACAAAAGTACACCCACAAGAACTAGAAAAAATGTAAAGTGGTTGAACTTTAAATAAAAGTATGTGTAAATGAAATATGATGTGTCTTTATTTCTAACACACTTATAAATTATAAAAAAAAAAAAAATGTATACATACCAACATAAGCGACCTACTCTGTCGAGCGTTCAACTCCGAATGACTCATTGGGTGGACATTATCAGTAAAAGCTTATCACAAACCATGTGTCGATAAGCGGGAGAAGGGTGCATTCCATGACCTTATATGGTAGGGAGGGATATATTTACAAGGTGTCATCACCATGTGATATGCGATAAGTGTTGTCACGTGATCTGGCATAATCATATAATGATAGATAAGTGTTCTCACATGATCTGACATCACCCTATGACCACGTGATCACCCAGCACCCTGTGATATACGATAAGTGTTCTCATGTGATCTGTCATCACATGATTGCAGATAAGTGATCGTGTGATGATAGTCAGGGTATATAACGCCTCGGCACAAAAGTTCTTTCCACACTTTTCCAAGTTTTGAGCTTCTGGTGTTAGAATTTTTTTTTCAATTTGAATATGTCGCAAAGTTTGTTGGAGAATGGCGACTGGCTTGAGGCTGCATACGCTGGGCCAGATTCGCCACCTTACATCCCAATCACTAATAGTACTGCTTTTGGAATGGCTGCCACCACCGCCGATGATGATGATGATGAGCCTATGATTGTGAAAGTTGTTCCTGCTCCTGCTGTTACCATGTCTACTTCTGCTTCTGGTAAGCTTGCCAACACCATGCCTGCTACCATGCCTGGTACCAACATACTTGTCAACAACATGCCTGCTACCATGCCTGGTACCTCCATGCCTGCTTCTGCTTCTGGTACTAACATGCCTGCCACCATGCCTGCTTCTGCTTCTGGTACTAACATGCCTGCCACCATACCTGTCACCGATCCTGCTTTTGGTACTAACAGACCTGCCACCACACCTGTTCCTGCTTCTGGTACTAACAGACCTGCCACTCTTCTCATCGATGTTGAGCCACTCCATACGTTCTCGTTGGGTTTTTTATACTTTATAAACATTTACATGTGGAACTATTCTGTGCGTCTGCACATTCGCAAATATGCAGACGTACGAGGAGAACTTGTGCCAACGAGACATGGGGTGGTCATGACACCTCCAACATGGTGTTGTTGTTGAGACCCAGACCGTCCGACCTACCAGAAAGGTGTAAGGTAACTGTATGGACGGCCGGGAAGTGCCACCCAATTTAGACCGGAACCCAGTGGGGGAGGCATCCACAGGGACCGTACCCTCCTTCCCCTACCACCAACCTCTCGGAAGGACTTACGGACCCACATGTTTAACGTGATCGTACTCCGCATGAACACGGCGGCATTTGTGGTAGCGTGCAAATCTAGCGCGCAAACCACGGGGATACCGCACCCGAGATGGCCAACAGCACGCGGTGTTCCGAGGTGGTCACCCACCAAGTACTAACCGCGCCCGATGCTGCTTGACTTCGGTGATCTAACGAGAACCGGTGTTTTTTCAGCACGGTACGGCCGTTGGCCCTACCTCCAACATGGTGTGAATTTGTGACAAAAATACACAACTTTAGCGATGTGTATAAAACCACTAGCTTTGTGGCAAACAACCAACTCCTCGTTCTGAACGCCAATGGGCAATGTCACATGCAGCAGCTCTACCAGTCCGGTGATGGCCCTTTTCATTTAAAGCCATCGGCAGTACAACTGTCGATGGAACAAATAAATGTGTTAAGGGGGCTTCACGACACAGTGTCGGAGGCTGTGATTCATGTACTGTACAGCAAGGTTTTACCTTCTAAAGTCCTAGCTGTACAGAAACAAATCCCACAGGGAATCATGCCTCCAAACTGCAGAGAGTTGCTGCGAACGCACATCGTAAAATGCGTTCAGACAGAAATACTTCATGCAGGCGAAAAGTTATTTTACTGTGAGGGTTGTGTGGTGTACCACTGCTCACAGAGACGACACGCCTGCATGAATACATCTGCTGAGGATAAGTTGAGAAGTGTGAAGCAGGATGTACTATTCCACATAAGCATACCTAAAATTTGCAACTCCATACATGAAAATGTATGGAGTTATTATATAAGCCCGGACCATTTCAGTGGGATTGATGTAAAGATGTACAAACGGGGAATATTGTAAGTACCCATTTACTTGATTTTTATTCTTTAGCAGTTTTAATTAAATTTTCATTTCAATTCTTAAATTTTAATTTTTTTTTTTTGCATTTCTTTTAAATAATTTAATTTCTTTTAAACAACTTAATTTTAAAATATTTTATAATAAACATTAATTTTTTTTTTTTTTTTTAATGACGGCTAGAGTGATAAAAATCAAGTAATTGGGTATCTGTGCTGCATTTAATGTAAATATTTTAATTGTAAAATTGCTGTATATATCTATTTTTATGATTAATAAAATGTGTGTTTTATTTTTTAAAAATATTGTGTTTTTAGTGAATCAAACATAAACACTTTAAAGGATTTTTACAGCCTCGTTTGGTATACGTGGAAAAACTTTATTTTTCAGGTTTTAAATATGCCACTTGGTTTTTAGACATACTCAAAACCACATGCTGTGGAAAAACTTTATTTTTCAGATTGGATTACAATGGTAAGGTTTTATCTATTCTAACATAGACTTCATATTTGGAACTCGTGAGTCTTATCATTTCTTATCAAATGTTTGAGAAAGAGAGTGCTGATATTGACCATAGCAATCGTTATCTGGGTGTTTGGACGATTATTGTAAATGCTCGCTTGGACGATTCTCGTTCATTGGAATATATATTGTGAGAACCAAACTTGCAATAGATTTTAAAAGTGTTTGTGTCAGGGAAAAATAATGTACACTCACTTCTAAGTTCTATAATGGTAGTAAAATTACGATGTTAAAATGGTGATATCATATTCATTGGGTTTTATTTAAACTGAATGCTAAAATTTATGGGGGTGAAAATTCGTTAGTTTGTTAAATTCTAAACTTCGATATTTCAATTACATCCACCATTTTAAAAATGGCCGAATCATATTCGATGCACAATATCATTAAAGTGATGTGTTTTAGATTACGTGTAGCAAATCAGACCGTTGAAGTATCCAACTATTAAAAATATATTATTAGAAAAAATAGGTGGCAACACCTTATGCTGGTGATGATAAGATCTAATGTTTAATAGCGTAATGAGAGTGTCTCACTCATTTGGAGTTTGACCAGTGGGTAGTGAAGAGGTCGTTCTGTGAGTTCTAATTTTCATTATTATTTTTATATACTGTTAGATTTATTTTTCAAAAATCACACACACACACACTTAGAATGGTGAAATCTTGTTCACAAAACATAATTTCAGCTATGTATTACATTCATGTTTTTAAAGTTTGTGTATACATTTGTTTTTAGATACACAACACTTGAAAGGGTCGAATCCTGTTCACAAAACATAATTTCAGCTATGTATTACATTCATGTTTTTAAAGTTTGTGTATACATTTGTTTTTAGATACACAACACTCAGAATGGTCGAATGCTATTCACTTAACACCATTTTGAAAATGCGTAACTATACTTGGGTGTATTCAAATCATTTTTAAAAAAAATTATATTGATAGTTAGATTTATTTAAAAAAAAAAAAAAAAAAATCCACTGAATACAATTTTAGCTAATTATTACATTCGTGTTTTTAAAGTTTGTGTATACATTTGTTTTTAGATACACAACACTCAGAATGGTCGAATCCTATTCATGTAACACAATTTGTGTGTCCACTGAACACAATTTGTGTGTTCATTGGAAATCCGTAATCAATTTGTTTTTAAACATTCGAAATTATTTCGTTATTATTATAAAAATCGTATTGATTTATTTAAAAAAAAAAATCCACTGAATACAATTTTAGCTAATTATTACATTCGTGTTTTTAAAGTTTGTGTATACATTTGTTTTAAAAAATCATAATGTTATAATACACAGATTTATATTCACTCCGTAGCATTCTGTTTTAAAACGCACCCTTTATAAAGTGCATCGCTATTCGAATGAACTTTGAAAAATAATCTAACTTCCACTGATAAGGTACACTTCGAAGTTAACTGCCTATAAAGCACGGGTGCTTTGGCACAGCGGTAAGACGCGCGGCTTCTAATCAGTTGGGCCCAAGATCGAATCCAGCTCCTGACCAGTGAAACATTCATTTCTTTTGGGAAAAAAAATGCCGATAGATGGCAGCACTTCATCAAAATTCGCCAGAGGGCGCTTTAACTACATCCCGCTGATAAGATCTTCTGTGTGCTAAGGAGCTCCAAGGCGCGACACGTCATTTCCAGATTGTTCGATTGCGACATCCCTTGAAACCACTTCCTCAGGTCAAGGGTCAGTCAGCGATTGTGACATTCCCTCTCAAGACTCGGAGTGAAACTCACTCCGTATGAGTCATCATGCCTCTTTCACAATACTGTGAAAGACTTCGCAATTGCCCTCTTGACCTCTTTCGCAATAATAGGAAAGAGGCATCCGGTGCTGCACCACCTCACCAAACTTCCAAAAGAGGGGAGGGGGGCACTGAGAGGCATCCTCCCTCCTGGGGGTCTCAAGACCCTCCAAGGAGCTTCCTCTCAAAAGAGGGAAGACACTCCAAAGAGGCATCCTCCCAAAGAGGGCCTCTCCTCCTGCTGCACTTGCTGCACCTCCCCGATCCGCCGCAGAACGCCCCTTTTATAACTACTCAGGGTGTTCCAAAAAGATTGAAACGCGCTTTATTTCTTTAGCTGTTGGAGATAAGTAGGAAATGTAAATTGCAAAAATGTTGAAAGTAAGGTAGGAAATAAGACTGCGTTAATGAAATAGTCCTCCCATTCATTTTCAGAAAGTTACACTTTTTATATTTTTCTACGACCCCCTTAGACAAATTGAGTTAATCAGAATTATTTTATTTTTAATGCAGCAAGATCATTAAAAAAAACAGCATATCTGTATCTATAAAATTGAGCGAGTTATATTTAATTGAACATTGTGAATGGGGACCCTATATCAAATTTGAAATGTAAATGTGTGACATATCACAAAAAAGATAAAATTGGATGATAATACATAGGATACCCAACAGCGTAGTGAATACCGCAGCTTTATATGATCTCTGTCTGTGTATTGCTTTATGTAGATGCATTTGTGATAAAAACTGTTAACACATGTTAACATATTTTTGATCTAAACAATTTTCATCGTCCATTTGTTTATGATCCCAATTTTCACTGACGAAACATCCTTTCACATGGTACGGAAAAGTGGCATAAGTAAGATTGTTTTCTTTATCATAATTCAGTTGATTTTAAAGATACAGATATGCGGGTTTTTTTTAATCATCTTGTTACATTAAAAATAAAAATTTTCTGATTGACCCAATTTGTCTAAGGGGGTTATATAAAAATTTAAAAAGTGTAACTTTTTGAAAATGAATAGGAGGACTATTTTATTAACGTAGTCTTATTTCCTACCTTATCTTCAACATTTTTGCAATTTACATTGCCCACTTATCTCCAACATGTAAAGAATTGAAGCACATTTCAATCTTTTTGGGACACCCTGTATAGTATAAGAAAAACTTGAGCAACGTATAAAAGCACAAATAATACAATAATGCGTAACAGAATTATTGTGATATTTGTGCTTTTATGCGTTGCTCAAGTTTTTCTTATCCTTCGCATAAAATGTATTGTATTTATGGTGTAATTACATTACCAACAAGACAACGTTCGACCATATACTGCACTTTGAAATAAGTAAGAACCAACCATACACAAAGTGCATTATACTTATTGAGTAAAGCTATAGTGTTCCCGGTTTTATAGTATCCCCGGTATATAGATTTTATAGTATTCTTTTCTTCGAGGTTTTATAGTATTCCCGGTTTTCATAGTATTTATGTTTCCCCAGGTAATCGAATACCTCGCTTCATCGAATAATATTTGCAGGAACCGTCAATATTCGTTTAAGCACAGACGACAATATCTGCAATGAGAGCTTGATCCTAGTCAATACAGAGTTTGAAACATAATTATATTCAGTTCGTCCTGTAATTCTTGTATGTGCCTTAAAAAGCATTGATCATTCAATTTTGAATTTTCTACTAAGTTACATGTCCAATGCCTCTATGAATATGGATCGAAAATTGTGAATATGAATCGAAACTATGAATATAAATCGGAAACACTCTGTTTTTGTTTCTACAATATCAACAGTAACAATTATTTATAGTGCTGCCTCATTTCTAGTGCTGTAATCTCTGAACATGAACCGAGAATTATGGAAAGCGAACACTCGATGTTTTTGTTTCTACAATATCAAGAATAACAATTATTTCTAGTGCAGTTTCACAAGGAAAATAAGCGAGTTTAACTGATTTTATATTATTTGTTTTATTGTAGATTTTTGCAAAGTTCCAAATTTCGCCATAATTGGAATACAAAAAATCTGATGTGGGCAACACATGACTTTCCTTATATAATGCAATGAATTTACTACTTTTACAGTTAAGAAAATGATATTGTTATAGTAGATACTTATATTCTTTCCAAGATATTGAATGAATTTTCTTCAATTAGTTGTCATTTTGATTGATTTAGCGTCATTTTTATCCATTTGGCGAGATTTTTGTTAATTTGGCAACAATTAAAAAAGTCGCCAAGTTGGCGACATTTCGCCAAATTCGTCGCCAAAATTTCGCTAAGCGTTATGGACGAAGAAATAAGTTATTCTTACAGAAGATGAAAAACTATTGGCGTTCAAATACAAAAGTATTACTCAAAGTATCTTTTCTCATGACTGGAACGAGCTAGATCCACGAGAATGATGTCACCCAATTTATCGCATGGTGTTACACATGAAAAGTGAACATGCTTCTCAATAGGAAATATTTTTTTATTTTATGACTTTTTGATAATTTTTTTGAAAAATGTACAATATTTCAAGAACGGTTTATGTTAGCGTTCTAAAATTTATGTCAATCGCTTTCTAATGAAAAATTACATAAGAAATGTCTATTTGCGTAACTTTATTAGCGGTTTTGATTTTTTGACGAATTTTTCAAAATTTCACTCCAAAATTTAGGGGGGTTCTGGACATTCGATTGCGTATAAAAACAATAGGCTTCCAGTGTTTACGGATTGTGATTTTTGTACCAAATTTCGTTTGAATCGGCCCATTCGTTCGTCAGTTATCGTCTCCACAGACTCACTGACACACACACACACACCCACACACACACTCACTCACACACACAGACATCACTTCAAAAATGTTTGCTTCGTGATCAGGGATGCTTGAAACGTGCTCTCCCGTCGAAAACTCGAATTCGAATTTTCTACCCCGTCACAATACTTTCCTTATACATTATGTATATAAGGAAAGTAAAAACTGTTGAAGTGAAACAGAGAAGAATATCGAGGGAGGAAGAAATAAACAAATCTTTAATTAAAAAGAAATACAGAGAATGACAGGAGACTAAGACTGTGAATAAGAAAAATATAACAATAATAAATAACCGGTTTCTGGAAGTTTAATTTCATCAATCAAACTACTATAAAAAATTCCAATGGTTGAAACTGGATCAAAGAAGAATATAAACCTCATCGAAACAATTGTAGTCACCTGTTGTTGTTACTAATCTCCCGTGGTGAAAGAGCACCTATGCACCACGTCCACTAGACCCCTGGTCCCATGGCGAAGGGGAGAATATGTAGCTTCACTTTTATTCAGGTTCCCCAAGGGCGGATGTTTGACTTTGCCTCGACAACACAACATCCATGCCCGCTGGCGCGATTCGAACCCACAACCCGGCAATCCAGCGATCAGACAGAAACGCATGCCCCTGACCACCGGATCGGTCACCTCATTGAGCTATTCCTGCTTTCTTTAAGGAAGTATTAGAAACTTATATTCTCATAAGCAGTTTTATTTTTTGTGCTCTGAGGTACACTGAAGTTCTACACAAGTTTATCCGTTGGGGCGCGGTAGCCCATTGGTTAGCGCGCTGGAGTTGCACTCGGTAGGCCCGGGTTCGATTCCAGCCACTGCCAAAACTGCCGCCGTGTTCATGCGGAGTACGATCACGTTAAACATGTGGGTCCGAAAGTCCTTCCAAGAGGTTGGTGGTAGGGGAAGGAGGGTACGGTCCCTGTGGATGCCTCCCCCACTGGGTTTCGGTCTAAATTGGGTGGCACTTCCCGACCGTCCAAACAGTTACCTTACACCTTTCTGGTAGGTCGGACGGTCTGGGTTTCAACAACAACAAGTTTATCCGTTGTCTTCAGTCTCATTAGTTTCGTTTGCAACAGATTGTATGGGTCTACAATAACTAAAGTAATAGACAAAACCAGTGGCGTATTTTGAAATTTAATTTGAGGGGGGGGGGGGTTAGTTTTAAATCTCAATCTCAAGAGGTATGAGTTAGAGGTCTGCACGGGATCGGGCCTGGCCCATGGACGTGGGCTCCCCATGGGATCGGGATAGCCCGTGTGCTTAGGCCCGTGAGCTTAATAAATAAAAATGTCAACAATAGAACAAAATTGAAATGGACAAATTTGAAATTAAATATGAAACAAAATTTCCAATTAGCAAATAAAACTCTCCTTGTCACATATTAAGTAATAAGAGATTGCTCTGTCAGGAGAACGCAGATGGGTAAATTACAACGGGATGCAGAAAATTATAATTTCAGATAAAAAAAAATTGATTTGACGGTATTCCGAAGTCAAAATAAAACAAGAAAGATCAATCATGCATAAGCATTGATTATGAAACACTTTCCAACTGAAATGTAATTTCATTTAAAAATTTCTAAAATGTGATTCATTCAGTGGTAATATCTTTTACATTATCACAGTACTACAGTAATTTATTATACTTAAATATTTAAAACTGTATCGAAATATAAATCATCTGATTCTTTATGCAAAATCAATGAATATTTCATTCATATAACTTGTATTCCAGACTCCAGAGCTAAATAATTTTGTGTGAAAAAAATTCAGCAATTCTTATGTAATTCATCTTACAATCGCTTGAGATATTTGCATTCTGCATATGTTAAAATTAGGCTTCCTTGAAGAAATAATAAAAGTTTAGGGATCATTTAAAATCACAACTATTGTAATTGCATAGGCACGGAATTTAGATACACAGATAATACACAGATAATATATATGTGTATGTGTATGTACTCAAAGTATTGGAATCGTGCCGAAGATCGGAACTCGAATTTTCAAAGTATCTACACGTTTTGGGACTTCTAGAACACGAAAAAACTACTTTTAGGAAGACGTCTGTGTGTTGTTGTTGTTGAGACCCAGACCGTCCGACCTACCAGAAAGGTGTAAGGTAACTGTTTGGACGGCCGGGAAGTAGACGTCTGTGTGTGTAAGGGTGTATCTGTGTATGTTTCTGTGTGTCTGTGTGGATATTACATCCACTCTAATTGAAAAACTAATGGACCGAATTTCATACAATTTGGTAGGTATGTTTTTTGTGGGAAATCCTGCTGTTCATTAGATTATAGTACGATTCGTAATAAAAGAATCTGCCTTCTTTGCGAAATGGCCGCAGAAATTACCTTTATCCACTCTAGCTAAAAACTAATGAACCAAATTTAACAAAATTTGGAGTATAATATTTCAATAACCTACAAGTGATTTATATACCAAATTTAACAAAATTTTGTATATAAATCATTTGTAGGTTATTCTACTACGATTCGGGAAAAAGGAACGGGCTATTTTTGCGAAATGGCCAGCAAAAATCGTTATATATAAAAATAAAAGACAACGTGTGCTCAATTATATCAATTAAATTCCTATTTTATATGTGATTTTTGACAACAAAAAGAATAAGACTAACCCCATTACTCTAGGACTAGCCGTTCTTGAGATATTCTAGTTTTTTCGCGTTTTCGCTACGCCACCTTTGACAATAAGTCCAGTTATCAAATGAGAACCAAATTTAAGTTTAACGTGTAAATTCAATGTCATTTAAAATACTTATGTTGTGCAGATAAACTCAAATTATCATTGAATAAATAAAGAGAACGAATATGAGTCTGCAGGGAAAGACATGTGCTGTCCACATCAGAATTTTTAACAATATTACAACAATGATTTATAAAAGTGAACGGGGATTAATTGCGGGTCATTTCGAAAAAAATGTATGATCTATATTTAAAGATCCACCAAATTGCTGTAGAATAAAATGTTCTACAAATTTAAGCTGTGTACCAAATTTTAACTCTCTAGGACGTAGGAAAGTGCATTTAAAATGCCATCAATTAAATTTATCATGAAGAGTTATATAAAATTTAAAAAAAATGAAAAATTGTTATCTACCAAATTATTTTAAAATATGAAGCCACTCCCATATGCAAAACGTTTTAACAAATGGAGAGATATTTATTATATAATATCTCTCTCTTTTCTTTCTGGAAGATATCCCAAAGTCAGAATTTAATTGAATTTGTTTTATTCCCTATATTAAATAATTTTTTTAATTAAAAAACTACTTAACATATTTTACTGAATTTTTTTTTATATATTCTATGGGATAATGTGAATATTTCCTAAAAATTTCGAAGCAATTCGTGAATTTTAAGTTTACTTAAAAAATGTTTGAAAAATTAGGTCCCATAGGGTTCAATGTATTTCATTTTTTCAACCCGGGTTCAATAAAAAACTAATTGGGTGATATTATTTATTTATATTCCCATAGGTCCTACAGACCGTCTGAACAACATACTAAAATTTCATTTTGATAAACTCATTTTTACGGCAGTTATCGTGCTAACGGACAGACAGACAGACAGACAGACAGAATGAACAAAGTCATAAACACTTTTCAACTTTGTTGTAAAGTGTTAAAAAATGAAAAATTGCTATCTACCAAATTTATTTTAAAATATGAAGCCACTCCCATATGCAAAACGTTTAAACAAATGGAGAGATATTTATTATATAATATCTCTCTCTTTTCTTTCTGGAAGATATCCCAAAGTCAGAATTTAATTGAATTTGTTTTTTTCCCTATATTAAATAATTTTTTTAATTAAAAAACTACTTAACATATTTTACTGAATTTTTTTTTATATATTCTATGGGATAATGTGAATATTTCCTAAAAATTTCGAAGCAATTCGTGAATTTTAAATTTACTTAAAAAATGTTTGAAAAATTCGGTCCCATAGGGTTCAATGTATTTCATTTTTTCAACCCGGGTTCAATAAAAAACTAATTGGGTGATATTATTTATTTATATTCCCATAGGTCCTACAGACCGTCTGAACAACATACTAAAATTTCATTTTGATAAACTCATTTTTACGGCAGTTATCGTGCTAACGGACAGACAGACAGACAGACAGACAGACAGACAGACAGAATGAACAAAGTCATAAACACTTTTCAACTTTGTTGTAAAGTGTTAAACATTGCTCTTAGCAAAATTCTAGCTGTTTGAAACTACAGTAACAGAAAATATATTCTGACCTGACAGCAGCAAAGCTAAATATACAACGCCTATGCACTAGATGTGTTTCATAACATCATGTGATCTATAAATTTAAAAGGGAAGAAATACATTTCAAATTTAATTTTTGAAGAAATGATCATTCGGTTATTATCATTGTTCAAATGTGAGTTGCAACTTCTTACATTTTTAAATCTATGGTAAAAAGTTTAATCGCTTTTGTACTGCATGTGATGACTTGACTGGTGGCGAAAGTAGGAGCCGGACTCAGTAGCTTTCTTTTGAATTCATAGTTTCTAAAAACTCCTTACTTATTCTTTTTCTTATTATTAGTTACTTTCTCATTTATTGGAGGTTAATAAGGGTTGTTGTTCTTTTTTATTATTAGTTACATTTTATTTATTGGAGGTTAATGAGGGTTGTTTTTCTTTTTTATTATTACTTACTTTTTATTTATTGGAGGTTAATAAGGGTTGTTTTTCTTTTTTATTATTAGTTACATTTTATTTATTGGAGGTTAATGAGGGTTGTTTTTCTTTTTTATTATTACTTACTTTTTATTTATTGGAGGTTAATAAGGGTTGTTTTTCTTTTTTATTATTAGTTAACTTTTTATTTATTGGAGGTTAATAAGGGTTGTTTTTCTTTTTTATTATTAGTTACTTTTTATTTATTGGAGGTTAATAAGGGTTGTTTTTCTTTTTATTATTAGTTACTTTTTTGTTTATTGGAGGTTAATAAGAGTTGTTTTTCTTTTTTATTATTAGTTACTTTTTATTTATTGGAGGTTAATAAGGGTTGTTTTTCTTTTTATTATTAGTTACTTTTTTATTTATTGGAGGTTAATAAGGGTTGTTTTTCTTTTTTATTATTAGTTACATTTTATTTATTGGAGGTTAATGAGGGTTGTCTTTCTTTTTTATTATTACTTACTTTTTATTTATTGGAGGTTAATAAGGGTTGTTTTTCTTTTTTATTATTAGTTACTTTTTATTTATTGGAGGTTAATAAGGGTTGTTTTTCTTTTTATTATTAGTTACTTTTTTGTTTATTGGAGGTTAATAAGGGTTGTTTTTCTTTTTTATTATTAGTTACTTTTTATTTATTGGAGGTTAATAAGGGTTGTTTTTCTTTTTATTATTAGTTACTTTTTTATTTATTGGAGGTTAATAAGGATTGTTTTTCTTTTTTATTATTAGCTACTTTTTATTTATTGGAGGTTAATAAGGGTTGTTTTTCTTTTTTATTATTAGTTACTTTTTATTTATTGGAGGTTAATAAGGGTTGTTTTTCTTTTTTATTATTAGTTACATTTTATTTATTGGAGGTTAATGAGGGTTGTCTTTCTTTTTTATTATTACTTACTTTTTATTTATTGGAGGTTAATAAGGGTTGTTTTTCTTTTTTATTATTAGTTAACTTTTTATTTATTGGAGGTTAATAAGGGTTGTTTTTCTTTTTTATTATTAGTTACTTTTTATTTATTGGAGGTTAATAAGGGTTGTTTTTCTTTTTTATTATTAGTTACTTTTTTATTTATTGGAGGTTAATAAGGGTTAATTTTCTTTTTTATTATTAGTTACTTTTTATTTATTGGAGGTTAATAAGGGTTGTTTTTCTTTTTTATTATTAGTTACTTTTTTATTTATTGGAGGTTAATAAGGGTTAATTTTCTTTTTTATTATTAGTTATTTTTTATTTATTGGAGGTTAATAAGGGTTGTTTTTCTTCTTTATTATTAGTTACTTTTTATTTATTGGAGATCAATAAGGGTTATTTTTCTTTTTATTATTAGTTACCTTTTTATTTATTGGAGGTTAATAAGGGTTGTTTTTCTTTTTTATTATTAGTTATTTTTTATTTATTGGAGGTTAATAAGGGTTGTTTTCAGAACGACAAACTGAATGGGGATTCTGTAGATTTTTTTATCACATGTGTGTTTAGGAAGCATTTTGAAACTTTTCAATTTCTGGGGGGGGGGAGTGAACCACCTACTCACCCACCCCTTAAATACGCCCCTGTACAAAACAACTTAATCTGTCTAAGTTACAAGAGAATATCAAGTCTGTATATTATACTGATTTCCAAAACTAAAACACGAGGCAATAATTCTGATATTATTCAAAAATTTCTTCTTTGATTGACTTCCAATTTCACATAAAGGTAGTTAATTGAGCATTATATTCATGAGTTCAATAATAAAATTAAAAAAAAAAATTACACTTAGGTATATTTTATACCTAAACTTAACTACTTTTTTGTGCTTACTTCCCATTTAATACATTCGAAAAAAGTTTTGCATGCTATACAAACAAACCAAACAAGCCATAATATAGGATGGTCCGTTCTTCAATCAGGTTCCTTGACTTTGACACAAATTTTGCATCGACGTTTCATTACTTCAATAAGGGGATCTAACGCACCAATGACAATAACTACAATTCCTGTAGAAAAGTAATTTTCAATTCTTGGAGAGTTGTTGGATGAGATAAACGGGTAGAAACAGCTTTTCTAAAGATATCCTAAAGATTTTCTATTGGATTACGGTCCAGAGAATACGACGGCTACTGCATACGAACAGTACCTTTGGTATCAAGGTACTCGTCCATCTCACAGCTCTGTGTGAACAAGCGTTATCTTTCATCAAAAGAAAATCTGGACCCCACTACTGCAGAGTAGAGCTTTACGAAGGATTTAAAGACTTGATCCCGGTACTTTTCCGCCGTCGCTGATCACGTGCAGGTCGGAGCGATATCCCAAAGGAAATCCGATTATACAATTACACTACCGTGACAAAAGGCGTCGTGTTCAACAATGTTATTCGGGTGGTTGCGTATTCCTCGTTATCTCCAGACTGTTACACGTTTATTTCTTGAATCTATGACAAGTCGAAACTCGTCCGTGAAAAGTACATTAGATCACTGTGTTTCTGTCCAAGTCGAATGCCGACGACACGAATTTCATACTGCTCCTCTAGCCTTACCGTTCAAACTCGAGGTACACGGACATAGAGTCCTTGGACATGTAGCTTTAGTCTCATAGTACAAGCGGAACGCTGACGACATGGATTTGGATGCATTCGATACGGAAGCTACTCGCGGACTTGCTGGTGAACTAGACGAAGATGGACTGCGGCCTCTCAGGGATGCCATGATTGAATATTGTGATACTCTGCCCAAGGATGGATTGATGCCCGCTTGGAAGGAAAAAGTGAAAAACGCTGTGAACTTTTGTGCACTGGCAATCTACACTCTGACGCTACACATCAGGGAGCTACTGACGAATGGACTACTCGGACGGGACGAGGACCAAGTCTCCAAGATTCTGGGTTCGTTTCTTTCTGTAAATTCTTTTTTGTTGGTCCAGAATTTGGATAGGTTTTATGCTAGTAATTTAAATGAGATTTATAACTGTGAAGGAAGTAATTCTAGTGATGTAATTAAATGTAAAATGATAGAACTAGGCTTAATTAAAGAAATTAAAGATGAAGATAAACTTAAACCTGTTGAAAATCCAAATAAAAAGAGGAGGATAGAGGGGCAATCTACTATGGATGCTCCTACTAAAAACCAGAATGGAGAATTAAACTTAAAATCTAATGACAAGGATAACATGGATTGTAGTGAAAAAATTGATAAAGATGTAAATGATAATGTTAAAACTAAGAGTTATGCTGAAATTGTCGCGCAACCTATAGTGTTCAAAAGTGCACCAAAACCAAAAACGGTTCAAAATAGTGACAGGCAAAATAGTGTAGTGGTTGAGAAAAAAGACCCAAAAGCGGAATGTTTTTTCATCAAGTTTAATGACAATTACCAGGCTCTCCTTAAAAAATTAAATGAAATCTCAGGTAATAAAGTATCTGGCAAGCTCACAGGAGACATGCTAAAATTGATTCCAAATGACGCTGACGCCTATAGGGTTGTACAACGCCATTTATCTAGTGAGAAAATCCCCTTCCACAGTTTAAACTTAAAGACGGAAAGGCCCAAAAAGGTAGTTTTGAAGGGGCTACCAACAAACTATAACATTGAGGAAATAAAAATCACTCTAACATCCGAAGGATTAGATGTAGTCCGGGTTTCTCAACTGAGAAACACAAAAACGAGATTGCCCCTGCCGATCTTCTTAGTCAGCATTAGGCCTACGGAAGACTGGCAGAGGGTATACCGACTGACAAGATTAGGATACTTGGCTGTGAAGGTAGAGGCCTTCAGAGCACGGGGCTTCAAAATCTGCTACCGGTGCCAGCAATTCAATCATTCCTCTGAGAATTGCAGCATGCCACCAAAGTGCCTTAATTGTGCTG
This sequence comes from Amaurobius ferox, assembly GCA_951213105.1. Taxonomy (NCBI): domain Eukaryota; kingdom Metazoa; phylum Arthropoda; class Arachnida; order Araneae; family Amaurobiidae; genus Amaurobius; species Amaurobius ferox. Next base: position 20,118,854 of record OX578143.1, read on the forward strand.
AAGAACACTTCACACGTGACTGCCAAAGACCAAGGACAGAGAAGGCAACGTGTGCTAACTGCAATGGAGATCACCCGGCGAACTTCAGGCAATGCCCGAAGAACCCCTGGAACAGAGGAAAGGCACCGGGGTATGCCCCCCCTCCCCCCAAAAATCAGATACCCCCTTGGAGGCAAAAGGCCCTCGGTCTAAACCCTCAGACACCCCATCAGGACTCCTCGCACTCTGTGCCACAGGTTAAAAGAACTCAAACTTCAGCACCTACCAGATCGGTGCAAGAGCAGGCCCCTAAACCGTCGACCTCCAGAGAAATGACTGTGGAGGAAGTGAGAATAGCTCATGAAGACATAAATCAGAGGATAGCAATTGATAAAGCCGCCAAAGAGGCAAGAGAAGCAAAACAAAGATTAGAAAAAAAGGTTCAGGAATGGCAGAAAACTAAACGCGCCCGAGAAGAGCTCGCGCAAACACAGCAGTTAGACAAATCGGCTGAAAAAAAACAAAAGACTACCGAGGTCCAAAAGGATACTCACAAAACAGATCAAACCGCGGTTGAGGCTGAGGAAATTGTAGCTGAGACTGAGGAAATGGAAGCTGAGACTGAACTTGCTGATAAATCCAATGATGAAAAGATGGAAGAAATCCTCAACCTCGTCAGAGGATTTATCAGTATGTTCAACCTAGACGATATAAAACATCTGTTGATGCAGCTCGCTGAGTTAATTCAAAAAAAAGAGCGATCCAATGCAAATGGTCTTTGAGGCTTTTAAATTAATCGCGGAATTTAATAAAAACAGTGCGAAACAAACCCGCCATGAATAGGTCCCAAAAAGAAAGTTTTAAAATAATATTTTGGAATGCGAACGGCATATCTCCAAGAATAAATGAACTTAGGAGCTACGTAAATGAAAATGATGTAGATGCCCTGCTAATCCAGGAAACTAAAGTTAGAGAAAACAAAAAACTAAATATAGCAAACTATAATAGCTATCATACCCTTAGCTCAAATATAACTGCTAGAAATCCCCATGGAGGAACAGCAATATATATTAAAAGTAATATTCCCCACGAGGAAATAAACAACATAAATCTTCAAGGTATAGAAAATACTAGTATAAAAATTAAAATAAATAATGTAAACCCATTTATCCTAACTTCAATATATGTCAAAAACATGAGTGGTATAAATGTAGCTGCGCAGCTGGAACTGCTTTTCTCGCGATATCCAAACACAATACTTGCGGGCGACTTCAATGCACACCACCGAGCGTGGGGCAGCAGGAGAGCCAACACACGCGGTACACAGATACATAGATTGCTAAACACAACAAACACTGACATCATTGCACCGTCGAGACCAACCTGCTTCTCAGGTGCCAATGGCTCATTCATAGACTTTGTCCTAACGAGAAACATAGAATACGCTCACACAATTGATACCCTGGATGAATTCGACTCGGATCATCTACCGGTACTGGTGACATTCGATTTGAACACTCCCCTTCCAGCCTCTCTGGGACAAGAGAGGGTGAACTGGAACGCATTCAAAAGAGCACTTTTCGAGCCGCATTTAGCAGTACCCAACATTATGAGCACGGCGGATATTGACTCTGCCACGCACACACTCACAACAGAAATCAGGAGAGCTATTGCATCTGCCACAACACATCGTGAGTCACCAAAAATGCCCACACTTTCCCACCATGTCAAACAATTAGTTAGGCAAAGGAACAGAATGCGTAAGACATGGCAGGCTAATAGAGACCCTACCCTCAAAAGGGAGCTTAACAGGCTCACGTGGAAAGTCAGGGATAAAATTGTCGCAGAAAAGCAGCAACAGTATAAAGAGTTAATTGAATCCCTTAGCTCGGAAGACGTATCGCTCTGGCAATTCGCTAAAAGACTCAGAAAACCTCAAATTAAACTCCCGCCACTAATAGATGGCGCTAATATTGCGTACTCAGACGAAGAAAAGGCAGAGGCGCTTGCTAGGCATTACGAAAAGCAATTTGAACCAAACCACGATCTAATGTGTCAGGACACCCTAAGAATGGTTAGGCAAACTCTAAACAATTTCAGGAACTCCCCGGTCACGGCTGAGATTAACCCAGCCACCCCGCAAGAAATAGTAGAGATTATCAAAAACCTTAAAAACCGTAAAAGCCCAGGGCACGACAAAATCAGGAATATCGCGGTAAAAAACCTACCCTTAAATATAATATTTTACTTGACCATCTTAATAAATAAAATACTAGAACTAAATTATTTCCCCAAAGAATGGAAGGAAGCGATAATTATAGCGATCCATAAACCTGGTGAGGATGCCTCAATTCCAGCCAACTACAGACCAATCAGTTTGTTGCCGACACTTAGTAAAATTACTGAGAAAATAATTCTTAAGAGACTGAACACGCACCTTAGTGAGAATGACATTATCATTCCGGAGCAGTTTGGATTTCGGCCAAAACACTCCACCACTCATCAATTGCTGAGAGTGGTAGAGTACATTTCTTCTGGTTTTAATAATAAGACACCCACAGCTGCGATTTTTCTTGACATCCAAAAAGCCTTTGATAAAGTGTGGCACTGTGGATTAGCTTACAAATTGATCACTCTAAAAGTCCATGACGCACTTGTCAAACTTTTAATTTCATACCTAAATAACAGACACTTTCAAGTCAGAGTAAAAAATAACTTATCTACACCCAAGCTCATTAAAAGTAGTGTACCGCAAGGATCCAACCTGGGCCCGACACTCTTTAACATATATCTAAATGACATTCCCAGGACCCCAGACACGGAGCTGGCACTCTATGCAGACGACAGCGCGATACTTGCAAAACACCCTTACGTCTCAGTAATGCACAGACAGCTACAACAACACTTAGACATACTCCAAACATGGCTGGAAAAATGGCGAATAAAATTAAATCCCAATAAATGTCATTGGATTTATTTCTCAAGAAAACGTAAACCTCCGCCTCCTCTGTACATAAACAACCATGCCCTAAAAGCGGAAAAATCTACTAAATACCTAGGTGTAACGATAGACTCCCACCTAACTTGGAAACTGCACGTAACGAACATAATCAAAAAAGCGTATATAACCATAGGAGCCTTATACCCAATGATAGGAAACGGAAATCTAAGTTATCAAAATAAACTCCTAATTTATAAATCGGTCATCTGCCCGGGAATGCTGTATGCAGCACCCGTATGGGGATATGCCTGTAAAACTACCATAGACTTATTAGAGACAAGACAAAACAAAACCCTAAGGATTATAAGGAAAGCCCCTAGATACTTAAGAAACTCGGTAATTAGGAAAGACTTCAAAATAAAAACTGTTAGAGCCCAAATCAAAAAGCTAGCGCTTAAATTCTACAAAAATCTGCCATCTGTCCCAAATGAACTATTATTTAATCTGCATGACTATGATCATCGCAAGGCTAAATCTCGTAAGAGACCCCGCTCGGTACTTAACTTTGATATTCGGTACTAGGAACGTCCCACCTTAATCAGTTGATATTAACGAAAACTCGCGATCTTTGGTTTTGTACAAAATGTTTAAAATCCTAAACTGCTAAAATGCTAGGTTACCCTCAGATCTGCATCAACCCCCCAAACTGCTTAAACTCTTAATGTGCAACAAACTGCCACACTAGGAGCTAGGACAAATAATAAAAACAGTAAATCAAAAACCTCGAACCTCCAACTATGGACCAATGAAATAATGTCACAGTATGAAGATAAGAACCACACCTAGAGATTGGAGATTAAAGGCGCTTCGCGCCTGGTGCTCTGTTCTGGACGAAACTCTATGAAGTACAAGCGGATATCAACTTCAATATTGTTGTGGTAGCCATTGATCGGAAAGCTGGTGCGGTCGCTCGGCGATTGCGTTTTCATCAAACGTTGCAACTCTAGGACGATCTGGAACAAGTCATCGAATGACTAGCTCCCTTGTTTGAAATTGTTTTCAGAAAAGAGAACAGACAGAACGGTCCACAGAAAGACATTGGTGACTTCATTAATGGACTGCCCTTCCTCAAGCCCACCAATAGCATGCGAGCGTTGAGAATCTACCAAATGTATTATTTGTGTCACAACAAAGTTAATCTAATCTAAAATCAACCATACCACTCTTCGTAAAATGTTCTCTTGAGCATTAAAATTCTTGCGCACAAACGAGTCGTTTTAACCCCACGTCAAATTTTCATATTGTTCAAGGAGAAAATCGCTGTTGAATAAACACATCGTTTGATATTTGCATTTATCCATTGATTAAAACAGTGGGATTCACCTAAAAATTCACGAATTCGTTCGCTACTTGAAAATTTGCATCACGTGCCTAACTTTATGAAGGCAGTGTACTTAGTGTTTATAGATAGCACTTTTAGTTTTCAAGATATAAGCATTACACATTTCAAAATGGAAAATTTTCGAAAACTATAAGATCTCTGTAAAAAAAATTATATGTTGATATAGGAACTGAATATTTTACTAAATATTTTTGTCGCTTACCGTTTATATCTGTGTTTTGTGGATTAGAAAATATGTTGAGTAAAATTAAGCAAAGCGTTAAAAAAAATCTCGCTCAGATAAAAACTTTTTATTCATTTTTTTCTTCCGAAAAAAAAAATAGTTCCAAGTTTTAAAATTCCATATTATTTTTGTATATTTATACATGGTATCTTATCTCTGACAAAATAAGTGTAAACTGTTTATATTTTTATCCATTAGGTTCAGAGATATAAACGTCCAAGGCAGGGATGGGGAACCTTTTTAGGTTTGAAGGCCACATTAATGTAAACTTTCCACCATAAAGGCAGCATATAAAAAAATCTGATGTAGGCAGCACATGCCTTTCCTTATATAATGCAATGAATTTACTACTTTTACAGTTACAAAATGTTATTCTTATAGAAGAAACTTATTTTCTTTCCAAGATATTGAATTTTCTTCAATTAGTTGTCATTTTCATTGATATAGCGTCATTTTTATCCATTTGGCGAGATTTTCTTTAATTTGGCAACATTTTAAAAAGTCGCCAAGTTGGCGACATTCCGCCAAATTCGTCGCCAAAATCTCGCTAAGCGTTATGGACGGAGAAATAAGTTACTCTTATAGCAGATAAATGACTATTGGCGTTCAAGTACAAAAGTATTACTCAAAGTACCTTTTTATGAATGGAACGAGCTAGATCCACGAGAATGATGTCACCAACTTTATCGCATGGCATTACATATGAAAAGTGAACATGTTTCTCAATAGGAAATATTTTTTTTTTATTTTATACAACTTTTTGATAATTTTTTTGAAAAATGTGCAATAACTCGAGAACGGTTCGTGTTAGCGTTCTAAAATTTATGTCAATCGTTTTCCAATGAAAAATTACATAAGAAATGTCTATTTGCGTAACTTTATTAGAGGTTTTGATTTTTTGACGATTTTTTCGAAATTTCACTCGAAAATTTAGGGGGGGGGGGTCTGTACATTCGATTGCGCATAAAAACAATAGGCTTCCAGTGTTTACAGATTGTGATTTTTGTACCAAATTTCGTTCGAATCGGTCCATTCGTTCGTCAGTTATAGTCTCCACAGACTCACTGACACACACACGCACACAGACACACACACACACATACAGACACACACACGCACACACAGACACACACACACACACACACACACACATACACACACACACACACACAGACATGACTTCAAAAATGTTCGATTCGTGATCAGGAATGCTTGAAACGTGCTCTCACGTCGAAAACTCGAATTCGAATTTTCGACCCCGTCACAACCCCGTCACAATACTTTCCTTATACATTATGTATATAAGGAAAGTAATAAAACATTGCGGTTAGCAACATTCAAGTTGTTTGTACAGTAACAGAAAATATATTCTGGCCTGAATGCAGCAAAGCTAAATATACAACATCTATGTACTAGATATCGTGTTTCATAACATCATGTGATCTATAAATTGAACAGAGAAGAAATACATTCCAAATGTAATTTTTGAGGAAAGGATCATTCGGTTATTATCATTGGTCAAATGTGAGTTGCAATTTCTTGCATTTTTAAATTTATCGCAAAAAGTTTAATCGCTTTTGTACTGCAAGTGATTACTTGACTGGTGATGAAAATATGAAATCCAATAGGTACTGTTTAGTTTAAAATTGAGCACTAATATTTTATTTTCAATTTCTTTTGCGATTTTTATTTCAATTATTAGATTCCGAATATTTCTAAATTATCAAAAGTAAATAAATTCTATTCTTAAATTAAAACACAGCTCCGTCAATTTTTTTTCCGATAACAAATAATGAATAAGAATTTATTTGAGCAAACTCGTATAATTTAAAATTAATATATGGATAAGACGAATTATTGTCCTTAAATTTATTACTTTCCTTATATACATAATGTATAAGGAAAGTATTGTGACGTGGTCGAAAATTCGAATTCGAGTTTTCGACGGGAGAGCACGTTTCAAGCATCCCTGATCACGAATCAAACATTTTTGAAGTGATGTCTGTGTGTGTGTGTGTGTGTGTGTGTGTGTGTGTGTGTGTGTGTGTGTGTGTGTGTGTGTGTGTGTGTGTGTGTGTGAAAGTATGTGTGTGTGTGTGTGTGTGTGTGTGTCAGTGAGTCTGTGGAGACGATAACTGACGAACGAATGGACCGATTCGAACCAAATTTGGTACAAAAATCACAATCCGTAAACACTGGAAGCCTATTGCTTTTATATGCAATCGAATGTTAAGAACCCCCCTAAATTTTCGAATGAAATTTTGAAAAAATCGTCAAAAAATCAAAACCACTAATAAAGTTACGCAAATAGACATTTCTTATGTAATTTTTCATTAGAAAACGATTGACATAAATTTTAGAAAGCTAACATGAACCGTTCTCGAGATATTGTTCATTTTTTTAAAAAAAATTATCAAAAAGTCATATAAAAAAAAATTCCTATTGAGAAACATGTTCACTTTTCATATGTAATACCATGCGATAAATTGGGTTACATCATTCTCGTGGAACTAGCTCATTCCATTCATGAAAAAATATACTTTTAGTAATACTTTTGTGTTTGAACGCCAATAGTCATTTATCTGCTGTAAGAATAACTTATTTCTCAGTGCATAACGCTTGGCGAGATTTTGGCGACGAATTTGGCGGAATGTCGCCAACTCGGCGACTTTTTGAAATGTTGCCAAATTAACGAAAATCTCGCCAAATGGATAAAAATGACGACTAAATGTCGAAAATTTAATATCTTGGAAAGAATATTAGTATCTACTATAAGAAAAACCTACTTTTTGTACTGTAAAAGTAGTAAATTAATTACATTATATAAGGAAAGTCATGTGTTGCCCACATCAGATTTTTTATATTTGCATTCTAAACATCTTACACTTTTAATTTAAAATTATTAAATTTTAATCGCTCATTTAATCTCTAATATTATCAAACCAAAATAATAAGTTGCTTTGATAATATGATGTTTTGCATACTGGGCATTAAAAGTTCACTTAATAGTAATGTTCATGATTTATACATATTTTTCAAATTTGCCTTTAATATTTATTACTATATGTAATATAACTTGTGTTTAATTCTATAAATGGCAAATTTGGATTATCATACGAGAAAACAGGTTTAAATGTATTGCCAAAAAATTCGAACCGTGCCACTTTGGGACTGGCTTTGAGTGTTTTCGGGAAAGTTCAGGCTCGGGTGAATTATTTAAAAAAATTTTTGGGCTTTAACTAAGTCAAATCTGAATATTTTCGGGTCGGATAACATTTTAAATTAGACCCGTGCAGACCTCCAATCTCTAAATAACTGGCTTTTGATCGCAGCTTCTTCTGCCGGCTTCGGGAAATGGGATTTTTCCTGATTTGGAGACTTCGGGTTTTACTGCAGTAGAAGCCGAACTCAGTAGCCTGAACACTTCCTTTTGAATTTTTAGTTTCTAAAAACGCCTTATTTATTCTTTTTACTTTCCCTGCAATACATGGTAATGTATAAGGAAAGTATTGGAATCATGTCGAAAATCACAACTCGAGTTTTCGACGGATCTACACGTTTCAAGACTTCTAGAATACGAAAAAACTATTTTTAGCGTGACGTCTGTGTGTGTGTTTGTCTGTCTGTGTGTCTGTCTGTGCAATGTATGTATCCCCTCTAACTAAAAAACTAATGGACCGAATTTCATAAAATTTGGTATGTAAGTTACTTGAGTGAGACCCTGGTGCTGATTAGTTTTTGGTAGGAATTGTAAAAACAGAACCCGCCTTTTTCTGCGAAATGGCCCTTAAAAATTTCATGTATCCACTCTAGCTAAAATACTAATTGACCAAATTTCACAAAATTTGGTAGATAAGTTACTTGTGGGACACTCTGGTGCCGATTAGATTTTGGTATGATTCGGAAAAGAACAACCTGCCTTTTTTTACAAAATGACCCGCAAAAATCGCTAATATCTAAAAAAAGATTAAGTATGTTCAAATGTATCAATTAAATGCTTGCTTTATACGTAATTTTTGACGAGGAAAAGAATAAGAACAACTCTATAACTCTAGGACTAACCGTTCTCGAGATATTTGAGATTTTTCGCATTTTCTTATGCCGCCTTTGGAAAAATATCCAATAACCAACTAAAAGCAGAAATTGAATTAAAAATGCAAATTTAGTGTGATTTTGTGCAATTAAACTCAATTTAATGAGTTCTTAAAGAAATAAAGAAAAAATGAATTTGATTCTGTAGGGAAAGTCATGTGCTGCCCACATCAGATTTTTTCTTATTATTAGTTACTTTTGTACTTATTGGAGGTTAATAAAGGTTGTTTTTCTTTTTTATTATTATTAGTTACTCTTTTATTTATTGGAGGTTAATGAGGGTTGTTTTTCAGAACGACAAACTGAATGAGGATTCAGTAGATTTTTTTTTTATCACATGTGTGTTTAGGAAGCATTTTGAAACTTTTCAATTTCTGGGGGGGGGGGGGGGGGGGGTTAACCACCTACCCACCCACCCCTTAAATACGCTCCTGTACAAAAAAACTTAATCTGTCTAAGTTACAAGAGAATATCAAGTCTGTATATTATACTGCTTTCCAAAACTAAAACACGAGGCAATAATTCTGATATTATTCAAAAATTTCTTCTTTGATTGACTTCCAATTTCACATAAAGGTAGTTAATTGAGCATTATATTCATGAGTTCAATAATAAAATTTAAAAAAAAATACACTTAGGTATATTTTATACCTAAACTTAACTACTTTTTTGTGCTTACTTCCCATTTAATACATTCGAAAAAAGTTTTGCATGCTATACAAACAAACCAAACAAGCCATAATATAGGATGGTCCGTTCTTCAATCAGGTTACTTGACTTTGACACAAATTTCGCATCGCCGTTGCATTTCTTCAATCAGGGGATCCAACGCAGCAAAAACAATAACTACAATTCCTGTAGAAAAGCAATTTTCAATCCTTAGAGAGTAGTTGGAAATGGATAAACGGGTAGAAACAGCTTTCCTAAAGATATCCTAAAGATTTTCGATTGGATTGAGGTCCGGAGAATACGATGGCTACTGCATACGAACAGTACCTTCGGTATCAAGGTATTCGTCCACCTTCCAGCTCTGTGTGAACAAGCGTGTAGGAGTTGATGTTGCCAGGGCAGAACTCGGGACCCAGTGCTTACAAGACCAACGTTATAAGGTTAGAGCAAAAGCTAGCTTCCACTCCGAACTTATAATTCGGGTACAGGTTCCTAGCATCTTCGATCGATGTCTTTGGCAGGAGCAGAGTCGTCTGCTGCTACAAGCGTTATCTTTCATCAAAAAATAATCTGGATTTCACTACTGCAGAGTAGAGCTTTACGAAGGGTTTAAAGACTTGATTCCGATACTTTTCTGCTGTCACTGATCACGGATCACATGCAGGTCGGAGCGATATCCCAAAGAAAATTCGGCCATACCATTACATTACCGTGACAAAAGGCGTAGTGTTCAACAATGTTATTCGGATGGTTGCGTATTCCTTGTTATCTCCAGACCCTTGCACGTTTATTTCTTGAATCTATGACAAATCGAAACTCGTCCGTGAAAAGTACATTAAATCACTGTGTTTCTGTCTAAGTCGCATGCCGACGACACGAATTTAATCTTGCTCCTCTGTCCTTACCTTTCAAACTCGAGGTGCACGGACATGGAGTCCGTTGACATGTAGCTTTAGTCTCATAGTACAAGCGGATATCAGCTTCCCTATTGTTGTGGTAGCCATTGATCGGAAAGTTGGTGCGGTCGCTCGGCGATTGCGTTTTCATCAAACTTTGCAACTCTAGGGCGATCTGGAGCGAGTCATCGAATGACTAGCTCCCATGTTTGAAATTGTTTTCAGAAAATAGAACAGACAGAACGGTTCACAGAAAGAAATTGGTGACTTCATTAATGGACTGCCCTTCCTCAAGCCCACCAATAGCATCCGAGCGTTGAGAATCTACCAAATGTATTATTTGTGTCACAACAAAGTTAATCTAATCTAAAATCAACCATACCACTCTTCGAAAAATGTTCTCCTGAGCATTAAAACTCTTGCGCACAAACGAGTCGTTTTAACCCCACGTCAAATTTTCATATTGTTCAAGGATCAAATCGTTGTTGAATAAACACATAGTTTGATATTTGCATTTATCCATTGATGACAACAGTGGGTTTCACCTAAAAATTCACGAATTCGTTCACTACTTGAAAATTTGCATCCTGCTTAACTTTATGAAGGCAGTGTATTCAGTGTTTATAGATAGCACTTTTATAGTTTTCAAGATATAAGCATTACACATTTCAAAATGGAAAATTTTCGATCATCTTTAACTTGACTATACGATTGCTCGAAAACTATAAAGTATCTGTAAAAAAAATATATATATATTGATATAGGAACTGAATATTTTACTAAATATTTTTGTCGCTTACTGTTTATATGTGTGTTTTGTGGATTAGAAAATATGCTGAGTAAAATTAAGCGAAGCGTTTAAAAAAATCTCGCTCCGATAAAAACTTTTTATTCATTTTTTTTCCGAAAAAAAAAAATAGTTCAAAGCTTTAAAATTCGATATTATTTTTGTATATTTATACATGGTATCTTATCTCTGACAAAATAAGTGTAAATTGTTTACATTTTTATCCATTAGGTTCAGAGATATAAATGTCCAAAGCAGGGATGGGGAACATTTTTAGGTTTGAAGGCCACATTAATGTAAACTTTCCACCATAAAGGCAGCATATAAAAAATTCTGATGTGGGCAGCACATGACTTTCCTTATATAATGCAATTAATTTACTACTTTTGCAGTTACAAAATGTTATTCTTATAGTAGATACTTATTTTCTTTCCAAGATATTGAATTTTCTTCAATTAGTCGTCATTTTCATTGATTTAGCGTCATTTTTATCCATTTGGCGAGATTTTTTTAATATGGCAACATTTTAAAAAGTCGCCAAGTTGGCGACATTCTGCCAAATTCGTCGCCAAAATCTCGCCAAGCGTTATGGACGGAGAAATAAGTTATTCTTATAGCAGATAAATGATTATTGGCGTTCAAATACAAAAGTATTACTCAAAGTATCTTTTCTCGTGAATGGAACGAGTTAGATTCACGAGAATGATGTCACCAAATTTATCGCATGATATTACATATGAAAAGTGAACATGTTTCTTAACAGTTAATATATTTTTTTTATTTTACTTGATTTTTTGATAAATTTATTTGAAAAATGTGCAATATCTCAAGAACGGTTAATGCCCTCGTTCTGCAGTTTATGTCAATCGTTTTCTAAGGAAAAATTACATGAGAAATGTCTATTTGTGTAACTTTATTAAAAGTTTTGATTTTTTAATGATTTTTTCAAAATTTCACTCGAAAATTTAGGGGGTTCTGAACAATCGATTGTGTTTAAAAACAATAGGCTTCCAATATTCACGGATTGTGATTTTTGTACCAAATTTCATTCGAATCGTTCTATTCGTTCGGGAGATATCGTCTCCACAGATTCACTGACACCCACACACACACATTCACACACAGACATCACCTCAAAAATATTCGATTCGTGATCAGGGATACTTGAAACGTCCTGTCGAAAAGTCGAATTCGAATTTTCGACCCCGTCACAATACTTTCCTTATACATTATGTATGTAAGGAAAGTAAAAAAATTATTGTATATACAGCAAAACGCAAAATCATTGGGAAATATAAATAATATATACAACCTAAAAAGAAGAAAGGTTCTTTTGAAGACCGCATTGGATGCCTTAAAAAGCCGCAGTCCCCCCCCCCCCCCCCTATTCTCCCTGGTCCAAAGTTTTTACATCGGATAAGTCGGCCATAGACGTTATTAACGTCAAAAAATATCTAAAACATTCCAAAATATTTCTTTATCTGCTGTTCGAGATAAAAGTATTTTACTGAAAATATTTCGAATCTTCAATCTAAGTAAGCTATCAGCTGAAGTCAAAATATCCAGACAAAACGCAGGGATAGCCTCATTTTAGACAAAGTTTTCTTTTTTCCACCATTCATCACCGCCATACTACTTTCTCTTCGACTTGCATCATCACCGTCAACAGGAAACGTCAGACGCTCTCGGACGATTTGGTTCTCGTCCAAACTTCCTCACATCATATCCAAGATTTCAAGCTTCCTCGCCCATGTACTTTGCACGAAAAAGCGTGACGTCAACAGAGTTGTGAACTGCCGTCCAACTGACGAACCACGTGGTGTTTTAGTAGGTTTTTAACTCAATATTTATAAGATAGAAATTTGAAAGCCAAGATCTGTAACTCTTCAGTGCCACTTTTGACCATAGGCTAAAAGACAATGCTGAGGAATAACGAAGGTCTTGGGTCTGATATTCCGTACTCAATGTACTTTTTTTTTCTGGTATAAAAGATTTATGTGGAGCCCTAAAATTTAACGGAAAAGAGCCCTTCAGCAACGTATAAAAGCACAAATAACAACAATAATGCAGCATACAGCTGTTTCGAGGATACACAGGATCTCCTTCTCCAGTGCAAGAGAACCAACTCACCCGAAACCCAAAACAGGAATGGGGAAACGAGGAAATGGGGGAACCACAATGTGTATGGGTGGTCCTGAAATGTTTCGAAACCTTTTTACCTTTTGAGAATCAGTTTGGGCGTATTTCGAAGGAATAAACTATTATGATCCATTTCTTTAAGAAAGTACGCCGATAAGACTATAGTGCATAAGGGGCATGAGGCTAATATCAATTTCTGATAAAACTAAGTAATTCTGCATAGAAATTTATAATAAAAGCTGCTAGGAACAATAGTGATTATTTAAACTAATGAGTAATGATAAAATATAGATGGTACAATGCTTTTGATAAGAAATTAAATTGATTCATTTATACATTATATATATACATGTATATATATATACATATATATATATATATATATATATATATATTAATAAAACTATAAATATATTAAATATTATAAATATTAATTATATATATATATATATATATATATATATATACATAATTTTCTTTGAATTTTAATTGCTATATATATATATATATATATATATATATATATATATATATATATATATATATATATATATACTGTTAACAGTGAAGTATAGCTATAAAAATTATTTAATTTTATTATTTTTTTAAATTATTTTATTATATAAATAGATATAAAAAGGAAACTACAGGTAATTAATAACATATAAGGAAATTCGAGTTGTGAAAGCTTCAGTGAAATTAACTTTATATCATTTCCACCTGATACTCAATAAAAAAAAAAACTTCAATGTAGAAATCCAAACTTTTAATCCCTCCATCCGGATCATTTATTTAATTTTTATTTTCCTGACGTTGGGATTTGGCGCAAACGTTTTCGAATCTTTCCGCTGCCTACACTTCGGGGCATGTTCTTTGTAAACCCGAGAAACGTTCAAAAATAGCACAGCGCAAACTTCAGAAAGTTTACAATTTTTTAAAATAATGCAGCCGCGAGCTCCCATCTTTCGTTGGAGTATTATGACAAGCAAATGGGGGGTTGTTTATGACCTCAACGCAGTTGGAGAGGCGAGCGATCGACTTCTCTCATGTTTACACCACTGTTATAGGATGATGTAAAACGACACTTTTAAGTGCAGCTTCTGTTCATCAAAATTTTCGTTTATCAATAGTTACATCTAAAGATTAAAGGGAAAACGCAAGATTTTTTTTTTACGTGAAACTTCTTAGGGTGCGAGGATGCGGAGTAAATTAAGAATTGTGACAAGTATGAACTGGAACTATGTAACTGAAGTTCCACCCTATTGTTATCAATACCCAAACTAACCTATTCTGAAAGGTCAGAGTCGCGTGACCTTGGCTACACATTCTGGTATTTTGAAGACAAATTTAGCGAAATATCGCCAATTTGGCGAGTTTTGGGAACCTCTTGAATTTTAAAGATTATCTAAGAACTTCACGAGTTGAATGCTTTTTTTCAGAACTTTCCACAGAATGTATGAAAATTGGTCATCGTTCAGTTGGGTTCTTGAGGTGATACGTGTAAAAGTGAATTATGAATACTTTAATGTTTGAGTGCATCCTAAAAGAAATGTATTATTAAACGATTTTGATAGAAAAGTGTAAAAGAAATGTAATTTTAGATCTGCGCCATCTGCGCTATACGCTAGTATGCGCTAATCGTTTACGCAGACTTCACGAGCAAACGGTTTGCAAAGTGCCTGCAAATGTTACACGAAATTGATTCATCGTTTTCAACTTCTTCGTTTGTAGTCTGATTCGTACGAAATAATCGGTATTATATTAATCTATCAAAACTACATATATTTCAAAAATAAATAAAAAAATAAATAAAAAAAATTCATAATGCCAAAAATATCGAAATATCGATTCGGTATCTTGTACTGTAGTCACACACAACACACATTGGCCTTTTCTCATTCGAAATATGCAGGAGTGATGTGCAGTGCAAAACTGCAATTTGTGAAAAAAAAAGGCTTTCTATTGAATACTTGTTATTGTTGCTCTTGGGATTTAGCAGATATAATTTTTTGATAAAGATTAAATTTGCATTTTAATGTTTTATCAAAATTGAAAAGTTCAGGTCGGAAAACTTTTATTGTAAGTATATAGTCCTTTTATTTACTTAAAAGTGCACAGAAACGTATCTCATGAATTAATGAATCATCTCCACAAAAGGAAAATATGACATAAACACATATATTTAACATTTCTCTCATTCTGATTTTTTACGCTTGATGCAACGCTATCCAACTGCAATAAAATATATATAATTAGAGAGTATAATTTTCGATGAAAAAAATTTTGCTGCCTTTAAAAACAGTTTCAGTAATATTTATGAATTACATTTTATTACAGTTATATATTGAATTCAGTATCAATATTTGTTCCTTTTTAAATAAATTTGAGTAGTATTAAATATGTTAATTAAATATGTTAATTAATATGTTAATTAAATATATTAATTAAATATGTTAATTAATATGTTAATTAAATATATTAATTAAATATGTTAATTAAATAAGTTAATTTTAAATGCATTGTCCTTGTTTAAGTGTCACCAATTCTGCATTAGAACCTAGATTCCATGGCTAAGTTAACCAAGGACGGCTAGTAACCCCCCCCCCCTCCTGGATGTGAAATTAAAGATATTTTATAAGATTACTAAAATAATCCCATTTTGCACTTTAACAATTTTCCGGGTAAGAAATTCGACCTACTGTGAAGTACAAAAAATTCCTTTTAAAATAAACACGAAAAAACTCTTTCTGTTGAGTTGTATCCCTTAGTGTCACTGTCAAAATGTTATGATTCTACATCTTTTTTAACACTTTACAACATAGTTGAAAAGTGTTTGACTTTGTTCTTTTTGTCTGTCTGTCTGTCCGTTCGCAAGATAACTGCCGTAAAAATGACTTTATCAAAATCAAACTTTAATATGTTGTTGAGACAATCTGTGAGACATATGAGAATGTAAATGCATAACATCACCCAATTAGTTTTAGATTGAACCCTGGTTGAAAAAATGAAATACATTGAAACCTATGGGGCTTAATTTTTCAAACATTTTTTAAGAGAAGTTAAAATTCACAAATTGCTTCGAAAATTTTAGAAAATATTCAAATTATCCCAAAAAATATACACAAAAAGTGTGAGCAAAATATGTTCGGTAGTTTTTTAAATAAAAATTAAAATACTAATTACACCCATATAATATAAAGAGATCACGTGACCCACTTCAAAATAAAATATGGCATCCATCTTTTTTTCCCAATGTAAAAATCGTGATTTTTAAGGTTATTTTAAATTTATATTTAGTGTTGCATCTGTCCTAAAACCGCTTTATTTCTGGGTATTTTCTGTGCATCTATATTCTGTGCCTACTCAATTACAATAATTTTGAGTTTAAATGATCATCAAACTTTGATTATTTCTACAACGAAGGCTAATTTTAACGGATGCAGAATGTAAACAAGGGATTGTAAGATGAGTTGTATAAGAATTGCTGAATTTTTTCACGCAAAATTATTTAACTCTGGAATCTATGAATGGAATATTCACTGCTTTTACATACAGATCCAGACGATTTATATTTCGATGACGTCATTTGAATAAAGTTAATTTTTTGATAAAGTTTTAAGTTTTCAAATATAATAAATAATTACGGTATTGTGATAATTTAAAATATATCAGCGATGAATATATAGCATTTTAGATATGTTTAAATAAAATCGTATTTCAGTTGGAAAGTGTTTCATAATCAATGCCCTATGCATGATTGATCTTTCTTGTTTATTTCAAACCAGACCGCCTGAGCTACACGAAGATGTGAAGGTATCTGTTTGGACCGCAGGGACAGTGCCACTCAATGTAGACCGGAACTCAGTGAGGGTGGCGTCCACAGGACTGTACCCTTCTTCCCCTGCCACCAACCTCTTAGAAAAACTTTTAGACCCACAGATTTAACGTGCCCGTACTCTGCTTAGACACGGGGATAGTTTGGCAGTGCTGGGAATCGAACTTGTGTCTTCCGAGTGCAATCCCCGTGCTCTAATCAGTAGGATATCCCTTCCATCTGCCTATATATCTGTATTAATGTGCACCATTTTACACCTGTTACGTCTGAAATCAAATAGAACTTAACCTTTAAGCCTCTTGCGCACTCCCACCCCCCGCAGTCCCCGAGGTTGTGCGTTCGCATCCCTCACTGTGTAGCAGCTGTTTTGTAAAATAATATCGTTAAATTTACTTATAAATAAAAAAGTTAAATTTGTAATTTTTTTTGCCCATATATTTCCATTATTAACACTTTACAACGAAGTTGAAAAGTGTTTATGACTTTGTTCATTTTGTCTGTCTGTCTGTCTGTCTGTCTGTCCGTTAGCACGATAACTGCTGTAAAAATGACTTAATCAAAATGAAATTTTAGTATGTTGTTCAGACGGTCTGTAGGACCTATGGGAATATAAATGAATAATATCACCCAATTAGTTTTGGATTGAACCCGGGTTGAAAAAATGAAATACATTGAGCCCTATGGGACCTAATTTTTCAAACATTTTTAAATGGATTTAAAATTCACAAATTGATTCGAAATTTTTAGGTAATATTCAAATTGTTCCATAAAATATATAAAAAAAAAATTCAACGAAATATATTCAGTAGTTTTTGAAATAAGAATTAAAATAATAATAACACCTCTTATATGAAACGATCACGTGACCATGATATGAAAGTATCACGTGATCCACTTCAAAATGATATATGGCATCCATCTTGTCTCAAAATCGTGATTTTTAAAGTTCTTTTTTTTTCATATTGAGTGTTGTATCCGTCCTAAAACTACTTTATTTTTGCTTAAATTCTGTACATCTACATACTGAAACAACGCAATTACAATATAAATGTGTTTAAATGCTCATCCAAATTTGATTATTTCTACAACGAAGCCTATTTTTCACTTATGTAAAATGTAAGCAGCAAAATATGTAGTATGAGTTGTATAGGAATTGCTGTATTTTTTTAACGCAAAAGAATTTAGCTCATGGAGTCTGCATAGCTGATATGATAGAAATATTCATTGACTTTACCGAGAGAAGAACGATTTTTTGCGATGAAGTTTTAAGCATAGAGTTAAATTACTTGTAGCTCCATGGTCTTAATTTTTAAATAAAATAAATTATTATAGTATTGTGATGAATGACATGAATGGGAAATTATTTATGAATGAAATGCTGCTTTTTAGAGAGCCAGACGTGTTATTTTTTCTATGACGTCATTTGAATGAATTTCAGTTGTTTTCGATGAAGTTTTTAAATATAATAAATTATCGTGGTATTATGATAATTCTAAAATTATTATCGAGTGATATATCACATTTTAGAGATGTTTAAACCAGGCAATTTATATTTCAATGCCATCATTTGAATGAAGTTCATTTTTTTCAATGAAGGTTTAAGTTTTCTAATATAATAAATCAATGTAGTATTATGAGAAGTTTTAAAATATTAACGAGGAATGTATTGCATTTTAGACATGTTTAAATAAAATTGCATTGCTGTTGGAAACTGTTGCTTAATCAATGCTTTAAGCATGATTGATTTTTCTTGTTTTTAACACTTTACAACAAAGTTGAAAAGTGTTTATGACTTTGTTCATTCTGTCTGTCTGTCTGTCTGTCTGTCTGTCTGTCTGTCTGTCTGTCCGTTAGCACGATAACTGCCGTAAAAATGAGTTTATCAAAATGAAATTTTAGTATGTTGTTCAGACGGTCTGTAGGACCTATGGGAATATAAATAAATAATATCACCCAATTAGTTTTTTATTGAACCCGGGTTGAAAAAATGAAATACATTGAACCCTATGGGACCTAATTTTTCAAACATTTTTTAAGTAAATTTAAAATTCACGAATTGCTTCGAAATTTTTAGGAAATATTCACATTATCCCATAGAATATATAAAAAAAAATTCAGTAAAATATGTTAAGTAGTTTTTTAATTAAAAAAATTATTTAATATAGGGAAAAAAACAAATTCAATTAAATTCTGACTTTGGGATATCTTCCAGAAAGAAAAGAGAGAGATATTGTATAATAAATATCTCTCCATTTGTTTAAACGTTTGCATATGGGAGTGGCTTCATATTTTAAAATAAATTTGGTAGATAACAATTTTTCATTTTTTTTAAATTTTATATAACTCTTCATGATAAATTTAATTGATGGCATTTTAAATGCACTTTCCTACGTCCTAGAGAGTTAAAATTTGGTACACAGCTTAAATTTGTTGAACATTTTATTCGAGAAAAATTTGATGGATCTTTAAATATAGATCATACATTTTTTTCGAAATGGCCTGAAAATAATCCCCATTCACTTCTATAAATCATTGGTGTAATATTGTTAAAAATTCTGATGTGGACAGCACATGTCTTTCCCTGCAGACTCATATTCGTTCTCTTTATTTATTCAATGATAATTTGAGTTTATCTGCACAACATAAGTATTTTAAATGACATTGAATTTACACGTTAAACTTAAATTTGGTTCTCATTTGATAGCTGGACTTATTGTCAAAGGTGGCGTAGCGAAAACGCGAAAAAACTAGAATATCTCAAGAACGGCTAGTCCTAGAGTAATGGGGTTAGTCTTATTCTTTTTGTTGTCAAAAATCACATATAAAATAGGAATTTAATTGATATAATTGAGCACACGTAGTCTTTTATTTTTATATATAACGATTTTTGCTGGCCATTTCGCAAAAATAGCCCGTTCCTTTTTCCCGAATCGTAGTAGAATAACCTACAAATGATTTATATACAAAATTTTGTTAAATTTGGTATATAAATCACTTGTAGGTTATTGAAATATTATACTCCAAATTTTGTTAAATTTGGTTCATTAGTTTTTAGCTAGAGTGGATAAAGGCAATTTCTGCGGCCATTTCGCAAAGAAGGCAGATTCTTTTATTACGAATCGTACTATAATCTAATGAACATCAGGATTTCCCACAAAAAACATACCTACCAAATTGTATGAAATTCGGTCCATTAGTTTTTCAATTAGAGTGGATGTAATATCCACACAGACACACAGAAACATACACAGATACACCCTTACACACACAGACGTCTTCCTAAAAGAAGTTTTTTCGTGTTCTAGAAGTCCCAAAACGTGTAGATACTTTGAAAATTCGAGTTCCGATCTTCGGCACGATTCCAATACTTTGAGTACATACACATACACATATATATTATCTGTGTATTATCTGTGTATCTAAATTCCGTGCCTATGCAATTACAATAGTTGTGATTTTAAATGATCCCTAAACTTTTATTATTTCTTCAAGGAAGCCTAATTTTAACATATGCAGAATGCAAATATCTCAAGCGATTGTAAGATGAATTAATTACATAAGAATTGCTGAATTTTTTTCACACAAAATTATTTAGCTCTGGAGTCTGGAATACAAGTTATATGAATGAAATATTCATTGATTTTGCATAAAGAATCAGATGATTTATATTTCGATACAGTTTTAAATATTTAAGTATATTAATTACTGTAGTACTGTGATAATGTAAAAGATATTACCACTGAATGAATCACATTTTAGAAATTTTTAAATGAAATTACATTTCAGTTGGAAAGTGCTTCATAATCAATGCTTATGCATGATTGATCTTTCTTGTTTATTTTTAACGAGATCGAAACTCACCACAAGGAAGCAGTGACGGAAATGATAAATTTATATTTTATGAAGTCAAAACTATATTTAATATTATTGGAAAATGTTTTTTGTTAAAAAAATATGTAAAGCAGATTGTATTCTAAGCAAATGCTGCAAAAAATATCTACCTTATTTATTAATATTTTAAGCGATATGAAATTGACACCAGATATTCAGCAGTCTAAAAATGTATAGCATATAACGGATACTCACTTTCTTGGCGAAAGCAGCAGGAATTGTGTATGTGGTGTGTATCCAGCAGTAGGTGTTGATGATGGATGAAGGAATGTCCGGTCCATGAATGCATTCTATTGGGTCCCCTACGTACTGCTTGGTGGTCACCACGATGCAAAATGTCAGCAGAACCAAGACCGTAAACGTGTAGTGCAGGCGGAAGACTTCGTTGTCGATATGGGTCCTCCCGACTTTAACGAGGCTTTTCAAGCTGCGAAGAATGTCCAACATTGTGGAACCTTAGATTCACCTTGCTATCTGAATCATTTTTGCATTCGGAAAATGTGAAATATGGATTTTTCTGGACACCCAGAGAAAAAGAAGATCAATTTTCGATTTAAAGCATCGAACCATGGAGGATGTTCTAATATTTTGAAATTAGATCGTCTGTAGAAGTCTGTAGGGGATACCAGAAAATGTTGAACTGTCGAAATATGGAACCGAATTCCTAAGGTAAGGTAATGTTCTAACGCCGAGGCAATTCCATCCATGGACATATAGTTATAGTCCTATTTTAATCGAAAAGGGGCAGCTGCTGTAAAGCAGACATGCTTCATCATTTTCTGTCGTAGACGGAAAAAGGGAAGCTTGACACGAAGTAACTGTGTAGAAATCTATAAAGACAAAAATAAGCAATAAGTAAAAATAAAACTAACATTATGAAGTAAATACTTCATAATGTTAACAAAGTTAACAAGTAATGTTTTTGATAACAAAGTAACAGTTGGTTATCAAAAATATGTTGCTTTCGTAATACTGTGATTTTATAATTAAATTGAAACCTTGTAAATCCTTAACTTATTTTGATAACAAAACTCCATAAGCAGGAACAGGGAATCAAACCCGGATGTTCTGGATTGGAGTTATATTGATCACTACTCTAATACAGCCATGCAAAGAATTTCTTTGAATTAATTATACCTTACAATCCGACGTATGATCGATCTGTTTGACAAATAATGGATTGATGCATTACCTTATTCAAAAATTTATTCATGGTAAATATTTTTTACATCATTTTCTTCTATAACATCCAAAATTGGGTTCTCTATAAAATTCTTCGTTTATATAGCTATCCGAATGGTATATAACACGCATTACAGATAAATCTCTGGGTTTTTGATTTTATCGATCAATATTTAACATTATTCTAAGGTAAAATACGGTAAATAAACTTATTTCATTTTTTCAAGTTCTATAGAGCTAAGATCTAGTAAAGTTTACCAATAAATCTTACTGTTAATTCACTGTTAATGAGTTTTTACTTTCCCTGCAATACATGGTAATGTATAGGGAAAGTATTGGAATCATACCGAAAATCACAACTCGAGTTTTCGACGGATCTACACGTTTCGAGACCTCTAGAATACGAAAAAATCATTTTTAGCGT
This sequence comes from Amaurobius ferox, assembly GCA_951213105.1. Classification (NCBI taxonomy): domain Eukaryota; kingdom Metazoa; phylum Arthropoda; class Arachnida; order Araneae; family Amaurobiidae; genus Amaurobius; species Amaurobius ferox. Next base: position 20,141,314 of record OX578143.1, read on the forward strand.
GACGTCTGTGTGTGTGTCTGTGTGTCTGTCTGTCTGTGTGTCTGTCTGTCTGTCTGTGCAGATTTTGTATCCACTGTAACTAAAAAACTAATGGACCGAATTTCATAAAATTTGGTAGGTAAGTCACTTGTAGGCGAGTCTGGTGCTGAATAGTTTTGGGTAAGATTCGAGATAAAAGAACCCGCCTATTTTTGCGAAATGCCCGCAAAAGCTTGTATCCACTCTAACTGAAAAACTAATGGACCGAATTTCACAAAATTTGGTAGATGAGTCACTTTTGGGTTACTCAGGTGCTGATTAGATTTTGGTACGATTCGAAAAAAAATAACCTGCCTTTTTTTGCAAAATGGCCCTCAAAAATCGTCAAAATCTAAACTAAAGAACTAGGTATACTCAAATATGTCCATTAAATGCTCGTTTAATACGTAACTTTTAAGGACAAAAATAATAAGACCAACCTCATTTCACTAGGACTAGCCGTTCTCGAGATATTTTAGTTTTCCGTATTTTCTTTACCCCACCTTTGAAAATAAGTCCGGTTACCGAATGAGAACGAAAATTGTATTAAAAGTGAAATAAATTTAATTAAAATAAAGAGAACGTGGATATAAGTCTGCAGGGAAAGTCATGTGCTGCCCACATCAGATTTTTACTTTCCCTGCAATACATGGTAATGTATAGGGAAAGTATTGTATTTATGCCGAAAATCGCAACTCAAGTTTTCGACGGATCTACACGTTTCGAGACCTCTAGAATACGAAAAAACTATTTTTAACGTGACGTCTGTGTGTGTATCTGTCTGTCTGTGCAATGTCTGTATCCACTCTAACTCAAAAACTAATGGACCGAATTTCATAAAATTTGGTAGGTAAGTCACTTGGATGTGACCCTGGTGCTGATTAGTTTTTGGTACGCTTCATGAAAGCAAAACCCGTCTTTTTTTGCGAAATGGTCCGTAAAAATTTCATTTATCCGCTCTAGCTAAAATACTAATTGACCAAATTTCACAAAATTTGGTAGATAAATTACTGATTAGAATTTGGTACAATTCACAAAAGAAGAAACTGCGGTTTTTTACGAAATGGTCCGCAATCATTTCATATATCCACTCTAGCTAAAATACTAATTGACCAAATTCCATAAAATTTGGTAGATAAGTTACTTGTGGGATACTCTGGTGCTGATAAGATTTTGGTACGATTCGGAAAAGAACAACCTGCCTTTTTTTACGAAATGGCCCGCCCAAATCGCCAAAATCTAAAAAAAAAAAAACTAGGTAGTGTATACACAAATATATCAATTAAATTCTTGTTTTATACGCAATTTTTGAAGAGGAAAATAATATAACACACTCCATTATACTTTAGGACTAATAGTTCTCAATATATTTGAAATTTCTTGAATTTTTGTTACGCCGATTTCTGAAAAATGTCCAATTACCAAATAAAAACAAAAATTGAATTAAAAATGCAAATTTAGTGTTATTGTTATTTGGTTCAATTAATCTCAATCTAATGAATTATTAAAGAAAAAAATATGCATTTGAGTCTACAGGGAAAGTTATGTGCTACCCACATCAGATTTTTAGATTAAGAAGACTTCGTACTCTTGCTTCAGCAAGAGCCGGTATGAAAATGTCGATTATATTTTCGGCTTTTATTCAGAAATATATACGGTACTTTTAGTCTATACTTTCAGATAGTGAACATTTTCTGCATTAATCTGAAGCTTCTGAAGGACTGAAACACTAAAGTTGTTCAGCCATTTTGAACTTTGGCCTGCTCTGTGCTTCCAATAAACGACATTAGAAACTGAGTTTTTCTGAAATCCATGATTTCAATGATCTTAAATAAAAGAAACCTAGATTCTTTTAACTCTTTAAATATATCCCCTTAACAGAACGAAGAAAAGTTAACAAATTTAAGTAAAGTAATAGATGGTAATCGATTGGGGCTTTTCTAAAAATAATGAGTATGCAATCTAAACTATATAAATTTTTAACTTACATTCAGAATGTCTAATTTTTCGTAATTTTTATTCTAGAAAGTAATGTTCGAATGAACAAACTAAATTGACGTGCAAAGGAAAAATTTCCGACTTGTAACGAAAGATAAAATCGAAATTTTAAAATTGAGAACAACTTAAATAACGGCGAAATTTGGATTTTTGGGAACATGAAGTCACTTATTTATGAAAATACAAAGCAATCTGTGAACTGTGATTGAAATCTTTCTTTAAAATAAAACAGATCAGCTAAATATTTATAAATAACGTAGTTTCTAAGTCAATTTAATTATTGGATAGCGCCATAATGTTATTAAAAAAGAAATTCTTCGCATTTTAGCAGAGAATCTTGTATAAGTTGTATGTATTTACCCTATCTTACTATCAAATTATTATAGTTATTAGTTCATACTAATTAATGATCGACAACTATAGTTAGTGTTACTAAATGTATTGAACTAACTTCACATAAATTAGAGAATTTTGGTTCCAAAGAACGAAAATTACAACTATCCTGTACGAATCGAGTTTGACCACACTCGCACCCACAACAAAGAAGAAAACTGTCGACTGACAAGTCGGCCCTCACCCTCAACAAAGAAATTTGTCAACCCGCAACCCGACCCGAACCGCGGAATGTGACCCAAATACCCGACCCACGACGGAATTGTATTTTTAAAATTCTATTCAGCAGTTTTAAGTCTTACGCATATGAATAATTTTCTACTGTTTACAGTTTTTAACCTCCAAAAAACCATTTATCCAGTTACTCTCATTGAAAAATGTGGTAAAGTACAATCCTAAAAAATAATTTTTGCGGGTAAGTCCGCAACTTGAAAAGTTAAGGGGATCCGATTTGCAACTTGAAAATAAAGGAAACCCAATCCGAAACCGACCCGCAAAGCGAGTAAACAGCGGGTACCCGACCCGATGCAGGACTTTTGTTACAACTTCACTATGTAACACAAATCTTCATATTTTACTCAACTTGTTAATCTTTAAATTTGCATTACACTTGTATACATGTATAGCATAACGATGTAGTCTATAATTCGATATATACATAACACTTTATATGACTATATGACTTATGAACACATCATTGAATGGTGGGTGTATTTAATAACACTCTACAGTTGAGGTTCTATTAACAGGAAACATCATAATACTTTGATTGGGAATATCATCAGGGAACATCATAATACTTGGATTGGGCATATCATCAGGGAATATCATAATACTTTGATTGGGAATATCATCAGGGAACATCATAATACTTGGATTGGGCATATCATCAGGGAATATCATAATACTTTGATTGGGAATATCATCAGGGAACATCATAATACTTTGATTGGGAATATCATCAAGGAACATCATAATACTTTGAAATATCATCAGGAAACATCGTAATACTTTGAATTATAGTTACCTTATCAAAATACTTCATTGTTTACTGATATTTTTACTTTCTCTATAATGCATACGATAATATATAGGGAAAGTATTGAAGTCGTATCGAAAATCGCAACTCGAGCTGCCTATGGGTTTACACGTTTTGAGCACTCTAGAATCCGAAAAAACTATTTTTAACGTGACGTCTGTATATGTGTGTTGTGCGTGTATATGTGAAGTATATATTCACTTTAGCTCAAAAACTAATTAACTGAATTTCATAAAATGTGGTAGATTGTGGGTTACCCTGGTGCTTATGGTTCCCTAGTGCTAATTAGATTTGATACAATTCGGAAAAAGAACCTGTCGTTTTTTTTTTTTTTTTTTTTGCGAAATGATCCGTAAAAATCGTCAAAATCTAAAATAAAAGACTACATATGCACATATGAATCCATTAAATACAAAATTTTTGACGATGAAAAGAACAAGATCAACGCCATAACTTTATTACTAACCATTCTTGGGATATTTAAATTTTTTGGAATTTTGAGGAGCTGCTGATGTTTTTCACTGTATATAAAAACTATTTAATTAAATTTCTTAAAATTTAGTATAGTTAAGTATCTTATGGGTTATCCTGCTGCAGATTTGATTTTGGCGTATTATTCAGGAAAATAGAACCGACCCTTTTTTCGCAAAAAAATGGTCAAAATATGAAATAAATGACTAAAGTTGCTAAAATATATTACTTATATACTTGTTTTTCACGTAATTTTTGACAACGAAGATGATAAAACTAACTCCATGACTCTCGTTCTCGAGATAGTTTAAATTTTTGGAATTTTGAGGAGCTGAAGAGCTGTTTCAAAATGCATTTTGTTGCCAAATGAAACAAAGATGCATTATAAATACAAATTGTATATAATATCAGAAAAGTATCCATGTTAGTTTTGCAATTAAACTCAATTTAATGCATCATGAAATAAAAAATAACAAAGTGAATTTGAGTAAGAAAAGTCATGTGCTGCCCACATCAAATTTTTAATTTTACTGTTAAAATAATAAAAATGTAATAAACAATTTCGCCTATGTATTTTTAAGTATCTTTATATCTTGACAAAAAATTAAAACTTCTTTATGATTTATTTAGCTTAATTCTTATTGATATTCAAAAAGTCTAGACTATTCAATCTTCCTTAAGTAATTGTGAAACTTAAGTGGGATTTCTATTTTCTTTTCACTGAAATAAAGACAAAAGCTCTGTTGTAGGAGTATGTAATCTGTATCAAATATTTTTTTATTAACACTAAATACTTGGAAATCTTGTCGGAAATTTATATGCTACCAATGAAATATCGGTGCTACCGCATTTTTGCTGCCCAAATTACACATTTAGTTTCAGTTTACTATGAAATATTTCCATAACAATAGACAAATCCGATTCACAAGTTTTCCCTTCGCTAAAAAAAATCATTATTTCTTGTCCAGAAACAAAACAAAATACTTTCAAACAGTCAATCAACTGAAATCTTCACTGGGTACCACGTTATCAATATAATGCATTAACCTGGTCATATTAAAACATGCCAAATAAAGCGTTTGATTATTATAAGATATATCCTAGTGAAGATTGGATATATCGTACAAAAATTTCAAACGACAAAATCTGCAAAATATCCGTAAAACGAAAGGAGGGGCATGTGTCCCGGCTCAACCTTTTTGAAACCATCCCACCCCCTGACTCCATGATAGACAGAAACAACACATGCAACTATAATTCATTCCAAATTATCTTAAAAAGTGTACCTACCTTTCACGTGGAGGAACACTGTCAGGCTTCCATCCGGAACTGCTAAAATGAATCTTTGCAGAAAGGTGCGGTCCACGGGCTTCTCTTCCTCGACTTTTGGAGTCAGAAGAAATCGGGTGGTGGAAGGTATATTTTTAGAGCGCCAGCTACTATGTTGCTCCTGAGCATCCCTACTCAAGAGGCAGAATTTTCCAGGAGAGTAGATCTTTGCATGTCGCTGTTTAACAAAGTGCCGAATATGCGGCAGCTATTTGAGTGAATAGATTGCGTAGAGATGTTTGGCTATTAGCGGTAATGGCCGCCCATAGATTGTTCGGTCCTTCTGAGCGTTTGCTAATTTAGTTTCGCTTTCAAAACTCTGACGTTTAATGTTAAAGCTGTTTGTAAATTAGATAAAAATTTTGCTCTGTAAAATACTTCACATTGGATGGCTCTCCAAGAGAATACTTGTGGTGATCTTCAGTAATCTGGCGCTTTGCTATTAGCTGACACTATTGATGTTCAATATTGCACCAGTATTAGGGAGTGCACATTCTGTCAATATATATTTTTAACACTTTACAACAAAGTTGAAAAGTGTTTATGACTTTGTTCATAAACACTTTACAACAAAGTTGAAAAGTGTTTATGACTTTGTTCATTCTGTCTGTCTGTCCGTTAGCACGATAACTGCCATAAAAATGACTTAATCAAAATGAAATTTTAGTATGTTGTTCAGACGGTCTGTAGGACCTATGGGAATATAAATGAATAATATCACCCAATTAGTTTTGGATTGAACGCGGGTTGAAAAAATGAAATACATTGAGCCCTATGGGGCCTAATTCTTCAAGCATTTTTTAAGCGGATTTAAAATTCACAAATTGCTTCGAAAATTTTAGGTAATATTCAAATGGTTCCATAAAATATATAAAAAAAAATTCAGCGAAATATATTCAGTAGTTTTTTAAATAAAAATTAAAATAATAATTACACCTCTTATATGAAGCGATCACGTGACCATGATATGAAAAGATCACATGACCCACTTCAAAATGATATATGGCATCCATCTTGTCTCAAAATCGTGATTTTTGAAGTTCTTTTTAATTCATATTGAGTGCTGTATCCGTCCTAAAACCACTTTATTTTTGCTTAAATTCTGTGCATCTACATACTGAAACAACGCAATTACAATATATTTGAGTTTAAATGCTCATCCAAATTTGATTATTTCAACAACGAAGCCTATTTTTCACCTATGTAAAATATAAACAGCAAAATATGTAGAATGAGTTTTATGAGAATTGCTGTATTTCTTTAACAAAAAATCATTTAGTTCATGGAGTCTGCATGGCTGATATGAATGAAATATTCATTGATTTTACAAAGATAAGGAGGATTTTTTTCGACGAAGTTTAACGCATAAAGTTTAATTACTTGTAGCTCCATGGTCTTTAATTTTTAAATAAAATAAGTTATTATAGTATTGTGATGAATGACATGAATGAGAAATTATTTATGAATGAAATGCTGCTTTTATAGAGAGAGCCAGGCGTGTTATTTTTTCTATGACGTCATTTGAATGAATTTCAGTTGTTTTCGATGAAGTTTTCAAATATAATAAATTATCGCAGTATTATGATAATTCTAAAATTATTACCGAGGAATGTATCACATTTTAGAGATGTTTAAACTAGGCAATTTATATTTCAAAGCCGTCATTTGAATGAAGTTCATTTTTTTCGATGAAGGTTTTAGTATTCAAATATAATAAATTAATGTAGTATTGTGATAGGTTTTAAAATATTATCGAAGAATGTATTGCATTTTAGACTTGTTTAAATAAAATTGCATTGAAGTTGGAAAGTGCTTCATAATCAATGCTTTAAACATGATTGAACTTTCTTGTTTTTTTAATCAAATGGCCAAGCACTTGACTTTCATATTCGTCTATACAATGGCCAGAAACGTGAACCATTTAGCCGTCCTAGGACATTGCCCCAGGCGCACCAGAGGTGGACGGAACACACTGCTCCCAACAACACAACATCCATGCCTTACGTGGGACTCGAACCCACAACGCGGCGATCGAACGCATTCTGTCAATATTACCAGCAAGTTATTTTCCAGAATTCTTATCCCCCCCCCTCCCCTTATTTTTATTTTCCTAGAATTCCCTGAAAGTAGTGTTATGGAGTTCAAACGCAAATATATAGATGATATCTGGCTAGATCAGCATTGTCCTACTTCTGTGACTCATACGGCCACATTGCTCATCAAAATTGCAGGCTACATTTTCACTTTCTTATACGTAGTATTGAGAATATTGTTTTCACGAAAATTTTCGATTTTGAGATTTTAATGCCAATATATCCTGAGATTTAATTCCAATATATAAGTCCTCCTGAACACGTTTAGGGAATTTTTGGAATGATGTCCGTCTGTGTGTTTGTGGTCGATTTCTTGTGTACGCAATTGCGGCCACAAATACTAATGGATTTCCACGAAACTTCATATCTGGTTTTGTTATCAAAAAATCTAGAACTAGATAGAATTTTTTTAATTCGAGCAAACACCTGGAATTTTATTCGAAATTATATATATTTTTGAACGTAGTAGCATTGGACACAATTTAACCTAATCATGAATAAAAGGGTTTGTTCGTGGGCCAATGATCACTATACTTTATAGTTTCAATTATTGTTGTGAAAAATAGCCGCGCGATACAATTGTTGTGAAAAATAGCCGCGCGATACAATTGTTGTGAAAAATAGCCGCGCGATACAATTGTTGTGAAAAATAGCCGCGCGATACAATTGTTGTGAAAAATAGCCGCGCGATACAATTGTTGTGAAAAATAGCCGCGCGATACAATTGTTGTGAAAAATAGCCGCGCCATACAATTGTTGTGAAAAATAGCCGCGCGATACAATTGTTGTGAAAAATAGCCGCGCGATACAATTGTTGTGAAAAATAGCCGCGCGATACAATTGTTGTGAAAAATAGCCGCGCGATACAATTGTTGTGAAAAATAGCCGCGCGATACAATTGTTGTGAAAAATAGCCGCGCGATACAATTGTTGTGTCCATGACGCCTTTAGTTCCCCTCGGGAGGGCAAGTTAACCGCCCCCTGGGGGTACTTTGCCAAGTATGGTACCAAAGATTTTTTTTCAAGCCTTTTAAAGTGAAGGATAAAAAACTATAATTGAAATCATTCCGTCCGAATAATACCGATTTTTCAAAATTTGTTCTTGCAAAATTTGTAAAAGTAGAAAGCCACTGAAAATGGATTGTGAGAAGGTCGAGTGGAGCCACACATCAGTTAATTTTTCTCCAAAACCTTCCATAGGAAACCAAGAAAAATATTCTGATAGCCAAAAAGTTAAATGCAGCATAATTAGCGTTGTTCTATATTTCATTAGACCTAAGCATTATAGTTAAGTTGTTGTTGTTGTTGAGACCCAGACCGTCCGACCTACCAGAAAGGTGTAAGGTAACTGTTTGGACGGCCGGGAAGTGCCACCCAATTTAGACCGGAACGCAGTAGGGGAGGCATCCACAGGCACCGTACCCTCCTTCCACTACCACCAACCTCTCGGAAGAACTTACGGACCCACATGTTTAACGTGATCGTACTCCGCGTGAACACGGCGGCAGTTTTGGCAACGGCTGGAATCGAACCCCGGCCTACCGAGTGCAACTCCAGCGTGCTAATCAAAGGGCTACCGCGCCCGCATTATAGTTAAGTATCAAAGTTTGTCAATTTAAACTAATAAATAAATACATTTTTCTCAAGAAACATTTTACACCATATCATGTTCATAGATCACAGATAATCATTTTGCAAGCCATATCCGCACCCTAGCCACATGGCCCTGCTCTATGTTACATATCAACATTCCTTGGATTTTTTTTTTTTTTAATCAAATGGCCAGGCACTTGACTTTCATCATTCACCTATACATTGGCCAGAAACGTAAACCATTTAGCAGTTCTGGGACGTTGCCCCAGGCTCACCAGAGAGGGGGGGCGGAACACACTGCGCCCAATAACACAACATCCATGTCTTACTTGGGACTCGAACCCACAACGCGGCGGCCGAACGATCGCTTGGAAACGCTCGCCTTGACCGTTCGACCACCGAGTCGGCTTAGATAAAATAATAGTTTCCAAAATTTTGGGAGAATTTTTTTTAATTCAAACATTGAGTCAATGGCGAGGACAAAAACTTTCATTAGGCAATGGGCCTACCAAAAATTTCACTCGCGACTTGTTCTCATTTTATCTCTATATTATAGAAAAAAAACTCCTTTACATACGATGTGCAAACACTATCACTATTTGCCTTTTAACAAGAAACAAATTCTGATATGGCAGCTAATGACTCACATTCACGCTCTCTTTATTTCTTCAATAATTCATTAAATTGAGTTTAATTGCACAAAATAACACACACAATTATTTTAAATGACATTGAATTTGCACTTTTAATTCAGTTTTCGTTTTCATTTAGTAACTGGACTTGTGTTCAGAAGTGGCCTGGCGAAAATGCGACAAAACTAAGATATATCGAGAGCGACTTGTTCTGGTGTAATGGGGTTGGTCTTATTATTTTTCATTGTCAACAATTACGTATGAAACAAACATTTAATGGATACATTTGAGCATACGTAGTCTTTTATTTTATATTTTGACGATTTTTGCGGGACCATTTAGTACAAAAAGGCAAGTTAGTTTTTTTTTCAGAATTGTAACAAAATCTAATCAGCACCAGGGTAACCCACAAGTGACTTATCTAACAAATTTTGTAAAACGTGGTCTACTAGTTTTTCACCTAGAGTGGATGCAGGCAATTTTTGCGGGCCGTTTCACAAAAAAGCGGGTTATTTTATCCCAAATCACACCAAAGTCTAATCAGCACCAGGGTCACCCACAAGGGACTTATCTACCAAGTTTTATGAAATCCGGTCCCTTAGTTTTTGAGTTAGAGTGGATACATACATTGTACCAGACAGATAGACACACACACACGGGCGTCACTCTAAAAATGTTTTTATTATGTTCTAGATGGGTCAAAACGTGTAGGTCTGTCGAAAACTCGAGTTGTGATTTTCGACATGATTCCAATACTTTCCCTATACATTACCATGTATTGCAGGAGATGTAAAAAGAATTTAAATGGACTTTATTTTGCATTATTTTACAAGAATTTGAAAATGGATTTTATTTACCAAAACTTAGCCTATGTATTGGATCAATATTGTGCCGATAAATGCAATATTTTCCACCTACAGTCGAACCTCATTAACGTGAACAGGCCGTTAACGTAACATTAACGCGTAACGTTACGTAACATTAACGCGTAACGTAACGTTAACGTAACTGACGCGAAAATGGTGTTATTTATTGTTGACATTTGATTGCAAACATGTTCGTATTAAAAGTAATTCGTGTGATCAAAGAAAAACAAAAGTATGGTAATTCATATGCGGATTTGAAGAGGATTGCAAAACCAGTTTTAATGGAAGTTTTATTCTCCTACACCTAACTGTGGTCCAAAGGGAATTAAATTACCTTTTTATTTCGGAGTGAAATGACGGCTTGTAACGCGATAAAAGGTTAACGAATTTAGGTATTTTTTCACCGATTAGTTAAGCTCATTGATAGCAGGTTTGTAGTTAAAATATTTTACAGTTTATATCACGTTATATTTATTTCAGTATTATTAGGGGACTTCGTCGAATATTTCTGCTAGTATGCGCAGCAAAAAAGCTGAAATATTTTAACTACAGAACCACTCGCAATTAAATGTAACAAACTGGTAAAAAGTATGTAATTACATTGAGCCGTTTTAATAAGCGGTCATCATAAACAGGTTACAAACGATAAACAGACAGACCGTTATTACGCGCTTTACTGCAGAGAGCGACAAATCTTGTATCTGAATATTCCCTGGATTCAGTCTCATTGGCTAAAACAAAATTTCATCGAAATCGATCAGGTAATTAAAAATATTTCGTTTAAGCAAATCTATTCGAATTTTCTCCTTTATATATTAATTTTGTCAGGAAAGGTCCTTGAAGGCGTTCATGTACGCGTTAGGTGTATCTATGGTATAGTAGCCATGCCCAATCGAATAAAAGCGTCCTTGACAGAGAATTTAAAATATAAGCATACGAAATCGACAGCAAAGCGAGGTAGACGAAAAAATCCAGAAAACAACGTAGTAGAACATTGTTTGATGTACATGACCCAGACCACACGATTAACCCGAAAGCATATAGCAGCTTAATGTGTGGCCGGACATTGTTTGATGTGTAGAGATCCACACTAGGAGCGCACAAAACGAGTATTTGGGCGATACTAAATACCTTCCCTAAATCCACATCAATAGGAGCTGTAATACGGTGACACCTACAATACCTAGCAAAGTACGATATTCTGTCTCGAATTTAAATGTGTATTGCTCTGACGGAGCGCATTTTAAACAGGGTTCCCATTAGATTCCTGTTCGTGCAAATAGTGTTTATTTCAGCATTGTATTCCTATGTGCGTAAACATTGTTTATTTTAGCATTGTATTCCTATTCGTGTAAATATTGTTTATTTTAGCATTGTATTCCTATTCGTGTAAATATTGCTTATTTTAGCATTGTATTCCTATTCGTGTAAATGTTGCTTATTTTAGCACTGTATTCCTATTCGTGTAAATATTGTTTATTTTAGCACTGTATTCCTATTCGTGTAAATATTGTTTATTTAAACATTATATTCCTATTCGTGTAAATATTGTTTATTTTAGCACTGTATTCTTAATCGTGTAAATATTGTTTATTTTAGCATTGTATTCCTATTCGTGTAAATATTGCTTATTTTAGCATTGTATTCCTATTCGTGTAAATGTTGCTTATTTTAGCATTGTATTCCTATTCGTGTAAATATTGTTTATTTTAGCACTGTATTCCTATTCATGTAAATGTTGCTTATTTTAGCACTGTATTCCTATTCGTGTAAATATTGTTTATTTTAGCACTGTATTCCTATTCGTGTAAATATTGTTTATTTTAGCATTGTATTCATATTCGTGTTGATTATTTTAGCCTTCCTGAATAGTACAGTCATTCGCTAATAACAACTCTATTGCACCCAATAAATGCCTATCGTTCCCTGTAAATGCCGGCAACAGGCCAGTTTTACAGTCAATTCCTATTCAATACACAATGCTCTACAACAGGGGCTGGCCAACTACGGTCCGTTGACCAAATCTGGCCCGCCGTCTCATTTTCCACGGCCCGCGAGTTAAAAAGGGATTTTACATTACATTACGTTGCATTTCTCTCCAAGAATCTAAACACATAGAGGATATGGCACTAAGCCTTTCCTCTCACACTTTAAAAAAGATTCAAATTCTTTCAAATTTCAAAGTACGGCCGAGTTGAGGAGTTCCGAAAAAGACCTATGTGGCGGCTCTTTATAGCTTCGCACTCGCACGCTGCTCTGTTGACTCTTCTGTAAAGCCACGCAGTTTTCGGATTGGAAATAATTAATCTGCAATGTAGCATGCTAAATTAATAGCATGCTAAAACGCAAATTTCAAGAGAAAAATCGAACAGAATTCTATAAATGTATTCCAAGTGAGCAATCTGGTCGACGAAGACCATTGTCATTAAGCATAAATAAATACTAATGCAGCATATAGCTGTTTCGAGGATACGCAGATTCCTTTTGTCGGTGCAAGAGAACCAACAAACCTAAAGTCAAAGACACGACATGGGTACAAATAGAAGGGACAAAGGGGTTTATACCCAATTCTTGAATTAAGAGTCTATCTGAGAGAGCCAAAGAAAGAGCAGAATGAAGAATAGTCCAGCCATGGGCGGGACAGACATAGTGGTTAAGGCACAAAGATTGCACTCGGAGGATCTGAGTTCGATCCCCGGCTCTGCCAGTGTTTCTCTCAGCCATACGCTATTTCAACAAAGCCCCCCGGAGACATTTTAGGGTAACCTAGTTTCTATTTATGTGACACAGCATTTAGATATATAGAAAACTTAGGACAAATAGAACAAATAGAAAACTTGCCCTTTCCCCTAAAATTTTATTCGCCTCCCCTCCCCTTCCCGACCAAAATGTCCTAAAAGAAACTGGGCTCTGCCCAAACCGTCCCCATATTCATGTAGAGTACGGGCATGTTAAATGAGGGTTTAAAAGTCCTTCCGAGAGGTTGGTGGTAGGGGAAGGAGGGTACGGTCCCTGTGGATGCAACCTCCCTCCCCTCACTAGGTTCAGGTTTAAATTGGGTGACACTGTCCCGGCCATCCAAACAGATATCTTATACCATCAGGTGGGTAGGACAGTCTGGGTCGAAAAAAAGAGTATTCCAACTAATTCGAAACACGAAGTAACACACAAGATTGGCGAGTGCCAAAACACAAAAGAAATATCACAACAAGACGAGCTAAGTCCTAACAAGAATAAACGAGATCAAGATTAAAAATAAGTCAGAACGACACATAAGAGCCCCTAATGCTAAAAAAAATGCAACAAAGAAAAAAGAAAAAATTACAGGGCTCTCCGACAGACCCAGGACAAAAGTGCAGCACTGGACAAGTCATCAACTAAATTACTAGATTTTTTTCGGGATATGGAAGGCATCAAAGAAGTTAAGATTATAGATTGACGCGCATTTCTGTATGATTCTTGCTGAAGAAATTCAAAACGGTGGTCAAAATTATTGCAGTGCTAAGTTTTAAAATCATATACTTAGGGATTTACATCTGGCAACACCTACCTGTGAGAAAAGACATTTTCAAAAATTAAATACTTAAATTCGAAATACAGGTCAGAATTAACAGATGAACCTTTGCAAACAATTTTGATGATAGGGAGTGCTAACTATGAGCCCCAATTTGTCGAAATGTTATCTAAAAAAAAGCAATCCCATCCTTCTCATTAGTAGAGCTGTATTTCAAACAATTATAGTCTAATTATTATATTATTATTACGTTAAATTTTATTCTCTAAATTTGTGAAAACTTGTCTCTTTCTTGTTATTAAAATAAGCTTCTACATAAATATCCTCGACTTTTTCTCTTGGCCCACAGAGCTTAATATATTTATTTGGCCCTTTGCGAAAACTGTTTGCCAACCCTTGCTCTACAACTTTATAAGGCTTTCATCGTCTATCTCGCTTTGTTGCCGAGTTTATTATCCTGACGTTTTAAATCATCCGCTATGTGCATGCACTACAATCCCTTTTTCTCGATCGAGCATGGTCTCTACTGCAGATAGACCTAATATATACACTCATGGATCTTCCCTTACAAAGTTATTGAAATGCTTAAAGACTTTCTCAGGAATCACACACATTATATTTCAAATAGTACTTGATTCAATGCTTTAATTTCTGAAAACCGTTTTACTCATCTGTAAATTTCCAGTGAATTTCGATTTCTGTAAAACTATAAATTTGTCTCATGACTCATCAGATGGAAAAATCCTCAGACGAATGACGTTGAGATTGAAAGAATTATTTCAGTTGATTTGGTTAAAATATCCACATATTGGCGCATACTTAAACGACTTTTTGGTGCCTACTCGTTACCTGTGTGTGCAATTTCTGAGACGATAGTACCAGTTTCTATACAGCTGAGAAATTATTTCGAGGTAAATATATTTTATATATTATTTTTATTTTAATATTTATAGTCAAATTATTACTTTTTTATGCTCTTTGATTTCGAGATTTTGATGTTAATATATGTTAAGATCTCCTGAACACGTTTTGACTATTTTTGAAGTGATATCCACCCGTCTGTCTAATGAGTGTAAACAGTTTGTTGTTCACACGATAGCGTCCACAAATATTAATGGATTTTCACGAAACTTTATATCTGATTTTGTTATCAAAACATCTAGAGAACTTTTTTTTTAATTCGAGCAAAAACTTGGAACTATAGAAACATGGGACACAATTTGACATAATCATACATAAAAGGGCTTATTTATGGTTTAATGGTCGCAAGACTTAATAATTTCAATCATTGTGAAAAAAAGCCATGAAACAAATTTTATTTATTCGTGAAGTCATTAGCCCCCTTGGAGGAGGGGAACAAATCACCCCCGGGGGTAGAATGTCAAGTATAGTATTAATCGAAATATTTTTTCAAGCCCTCTAAGTGAAGTGTAACAAGGCATAGTTGTAATCATTTGATCCAAGATAGCGATTTTTCAAATATTTCTTGTACATTAAAAAAAAAAGAAAAATGAATGAGAAAGTCGAGTTGAGCCACCAAGTTAATTTTTTGTTGCTTTTATTTTTTATGCATATACTTAAAATATTAGTTTCTTATGAAGTCTCTTAGAAGAATTCAAATACCTGATCTCATTAGTTGTTGTTGTTGAAACCCAGACCGTCCGACCTACCAGAAATGTTGATCTCATTAGTCGTAAGAACAAAATGAACCAAAATGAAATTCACAGAACTAGAATTAAATGATTAGTTAATTAAGTTTCTTAATGGAAGAAACTTTGGTTTCAATGTGTAATTTGGTAATGTACAAGGTATTCGAATAGGTGTTTAAAATTAGAATTGCACGTTTTGGGCCCTATAGAACACAAATTCATCATTTTTAACGTGCCGTCTATAGGTGTGTTTGTCTGTGTATTTATCTGTGTGCATGTCACTCTAAACCAAAAAAATACTCAACGACAGTTTAGGCCATTTGGTAATTAAATAAGTCATTTATGGATTTCCCTGGTGCTGATTAGATTTTGATACAGTTTGAAAAAATAAATTCGACCTTACTTTTAAAAATGGCCTGCAAAAATCGTCGAAATTTGAAATAAAAAAACTAGATATACTTAAATGTATTAATGAAATGCTTGTTTTGTGCGTAAGATTGAGTAACAAGACGAATAAAACCAGCCCCCCATTACACTAAAATAAACTGCTCTCAAAATACTTTAGAGTTTTTTTTTCTAGAATTTTTGCAAGCTGGCGACGTTTTATACACTATTACGATAATTCACCAACTAGAAAAGAAAATGTTTTAAAACTGCCAAATGGATATAATTTCAAATAAATATCCATTTTATGCGTTATTTTGCGTGATAAATCTTCAACTTCATGCGTTACGAAATAAATGAAGAAAAAAATAAATTAGCTTGTAGGGAATGTCGTGTGCTGCTCACATGAGATTTTGTATCAGTAAAAATCTTTCTATATATTTGCGTTGCAAACTGTAGTTCCGATAACTGCCCAGAAGTAAAAATACCAACAGTAATAGAAGTCAAGGAGGCGTTAAAGACGATTGATGAATTTAGCTGTTTCCACTCTGTTGATGAGACTATTAAGGTCTGTTTTAGCGTAGTCTATTTCGAAATAGATTTAAGCTGTCTTTAAAGCCGTGCTATCGGGAGCAAAAGCTTTGCTAATATTTAAAAATATGAACGAGAGGACGGGGTACATACAAGGAGATATATAATGCTTATATAGCTTATACCAGCAATACACCCGTAGTTGTTCGCGATCTTAAATATGCGCAAATTGTAATAGTATTCTAAATCGTGGTATTGTTTAAAAAGATTTATTTAAAATGTTTAATTTCAATATTTATTTTCATTTTTTTTAATGTGCCGTGGACAGCACATGAATTACCCTGCATTATGCAACGCCTTTGCTTCTTTCGCAGCGAAATAATGATGCATAAAGTTAACAGAATTACATTTTTGGCTTTGAATTGTACATTAATATTTAACACTCTTCTTGATGACAGTATATTAATATATTTCGAAGTTCTCAATTACCTTGTATGTATTTCGCGCAAATCTAACTCAACAATAAGAAAAGTGGCTATCGTCCATTAAACAAACTAGACAGCCGTAAAATCATCTCACGCAAAGCGCAAAATGTGTGTATCAACAAATAAAAGTCATACCCTAACAATGTGCTCACAATGTCAATACCCCAAAATGTGTGTATCAGCAAATAAAAGTCATACCCTAACAATGTCAATATCTCAAAATGTGTGTATCAGCAAATAAAAGCCATACCCTAACAATGTGTTCACAATGTCAATTCCCCAAAATGCGTGTATCAACAAATACAAGTCATACCCTAACAATGTGTTTACAATGTCAGCTACCCAAAATGTTTCGAAAACACAGACCACTTGACTCGCCCTAAGGCATGAGCAGCAATTGAGAGGCCGGGAACGACCCCAAAATGTGTGGAAGACCCAGGCCGTCCGACTCGTCCAAGGACTTGAGTAGCAGTTTGGACGACCGGACCCCAAAATGTGTGTATCAACAAATAAAAGTCATACCCTAACTTCTCACAATGTCAATACCCCAAAATGTGTTGTTGTTGAGACCCAGACCGTCTGACCTATCAGAAAGGTGTAAGGTAACCGTTTGGACGGCCGGGAAGTGCCACCCAATTTAGACCGGATCCCAGTGGGGGAGGCAGCCACAGGGACCGTACCCTCCTTCCCCTACCACCAACCTCTCGGAAGGACTTACGGACCCACATGTTTAACGTGATCGTACTCCGCATGAACACGGCGGCAGTTGTGGCAGCGTGCAAATCCAGCGCGCAAACCACCGGGCTACCGCGACCGAAAATGTGCCAACAGCACGCGGTGTTCCCAGGTAGTCACCCACCCAAGTACTAACCGCGCCCGATACTGCTTGATTTCGGTGATCTAACGAGAACCGGTGTTTTCAGCACGATAGGGCCGTTGGCCCATCCCAAAATGTGTATATCAACAAATAAAAGTCATACCCTAACTATGTGTTCACAATGTCACTACCCCAAAATGTGCATATCAACTAATAAAAGTCGCCTACCGTGGGGATTAATTTAACATAGAGTAAACTGAAAGCTGGCGCTTTCGGCAAGTTATTAGTCCAATGGTAGGTCGGACGGTCTGGGTTTCAACACTCGCATGCAAAATCATCATCAAAATGCAACTGACATTCATTTAATTGCCCGTGACAAAAATGATTATTTGAAAATTCTTTGGTGTCAAATTATTACAAAATGTATCCTCTCTCGTGAATGGAACGAAAAGCAATACGTTCAATATCTCTAGAACGGTTCATTTAAAACATTCTAAAGTTTGTGTTATTTATTTTCTAATGAAAAATTACGTGTGAAATGATTATTTATTTAACATTATTAAAAATTATGATTTTCGAAGTTATATTTTCAAAAATTCCTTCAAGAATGATAAGGATGTGTGGGATTTTTTCGAATATTCGATTGCGTTTGAAGCAATAGAATTCCAGTTTCGCTGATTGTAGTAACCGTACCAAATTTGTTTCAGAATGCTTATTCGTTCTTGAGATATCACGGCCACACACAAACGCACACACACTAGCATGCACATACACTAGCATACACACACTCTAACATATGTACACACACATACATATACATACTAATATAAATGTACACGCATACATACATACATACATACATACATACATATACACTAACATACATACACACGCATACCACACACACGCACGTCACATACATACTTACACACGCATGTCACTCATACACACACACACACGTACACACTGCCATACAGACACGTAAACATCACCTTAGAAATGTTCTATTCGAGATCAGGGAGCTTTTCCGTCAAAAATTCGAATTTTCGAGCCTGTCACAATACTTTCCCTATACGTTAAACTATGCAGGTAGAGAAAGTAAATATAAAATAAGAATCCTCGTTTTCGCTGTATAAAATTATCTTTACAGCTTAAGCTAAAGAATAAAACATCCTAGTCCCGTTGTTTATTTCCTTTCAAAATGAAATTCTTCAATTTGTAAAGAAAATCATGAATTGAACGATAGATATTTCTTTCACCATTGCTATCATTGGTGAGTTTATAATAAATTCCTGTAACAACAGGATGATAGTTTATAGTTAGCTTAAGGTTTTACTAATTATTGATTTAGAGTAAAAATTCTCAACGATAACTTCATTTCAAATTTATATCTGAAGACATTTTTTTTTAAATTCGAGCTAAATTTTACATGTATATTTTAACATGTCAGCATAGGACACAATATGACATAATCATGTCTAAAATGGGTTATTTATGACTCACTGATCACGACACTTAATAGTTTCAATCATTGTTATGAAAGGTAGCCTCGATACAATTTTTTTGTTCGTGACGTCATTATGCCCCCATGGCTCCCCCCCCCCTCTGAGGGGCAGTACATTTTCAAGTATGATATCAATCGAAAGATTTTTTGAAGCCCTTTAATGTAAATGGTAACCCGTTATAATTGTAATCATTTGAACCCACAATACCGATTTTTCAAAAATTTTAAAAATCGGTACATGATTTTAATACGCGATTCTAATCGGCCAGAAGTGAAATTCACTGGTTATCCAGTTATGGATAGTACTGGAATTCCAGTTAATTTCGTTTTAGGCTTATATCACGATCGTTATCGAAATGAAATAAATAACTTATATTTATGACTTCGAAACCAGGTTAATCTTTTAAAATATCTCGAAAACATTCTTTCAAAATTTTTTTAGCAAGTTGGCAACAGCTTAGTGACGCCAGTTACCCATTTGGCTTACCTGAGCTGCTGAAACAATTTTAATACCATTCACATACATAGCGTAGTTCAAATTATTAATTCCCCCATGTACTATATTTCACCATCATTGACCGGGAATTACAATGGTTTTGCATAGAAAATTATGCATGGAAATTTTAACATTCTAATAAGTTGAGTTCTAATCTTGAAAACTGTTAAAAAAAATGTCTTCTAAAATTTTAGACATAATGCATCCACACATAAAATTTGACAGCAGTATGGTATTCTTTTTTCAGTTATCATCTCTACAACTCTCAGACATAGACATACACACACATACATATACACACATAAAGACACATACATATACACACATAAACACCCTGGGGCGCGGTAGCCCATTGGTTAGCGCGCTGGAGTTGCACTCGGTAGGCCCGGGTTCGATTCCAGCCACTGCCAAAAAACTGCCGCCGTGTTCATGCGGAGTACGATCACGTTAAACATGTGGGTCCGAAAGTCCTTCCGAGAGGTTGGTGGTAGGGGAAAGAGGGTACGGTCCCTGTGGATGCCTCCCCCACTGGGTTCCGGTCTAAATTGGGTGGCACTTCCCGACCGTCCAAACAGTTACCTTACACCTTTCTGGTAGGTCGGACGGTCTGGGTTTCAACAACAACACATAAACACCCATACATATACACACATACATACACGCATACATGGCCGTCCTAACATAAACGAAGGGCACTGACTAAAATTTGCTTGGATCCCTCACCCGAACAAGATTTAAAAACAAAAATGCTAGAGTAATAATAATCCATATTTTCTCTGTTTCCGTACAACATATAAAACTATGATAAAATAATAAAAATAAACAGAAAATATTATACACTAGCACCTGTACTCTGCACTATTAGTAAATTAAAAAAAAAATTGAGTGGGTAGGGGAGGGGATGGCAACACTTCTTACTCGGTACTTCAAACCCAACACAGGCCGATATCACCCGGTATTTCCCAGCTTTCTTAAGTTTTAATCATAGCTTCTTTTATTCAGTAATTCAATGTATTTATATTCCTCAATTTTCTGTAAATTACCAAGTGGAACAAATCTTTGGTTCTCAAAATATTTAAATTTGAAATGAAAAATGCGTTCCATTTTCCCCCGATTTTAAAACTTTCTTTTAAAACTCCCAGTAGGAGCAGCAGCGTATGACTGTTGAGCAATCTCCGGAGAAATATTTTCCCCGCTCCCCAAAAAGGAAATTGTTCGCCAAATATTTTAAAACCAAAAGAAAATTTAATAAAATATTTAAAGGTATCAAAAACTGCATAGAATATGTTTTTCTTAGCACTGACTCACAAACTATAAGTCCCCCCCCCCCCCCTACAAAAAAAATATTACATTTTATTCCAAAAGGCAATATATTTTCTCGTTTGGCGAATTTGTAAAATATTTTAAAAACAAATTTGCTGTAATTTAAGAAAGGTATTGCGCCTCTTCATAACATTTAACAAATATATTTAGGGACCCCTGATGGTTGTGGGGGCCCTGCGGCCGGACTCCGCAGACGCACACGATAAGCACTGCACGTTTAAAAACAGGGAGAGATGTACACACTCTTTCCAAATGTGTACCATGTGGATTCATGGGCCTTAAAATATGCTTATTCGATTTCCTTTTCCCAGAAAGCATTATTTTCTCGAATAGTATGAACACGGCCTTTATCGATTACGCAACGCGAAGCGCTTGTTTACAGCAATCGCGTTACGTTGCGTAATCAAGTGGGGCCGTAGTATGAGAAAGTGATAGGGGGAAGGTTTAAACCAACGAGTTAGAATATACTATTATACTACCTCGATGGTTTAAACTCTTCTTTTCCTTACTATTACACGAGCTTGTACAATGCAACCAAATATTTCCATATCATATTAAAAAAATCTGATGTGGGCAACACATGACTTTCCTTATATAATGTAATGAATCTACTTTTACAGTAAAAAAAATAGTTTTTTTTATACTAGATACTAATATTCTTTCCAAGATATTGAATTTTCGACAATTAGTCATCATTTTCATTGATTTAGCGTCATTTTTATCCATTTGGCGAGATTTTCGTTAATATGGCAGCATTTCAAAAAGTCGCCAAGTTGGCGACATTCCGCCAAATTCGTCGCCAAAATTTCGCCAAGCGTTATGAACGAAGAAATAAGTTGTTCTTACAGCAGATAAATGACAATTGGCTTTCAAATACAAAAGTATTACTCACAGTATGTTTTTTCATGAATGGAACGAGCTAGATTCACGAGAATGATGTCACCCAATTTATCGCATGGTCGTTTCTCAATAGGAAATATTTTTTTTTTCATTTTATATGACTTTTTAATAATTTTTTTGAAAAATGTGCAATATCTCGAGAACAGTGCATGTTAGCGTTCTAAAATGCATGTCAATCGTTTTCTAATGAAAAATTACATAAGAAATGTCTATTTGCGTAACTTTATTAGTGGTTTTGATTTCTTGACGATTTTTTCAAAATTTTATTCGAATATTTAGGGGGGTTCTGAACATTCGATTACGTATAAAAACAATAGGCTTCCAGTGTTTACGGATTGTGATTTTTGTACCAAATTTGGTTCGAATCGGTCCATTCGTTCGTCAGTTATCGTCTCCACAGACTCACTGACACACACACACACACACATACTTTCACACACACACACAGACATCACTTCAAAAATGTTTGATTCGTGATCAGGGATGCTTGAAACGTGCTCTCCCGTCGACCCCGTGACAATATACACGACCTTATACATTATGTATATAAGGAAAGTAACAAAGTTTTGACTTCTGTGCATCCATTTTCTACAGCATCCTACATTTCTTTCTTGCAGATTGAAGGATGTTGCAAGCCTTGAGTAGCTTGAAGACCTTCATCAACTCTAACCGCCACAGCACCGAATCCCTGGTGTTCTACCTGCACTACCGCGTCACCTTTTTGGTGCTGGTGTTCTGCTGCATCCTCATCTCAACCCAACAGTTCTCGGGCCAGAGGATTCAGTGTCTTTCGAAACCTTCGGGTGAGATCAACGGCGAGCTGATGAACAGCTACTGCTGGGCAGCTTCCACATACTCCGTCAGTTCGTCCTACCTGAAAGAAGTAGGCCATAATTTGAATGTTTTTACTTTAACATAAACAAAAAAGAAAACTAAATGTTAAATCAACGTCATTTGACGAGTTTAACATCCAAGTTAAGTCTAAGTTAACATCCAAGTAAAATTATGTAAAATATTCCCTTCCATTCGCCAACCTGCATCTTTTGCACTCTTAACATCCATGGACACACGCGTACCACGGACTTATCCTGATCAATACGTTTCGTTACTTTGTCACCCCTTAACAAAATGTAATTACTGTGAGACCCTTATAACAAAAGACCATTCATTTACGATACCCAAGAGCAGTGGTCTCCAAAGTGGGGTACGCGGAGTACACGGGTACATACTTAGGGGCACGCAAAAAAAATTAGAAATAAGCAATATTGCTAAACTTTTAAAAGGAGTAAGCAATATTGCTAAATTTTTAAAAGAAGCAAGCAATATTGCCAATTTTTTAAAAGAAGTGCGGCAGCAAAGACATCTGATCAAAGATGCTTGGAACCTGTACCCGAATTATAAGAACGGAACCGAAGCTAGCTTTTGCTCAGTGATTATAATGTCGGTCTTGTAAGCACTAGGTCCCGAGTTCAGTCCTGGCGACGCACAATGATGACTGGACGTTTCAAACACACAACCTTCCTCTCCAACGATCTCACCTCTCAACACGAGATGGCAGCACCACATGGAGTCAAAGGCCTTGACACTCCCTTCCTGCTTGACCACGACTGACGACCGGCCTTCAGCCCCTCAACCGCATTTCGGGGGGACACGCGGGGGTTTCTCAGGGCCCCCCTCCTCGCCGAAATTAGACCGCGGCCTTTTCATCAGGTGAGGGAGTGTGCGGCAGCAAAGACATCTGATCAAAGATGCTTGGAACCTGTACCCGAATTATAAGAACGGAGTCGAAGCTAGCTTTTGCTCAGTGATTATAATGTCCGTCTTGTAAGCACTAGGTCCCGAGTTCGGGACAGGCGATGCTCCTTTTCGCCACAGAAGTAATCAATATTGCTAAATTTTTAGGAAGAACTCTGGTGTGTCTTGAAAAATTCCGAGGTGTTTTGAAGCAAACTGCGATGAAAATCAAATTAATGCCGTATAAAGTGACAACTTAATATTAAAAAATCTGATGTGGGCAACACATGACTTTCCTTATATGATGTAATGAATTTACTACTTTTACAGTAAAAAAATAGGATTTTCTTATAGTAGATACTAATATTCTTTCCAAGATATTGAATTTTCGACAATTAGTCGTCATTTTCATTGATTTAGCATCATTTTTATCCATTTGGCGAGATTTTCATTAATTTGGCAACATTTCAAAAAAGTCGCCAAGTTGGCGACATTCCGCCAAATTCGTCGCCAAAATCTCGCCAAGCGTTATGCACTAAGAAAAAAGTTATTCTTACAACAGATAAATGACTATTGGCCTTCAAATACAAAAGTATTATTCAAAGTATATTTTTTCATGAATGGAACGAGCTAGATCCACGAGAATGATGTCACTCTATTTATCGCATGGTATTACATATGAGAAGAGAACATGTTTCTCAATAGGAATTTTTTTTTTTTATGCGACTTTTTCATAATTTTTTTGAAAAATGTACAATATCTCGAGAACGGTTCATATTATCGTTCTAAAATTTATGCCAATCGTTTTCTAATGAAAAATTACATAAGAAATGTCTATTTGCGTAACTTTATTAGCGGTTTTGATTTTTTGACGATTTTTTCAAAATTTCATTCGAAAATTTAGGGGGGTTCTGAACATTCGATTACGTATAAAAACAATAGGCTTTCAGTGTTTACGGATTGTGATTTTTGTACTAAATTTGGTTCGAATCGGTCCATTCGTTCGTCAGTTATCGTCTCCACAGACTCACTGACACACACACACACACACACACACATACTTTCACACACACACATACACACACACAGACATCACTTCAAAAATGTTTGATTCGTGATCAGGGATACTTGAAACGTGCTCTCCCGTCGAAAACTCGAATTCGAATTTTCGACCCCGTCACAATACTTTCCTTATACATTATGTATATAAGGAAAGTAAAAATATTGATGCTTGAAATGAGCTTGTGAGGATTTTAATACGCAAATTGGTGAACGAATAAACTACAAATATTATAACGAAGCTAAAAATAAATGATAAATAAAAATTTCATAATAAAATTATTTATCTGATTGTTATGAAATAAATTTGATTTGGTAGAATTTCATTTTACAAAAGTGCATTTTAATTGTTTCCTTTATTACTTATGACTTTCCTTATATACATATAATGTATAAGAAGGAAAGTATTGTGACGGGGACGAATATTCGAATTCGAGTTTTTGACGGGCGAGCATGTTTCAAGCATCCCTGATCACGAATCGAATATTTTTGGGGTGATGTCTGTGTGTGTGTGAAAGTATGTGCGTGTATCAGTGAGTCTGTGGAGACGATATCTCACGAACGAATGGAGCGATTCGAATGAAATTTAGTACAAAAATTACAACCCATGAATACTGGAAGCTTATTGTTTTAAAACACAATAGAATGTTCAAATCCCTCCTAAATTTTCGAGTGAAAATTTGAAAAAATCATCAAAAAATCAAAACCTTTAATAAAGTTACACAAATAGACATTTCGTATGTAATTTTCCTTAGAAAATGATTGACATAAACTTTAAAAAGCGAGCATGAACCGTTCTTGAGATTTTGCACATTTTTCAAATAAATTTATCAAAAAATCCCATAAATTAAAAAAAACTTATTAACTGTTCAGAAACATGTTCACTTTTCAAATGTAATATCATGCGATAAATTAGGTGACATCATTCTCGTGGATCTAGCTCGTTCCATTCATGAGAAAAGATACTTTGAGTAATACTTTTGTATTTGAACGCCAATAGTCATTTAACTGCTATAAGACTAACTTATTTCTCCATCCATAACGCTTGGCGAGATTTTGGCGACGAATTTGGCGGAATGTCGCCAACTTGGCGACTTTTTAAATGTTGCAAATTAACGAAAATCTCGCCAAATGGATAAAAATGACGCTAAATCAAAGAAAATGGCAACTAATTGACGAAAATCCAATATCTTGGAAAAAATATAAGTATGCACTATACGAATAACCTATTTTTTTTACTGTGAAAATAGTAAATCTATTGCATAATATAAGGAAAGTCATGTGCTGCCCACATCATCTTTTTTTTTTATTTTCTAAATAAGTTAAGATGCCGCTCTGGACAAAAATATTGTTTATATTAAAGCTGTGCAGTTTCCGCTTTTTACTATTTAAATGGTAACGCAGAAATTTTATTTTAAGTTTATTCTAGTTTAAGAGTATGTATTTGAAATTCGGGTTAATTATCTAATTCAAAAATTGAAACTAGTATAAATTTTCTATGATACCACCTGTTCAAAATTAATCTGGATTTTAATAATGTAATTAATAACAAAATAATAATAAACATTTTAAAATCATTTTCCTTCTGTAGTGACCAGCATCAATGGGCCGGTTTTACTACTTTTCGCATTCTTCAACACGGATTGGCTGATAACTGCAACATCACAAAAAAAAAACTATATATGTTCTGCAATTGTGAGAACTCTGTGGTAACCGGTAAAGTCAGTCATATCGCGGAGTCCGCATCTAATTTAAAGCAGACTGAGCTCAGACTGTTAGAGGATGAAAGTTCATAGTATGGTGGACTTCGTCAGTTACCATAGAAGCTCACGAAATTGCAACAGGTAACTAATTTTATGTCTATCCGTTCAGTTATCAATTACTCTGCTAAAGAACGTTAAACGGTTCAATATTGCCATTCGCTATACTGGCAGGACAGTGTTACAGCTGTACTGTCAGCCCAGTATTGACAACAACTATACTGACAGAACAGTGTTGACAACTGCTGTACTAACAGAACAGTGTTGACCACAGCTGTACTAACAGGACAGTGTTGACAAAGCTGCACCGATAGCGCAGTGTTAACAACAACTGTACTGAATAGAACAGTATTGGGAAAGCTGTACTGACAACACAGTGTTGACAACAGCTGTACGGTCATCACAGTGTTGGCACCAGCTATAGTGTTGGCAACAGCTGTAGCGTTGACAACAGTTTTAGTGTTGACAACAGCTATACTGGCATCATAGTGTTGACATCAGCTGTAGTGTTAGCAACAGCTATAGTGTTGGCAACAGCTGTACGGACATCCCAGTGTTGGCAACAGCTGTAGTGTTGACAACAGCTGTACTGATTGCACAATGTCAAATTCTGAGTGTATCTGTTGGTTTTGTAACTATGAATCACAAAAATATTTATTGGATTTCGCCAAAACTTGTATGTTGATCTTGTTCTAGATTGGACTGCACGTGCCACATCCGGGAGTCGGTAGTTCGGAAAAAGTGTCAGAGTACGAATATAGAAACTTCTACCAGTACGTGCACATTACTCTTTTCATTCAAGCCATCCTCTTCTACATCCCTCATCTGCTGTGGAAAAGCATGGAACGCAATCTCGTGAACAACTTATCTGACGTCATCAACAATTGCAAGACCAACACCACCCCAAAAGATAAATCCGACTGCGAATGGATGGACCCCATTGCCATTTACATGGAAGATAGGTGGGGTAACAACAGATCGCTGGCATTAAAATATTTGTTCTGTGAGACTTTG
Organism: Amaurobius ferox; assembly: GCA_951213105.1. Classification (NCBI taxonomy): domain Eukaryota; kingdom Metazoa; phylum Arthropoda; class Arachnida; order Araneae; family Amaurobiidae; genus Amaurobius; species Amaurobius ferox. The sequence goes on from OX578143.1 coordinate 20,168,916, forward strand.
TCCGCCATCAATGTCATGGCCCAATCGTATCTGCTCGATAAATTCTTTCATGGTAAATTTCTTGGACTGGGATTGCTTCTCAAAGTGTACTATGGCTCTGATGTCCTGAGCGATCCTATCCGCTTATTTCCTCTTGTCACTATCTGCAACTTTCACAGGTATGGTGCATCAGGCTACATTGATGTGATCGATTCCTTGTGCGTGTTGCCCAACAATGCCATAAACGCGAAGGTATTCCTTTGTATCTGGGTATGGTTTCTAGTTCTGTTGTTGTTTTCCATCTGTAGTCTTATTCATTTATTGTTTTGCATGATTGTACCCGTTTATAGAATTCTACTGCCAAAATCGAAATCGCTGTTCTTCAATAAAGTGAACAATGATTCTTATATACAACTAGCAACTGCAGGCAACTTTGGAGACTGGTTCGTTTTGTCATCTATTAAAAAGAGCATGGAAGAACTCGAATTTTCTCGCCTTATGGAAAATCTTCAGTCTAGAATAAGTTGTTTCGAAGCAGAGACCAAAGAACCTTAATAATGAAAAGGGATAACTGAATGAACAATTTGCAAAGAGTTGTAAAAAATTCACTCAAACTGCTGTTTAATAATCTATAATCGATAATACTTCGCTATTAATATCATAAACCGTTGATTAATCAACCAGTTTAGAATACAAAAGACAGCATCCTTATTTAAGATAAAAGAACAGGACAATTACACCAGCAGAAAACGATAAGACGCTTGTCAATAAATAGTAGCATCACGTTCCCTAGAAAGAATATCGTTTCCAAACGAGAAAAGAATACATAATAAAAAAAACGTTCATTCTACTGTTTATTTTCCTTCCTCCTAATTTAGTTTCTTCTTTTCCTTTTTTGTACCTTTCGTTTGGCAGCGACTCCCTTCCTAGGACACTTGATGCAAATATTTATTGACACACGCTTTCACGCACGTCATTCTGCCCGTAAGTAATTAAAAAAATCTGATGTGGGCAGCACATGACTTTCCCAGCAGACTTAAATCCACGTTATCTTTTTTAATTAAATTTAATTCACTTTTAATTCAATTTTCGTTCTCATTTGGTAACTGGACTTATTTTCAAAGGTGGCATGGAGAAAATACGAAAAAACTAAAATATCTCGAGAACGCCTAGCCCTAGTGCAATGGGGTTGGTCTTATTCCTTTTATCGTTAAAAATTACGTATAAAACAAGCATTTAATGGATATATTTGAGCATACGTAGTTTTTTATTTTAGATTTTGATGATTTTCGCCGGCCAGGTGGAAAATTTCGGAAAAAAATCGGGATTCGGAAAAAAATCAGGCTATTTTTTTCCGAATCGTACCAAAATCTAATCAGCACCAAGGTAGCCCTCAAAAAACTTATCTACCGAATTTTGTAAAAGTCGGTCCATTAGTTTTTCAGCTAGAGTGGATACAGTCTTTTGCGGGCCATTTCGCAAAAAAAGGCGGGTTCTTTTATTCCGAATCGTACCCAAAACTAATCAACACCAGATTCGTCCACAAGTGATTTACCTACCAAATTTTATGAAACTCGGTCCATTAGTTTTTTAGTTAGAGCGGATATAAAATCTGCACAGACAGACACACACACAGACGTCAAGCTAAAAATAGATTTTGTATTCAAGAGGTCTCGAAACGCGTAGATCCGTCGAAAACTCGAGTTGCGATTTTCGGCATGATTCCAATACTTCCCCTATACATTACCATGTATTGCAGGGGAAGTAAAAAAAACTATTTATGCATGGGATACACTATGATGAAAAACAACACTTAATCACTGACTACATAAAAACACCACAAAAGGAGGTATTATAATATCCATTGTTGTAAAAAATTAACAAGAGAGATAAATCATGCATAAAGCATTGATTATGAAACACTTTCCCATTGCAATTCAATTTTATTTAAACATCTCTAAAATGCGATACATTCCGCTGTAATACCTTTAAAATTATCACAATAGTACAAAAATTTATTACATTTAAAAACTTAAAACTTCATCGAAAAAAAAATGAACTTTATTCAAATGACGACATCGAAATATAAATCTCCTGGCTCTCTATATAAAAGCAGTGAATATTTCATTCATAAAATTTCATTCCATTCCTTTCATTCAGCGGTGATATTTTTAAAATCATCATAATACTACCATAATTTATTTTACTTAAAACCATGGCGGTAAAAGTACTTTCTAATTCCATGCTGAAAACTTGAAAAAGGCAATACTGTAAAATCATCTTCTTCTCTATGTAAAATGAATGAATGTTTCATTCATACCATCTATATTCCAGACTCCACAGCTAAATAATTTTGAGTTAAAAAATCCAGTAATTCTTATACAACTCATCGTACAGTTCCATGTGTTTGCATTCTGCACACGTTAAAATTAGGCTTCATTGTAGGAATAATCAAAGCTTGATGATCATTTAATATTGTAATTGTGTTAGGGCAATATATAAATGCACAGAAATTAAGCAAACATAAAGCGGCTTTGGGACTGATGCAACACTAAATATAAATTAAAAAGAACTTTAAAAATCACGATTTTGACACTTGAAAAGAAGATGGAAAAGATGGGATGCCTTAATTTATTTTGCAGTGAGTCACGTGATCTCTTCATATAATATGGGTGTAATTATTATTTGAATATTTATTTTAAAAACTACCGAACATATTTTACTCAAATTCTTTTCATATATTTTATGGGATAATTTGAATATTTCCTAAAATTTTCGAAGCAATTTGCGAATTTGAATTTCGCTTAAAAAGTGTTTGCAAATTAGGTCCCATAGGGTTCAATGTATTTCATTTTTTCAACCCGGGTTCAATCAAAAACTAATTGGGTGATATTATTTATTTACATTCCCTTATGTCCCACAGACAGTCTCAACAACATACTAAAATTTCACTTTTATAAAGTCATTTTTACGGCAGTTATCGAGCGACCGGGCAGACAGACAGAATGAACAAAGTCATAAACACTTTTTTACTATGTTGTAAAGTGTTAAAAATGAGTCTAATATCCAGCTTCATTTTCAGTATTTAAAGCCATACGCCACGTAAAGCTCCAGAATTCTCGATTGTTGTAAATAAGTTAATGAGTCCAGTATCCAGCTTTATTTTCGATATTTGATGTCATACGCAACATTGAATACTGCTCAGAATACTGCTCTTTATATATAGATACCTATAAACTTTTCGGGTGTGGCAAAGGCAAAGTGTGTAATCCGTCTCTCTGCCATTGTATCAATTGATAGACTATGCCGTATGTGGCGATTCTAACATAGTGAGTTTCTAGAAAATTCCTTGAAGATCCCAATAACTTTGTAGGGAAAGGTCTCTGAACGCACACGTGAGGTCTATTTATAGTAAAGTGACCATACACGATCGAATATAGGAGATTGCAGCGCTCCTACTGGAGAATTAAAAGAATCTGGCGCCGACAGCACATTACTTTCTATATATAACGCAATGAATTTACTTCCTTCATAGCAAAATAAATGATGTATAAGATCTACAGCACAGTGTTTTCAATATTGAATTGTACATTGGGCGCTTTTCCGTGTAAAAGTAATGTGAAAGGATCGAATTAACTCATTTTTCACGCAATTCTAAATTGACAATTATCAATATTAATAGCATCCGCAATAAGCAATATAGTCAAAAATCACAATCCGTAAACACTGGGAGCCTATTGTTTTTATACGCAATCGAATGTTTAGAACTCCCCTAAATTTTCGAGTGAAATTTTGAAAAAATCAAAACCGCTAATAAAGTTACGCGAATAGACATTTCTTATGTAATGTTTCATTAGAAAACAATTGACTTAAATTTTAGAACGCTAACATGAACCGTTCTAGAGATATTGCATATTTTTCAAAAAAATTATCAAAAAGTCATATAAAATATAAAAAAACCGTTTCCTATTGAGAAACATGTTCACTTTTCATATGTAATACCATGCCATAAATTTGGTGAAATCCTTCTCGTGAATCTAGCTCGTTCCATTCATAAAAAAGATACTTTGAGTAATACTTTTGTATTTGAACTTCAATAGTCATTTATCTGCTGTAAGTATAACTTATTTTTTCGTCCATAACGCTTGGCGAGATTTTGGTGGAATGTCGCCAACTTAGCGACTTTTTTAAATGTTGCTAAATTAATGAAAACTCGCCAAATGGATAAAAATGATGCTAAATCAATGACGACTCATTAATGGTGACGACATGGAAAATGACGACTCATTGACGAAAATTTAATATCTTGGAAAGAATATAAATAACTACTATAAAAATAATGTGTTTTTTTTTACTGTAAAAGTAGTAAATCCATTGCATTATATAAGGAAAGTCATGTGCTGCCCACATCAGATTTTTTTTTGTTTACATTCCTAGTATCATCCTTGTTTACATTCTTAACAATCTTTTGTTTATACCCCTCCCCTTTATCTGTATTTTTGTTTTCTGTGTTTATATGATTAAAAGAAATGAAATATATCGATTCATTTTTTTATTTACATAAAATTCCATAATTACTTTTTACTGTATTGGAATTAGTATTATGTATTAAATAGCATGTACAATTTTTATTTTGTGTGTAGATGCACGTTATTTTGGTATCATATACTTTTTGTTATATTTTACATTCCAAATAAAATATCCAACATTATTGTACATTCTCTTGTAATATCTTATGTGATGTCACAATTATTTATCTTTTGTCTCCCTATATAACTGGAGTGATGAAAAAATGACATAAGAAAGATTTAAAGCATGTATATATGGGCGGATTCTCAACCAGAATTAAAACCATTTAACCTATTGTATTCTCAAATTTTATTTAAAACTGTTTTATTTAAACATGTATTGGGAGGAATCCTAATATTAAGGAAATGACTTTAGCTATTTCTAGAAAGAACACTCATTCGATCAATGAAAAAGTAAATAGAAACACTGAAATTTTCTGTCACTAATGCTCGTAAAAACATCTCCCGTCTATAATATCTCTAATATAGACCATTCGGCTGTATGATATAGATTATGTAATAGGGAGCATTAGGCAACATTAGGCACACATTGAGCACGCATGCTGCATCGTGCAAAATGTGGTTAAGTTTGAACAATGATTGTTACCTACTGTCCATACACTGAAGACAGATGGTCACACCGCAGGGCTCTATCAGACATACTTTTAGAGTCCTGTGTGGCTATCTTACTTCTAGAACCCTATAGCCCCACACTGTACTAGAGACGCAATACCTATGAGAAAAACGGGTTTCTAATTCATATTTGAATAACTTACGAGAGGCAGTACTTGATGTACAGTGCATTGTTAATCCTCAATGTGAGCCCTGATTAATAAAGCCGTAGATATATCTTCTAATAAAGCTGAACGTCAACTACATCTCAAAGGATCCTCTCGTCCATGTGCTTATATTCGAATGACACCACCCTGGTTGCCCAACATACACACGCACACATGTCGATCTTGAAATATTGCAAAAATATTTGGGTTCCTCTATACCTGACTCAATTGGCATGTGAAAGTAAGTAATTCCAAGTGTGCAGTCGTTCTTTTCCCAGTTCTGAGGACCCCCCGCTCCTCACTGACTCAATAATCAGCCTTTGCCCTGGCGAACTAACTATAAGTGCCTTGTGGCGTACTTAGACTCTGAATTACCTTGGAGCCATCATATTCCCGAAACTTATCGGAAAGTGAAGGCTGCATTTGCCACCGTCAAACCCTTTTTGTCTAGAAATAGTCTTCTGACCATGTCTAACAAATTACTGTTACACAAAGCTTATATCATGCCCACTATGTCATATGGTTTCCAAATTGGGGCACCGCTGCCGAAACTTATATCCGGAAACTTCAAATTATTCAGTGTCGTACTCTTCGTTATATCCTTCAAGCTCTTTTTTATGCCAGACTCCAGACCGTTAATAGTGATGTCAACTTTAGGCCTTTTTTGAAAATCATTCAAAAACTTTCACATAATTTTTTAGAGATCTCGGAAAAGTCTCAAATGCTACAATCGACAGCCTGGCGGTCCAAGGTTCCTTAAGTACTCCAAGCCTTTCTTAAGCACCCTTAAGTACTCCAAGCGGCCGAGGACGCTCCTATGTAGGAGACCCGAGGACCCGTACTTACGAGCCAATCGCGGGCGCACCTCTGTAACATCTTTGTACTACCCATCCCGACTAGTATAGATTTTTATAGTCTTCGACCTCGAGTTGAACCTTATCGGATACCCGACATTCGGATACCCGACGTAATACGTAACATTCGGATACCCGACGAGACTTGCCTACCCCTACTGATCACCGATCAGGGAACCCATAATCCTTTCCCCTCTTCTCTTTGCCGTATTTACTACTTTCCTTATACACATATAATGTATAAGGCCAACGGCCGTACCGTGCTGAAAACACCGGTTCTCGTTAGATCACAGAAGTCAAGCAGCATCGGGCGCGGTTAGTACTTGGTGGGTGACCACCTCGGAACACCGCGTGCTGTTGGCCATCTCGGGTGCGGTATCCCCGTGGTTTGCGCGCTAGATTTGCACGCTACCACAAATGCCGCCGTGTTCATGCGGAGTACGATCACGTTAAACATGTGGGTCCGTAAGTCCTTCCGAGAGGTTGGTGGTAGGGGAAGGAGGGTACGGTCCCTGTGGATGCCTCCCCCACTGGGTTCCGGTCTAAATTGGGTGGCACTTCCCGGCCGTCCATACAGTTACCTTACACCTTTCTGGTAGGTCGGACGGTCTGGGTCTCAACAACAACATATAATGTATAAGGAAAGTATTGTGAAGGGTCGAAAATTCGAATTCGAATTTTCGACGGGAGAGCACGTTTCAAACATCTCTGATCACGAATCGAACATTTTTGAAGTGTGTGTGTCAGTGAGTCTGTGGAGACGATATCTCACGAATGAATAAAGCGATTCGAATAAAATTTGGTACAAAAATCACAATCTGTGAATACTAGAAACCTATTGTCTTTAAACACAATCGAATATCCAGAACTCCCCTAAATTTTCGAGTGAAATTTTGAAAAAATCATCAAAAAATCAAAACCATTAATAAAGTTACGCAAATAGATATTTCTTATGTAATTTGTCCTTAGAAAACGATTGACATAAATTTTAGAACGCTGACATGAACTGTTCTCGAGATATTGCACATTTTTCAAATAAATTTATCAAAAAATTCCATAAATTAAAAAAATATTAACTATTGAGAAACATGTTCACTTTTCATATGTAATAACATGCGATAAATTGGGTGACATCATTCTCGAGGATCTAGCTCGTTCCATTCATGAGAAAAGATACTTAGTAATACTTTTGTATTTGAACGCCAATAGTCATTTATTCATTTATCTGCTATAAGAATAACTCATTTCTCCGTCCATTACGCTTGGCGAGATTTTGGCGACGAATTTTACGAAATGTCGCCAACTTGACAACGTTTTTAAATGTTGCCAAATTAACAAAATCTCGCCAAATGGATAAAAATGACACAAAGTCAAAGAAAATGACGACTAATTGGTGAAAATTTAATATCTTGGAAAGAATATAAATATCTACTATAAGAATAACTTATTTTTTTACTGTAAAAGTAGATTCATTGCATTATATAAGGAAAGTCATGTGCTGCCCAAATCAGATTTTTTTAATTTTACGGCATTGTTCAAAAAAATTTTATTTAGACTCTAATAGGCTGTGCATTAGAAATTTTCTAACGCAGTGATGAAGAGAACCCTGTTATTCTAAATTTTCTCTTAAAATTTCTATTCCTATCCCCACTTAATTTCCGCAGGAGGTAAAAAGCTGGGATTTTCTCAGCCCAAGGGACTCCAAAAACTGAATTCCTTGATCCTTGATGTGAGACTGGCTGATCAAGGGGTCAAAACTGCTGAGGGTGGTAACTTAAAACATTGCATGCACATCGGCATGGGCGCTCGTATTAGAATGCAAAGGGGGCACTTGTCCCTCCCCCCCTGGACGTTCAATGTCGCAAAGGCGAAAATTAGACAGTCGATGTTTTGCGTTATATCCTTAAGTTTTCCCCATCACCCCTGAAGAAAATTATATGTACTCCTATACGTGGGACTTACCCAAAGGTAATGAGAAAAATCTTAAATCCCAGAATTGTGTTCGAAAAATTTATAAATCACGGGATATATTTTGTTTTTGTTCTGGCATTCTTCAAACAATAACTCGAGAACTAAGTTTGTTTTCATACAATCATGTACAGAAAAAAATATTTTAAATTTTCTTAATGAACTCTATAAGTGTACAATTAACCGTTCATGATATATTTTAATTTATTACAGACTGGCCGCCTTCGGCGGCCAGCCTGTTCGCTACCCTTGAAAATTCTGACCGTGGCAAACTCGCTGGCTCGACCTACCAGAAAGATGTAAGGTAACTATTTGGACGACCAGGAAGTGCCACCCAATTTAGACCGGAATCCAGTGGGGGAGGCATCCACAGGGTCGTACCCTCCTTTCCCTACCACCAACCTCTCGGAAGGACTTACGGGCTCATATGTTTAACGTGATCATACTCCGCGTGAACACGGCGGCAGTTTTGGCAGTGGCGGGAATCGAACCCAGGCTTACCGAGTGCAATTCTCGCGTTTAAAATATAACGTAATATCACCGCGACAATCTCCATAACTTTATTTTTATTTTTTTTATTTCTTCAGTGTTTAAGTTTTCTCATTGTGGTCCAAATCACCACCCGATGTAAACAATACATCGCCACAATTCAATCCAGCATAATGAGCTAAAAACCTTATAAAAAGCAAACAATAATTCGGGTTTTAATTGTCCCTAGGCCAAAAACCGTACAAACCATAATTCAATCATTTAAATTTTATAATGACCATATGCTAAGCTCTTAATTCCATCACCATCGTTCCATCATTCAAAATATCCATAAAATTAAAATATCCATTTAAAATATCCATAAATTAAAATATCCATTTAAAATATCCATTTAAAATATCTATTTAAAAAATCTATATCTTTCCATCATTTAAAATATAAATATAATAATTTCACCCGATGTATATAATACATCACCACAATTCAATCCACCATAATTCAATCATTTAAATTTTATAATGACCATATGCTAAGCTCTTAATTCCATCATTTAAAATATCACATAATTTTCTAACCCGATGCACAATCTCCATGGAAACAGCGTGACGTCCCCGGCTGCTCGAGCATCTGGGAGGAAAATCAGAACTTCGTTTAGAATTCGTCGAGAAATTTAAAATCATTACTTCTTTAAAATCAGGATATTTATAATTATTTCTTGGCCACATTGGGCTTGTAAGAATGCCTGATGTTTGAGCTTTCTAAAAATGTAAATTATTAGTCAAAATTCTCGATACTTTTTCGGATGCGAGGATTTAAAAACGAAAGTTCGTTTTTTTGAGCCGAAAGTGACTTTTGTTTTAACATCTTAAAAAAATACTAAAATTTGTCCCTGAGATTTGAAATTGATATATTTTTACTCGCAATTGTCTGCTCTTTCCGGTCGTGTGATTTGTTTTTTTCTTCGACGTCTGGATGGTGAAGAAAAAAGGGTCGAAATCGCATAAAACATTAAATAACAAAAAAAAATTCAAATTTTTAAAATCGGTTTTCACGTGTCACCCCCCCCCCCACCCCCCACCCCCCACCCCCCCTCCGAGTCTCCGATTGCCAAATTTTGTAGCTCTGCGACGCGCAGTCGCTAAGCCTATAGTGTATAACACAGACACACACACAGACAGACATTGCCTTTTCTTATATAGATTTATTGTTGGGACAGAAATTAACTAAAGATTTTCCACTTCCAATTATTTTTCCACTTCAAATCAAAATTTTTTCAATTCCAAAAATTTTTCATTCGAATATTTTCATTTCCAAAAATTTTCCAAATTTCCCAATTCAAAAATTTAGAGCATCTGTTTCTCAGAATCGGCTCTAACGATTAAATAATAACTGATATGAATTCAGCCCCAAGTTCTGGAGGAGGCTTAAGTATTTTCATCTCCGGTCCTAGAAATATTACTTCCAGTTATCGTATGACTGTACGGGAGGAATGTGCAAAAGAGTATGAAAATACTTAACAGTTCCGTCAGCACTGAAGTGCACATATCACTTTGCCACCATATGAAGGCTCTGTCATAAAAAAAAAATTCTTGTTCTCTATACTATTTTCGTAGCAAACATGACTTAATTATCTATATTAGAGGTCTGCACTAATTCGTGCCTGACCCCCCGAAGGATCATGCCCGACCCGGCTCATAGGTCCGACCTCATTTCAGAAAAACTACCACGGACCGGACTCTGATCACGTTTATAATAAATTCGTGTCAGGTAGGGCCAGGTAAAAATAAATAAAAATGCCAAAAGTCGATCAAAATTGAAATAGAAAATTTTAAACGAACAAAAAATTTGATATTACATATGAAACAAAATTCTCAATAAGCGGAAGATAAGTGGCTCTATTCTCGGTTGGGGCAACGTGGTTCTTTACACTATATGTAATATAATTTTTGTTTAATTCCTTAAATAGCAAATTTTAATCATGAAACGAAGCAACAGTGTGTTAGCTTTAGACAAGCTTCAATGTATTTTTACTTTCCTTATATACATAATGTATAAGGAAAGTATTGTGACGGGGTCGAAAATTCGAATTCGAGTTTTCGACGGGAGAGCACGTTTCAAGCATCCCTGATCACGAATCAAGCATTTTTGAAGTGATGTCTGTGTGTGTGTGTGTGTGTGTGTGTGTGTGTGTCAGTGAGTCTGTGGAGACGATAACTGACGAACGCATGGACCGATTCGAACCAAATTTGGTACAAAAATCACAATCCGTAATGTTCAGAACCCCCTAAATTTTCGAATAAAATTTTGAAAAAATCGTCAAAAAATCAGAACCGCTAATAAAGTTACGCAAATAGACATTTCTTATTTAATTTTCTATTAGAAAACGATTGGCATAAATTTTAGATCGCTAACACAAACCGTTCTCGAGATATTGCACATTTTTCAAAAAAATTATCAAAAAATCATATAAAATAAAAAAAAAATATTTCCTATTGAGAAACATGTTCACTTTTCATATGTAATACCATTCGATAAATTGGGTGACATCATTCTCGTGGATCTAGCTCGTTCCATTCATGGAAAACAATACTTTGAGTAATACTTTTGTATTTGAAAGCCAATAGTCATTTATCTGCTGTAAGAAAAACTTATTTCTTCATCCATAACGCTTGGCGAGATTTTGGCGACGAATTTGGCGGAATATCGCCAATTTGGCGACTTTTTAAAATGTTGCCAAATTAACGAACATCTCGCCAAATGGATAAAAATGACGCTAAATCAATGAAAATGACGACTAATTGTCGAAAATTCAATATCGTGGAAAGAATATTAGTATCTACTATAAGAAAAACCTATTTTTTCACTGTAAAAGTAGTAAATTCATTACATTATATAAGGAAAGTCATGTGTTGCCCACATCAGATTTTTAAAATCGGGCAGGACCAGGCTTTCAGTGTTTTCGGACCAAGTCGGGCTCGAGCGAAGTATTCTGAAAAATTCTCGGGTTCAGGCTGCGTCAAATCTTAATATCTTCGGGTTGGGCCGGCTCGGTTAAATTCTTGTAACTTAGACCCATGCAGACCATTGTATATATATATACATATATATATATATATATATATATATATATATATATATATTATTTTTTTATATAAATAGTTTACTGAATGTTGGATTAACCAGGTGCCAGTCACCATGCACAATTAATTATAAATCCGTAACTGCTTTTTTCCATATGTCGTTATCAGATGATATTTTCTCCAAAAATTTTATTTATATCTCATAGTCTTTCCTGGGATCAATGTAATACATTAGATGTTCTAAATCCAAATTCAAGAAAAGCGAACAAGTTTTTTTTCCCCTAAACATTTCTCGCCTCGAAATCACATTGTAGCCAATTGTCACTAAAGCCAGTGTCTTTTAAGTCATTTTTGTACCTCTCCCCCCACGCGATTTCTTTTTTATTTATTTATGGGGGAGGACAAGTTTTTCTTAGCATCTCTTTGTGACATCTGACACCGCGATTTAAAAATAGGCGTGGAACGAAAAAAATTCTCGCTCGAAAATTGGGAATTATTATTATTATTATTTTTTTTTTTACTTTTTCTCCCAATACGTAGTATATGTATGATGGTATCATTAGATTGGGATCAAAACTTGGATTTTAATGGATTTACACGCCTTGTGTAACCTAGAATGGGGATCAACTATTTTTAACGTAACGCTTATGTGTGTATCTAGTTTCGAGTTTGGGTCTTATTGATCTATAGTTTTATTCACTGAGAAAGTGTTTTGAATCTTCCTGATGTTCCTTTTTCTCCCCCTCCCCAGTTGTTTTAGTTTAAGGGGGTTCAGGACAGAAAATTTTCGAAAAAATTAATATTTTTTTATAAACTAGAAAAAGTTCAAAAAAAGTAAAATCGAATGGTATAGATATTAATTACATAAATCATTTAATTCAAACTACCAGAAGTTAAACATTAAATATTTAGTTTTCCAATACTTATTGTGTATTGAGCTTTGAAATCTTGTTTCCCATTGAAGTCTTGAAAAGTTCAATGTTTAAATTGGTGTAACCCAAGAAAGATTTGAGTTAGATTAGAACCATGTAATTTGAGATATGATTTGTTTATAATGTTTACTTTGATTTGTCGTCAGAATTTGTTCATGAAATTGTAAATTTTAAATTAACGGTGTTTGATACATAAATTATTCATATAAAAAGAGCGATTTTTCATTATTTTTTTTTATTATTACTAATAGAATAAAATATCCCGAAGACAAGATAAAGAGCATTCTTTTCTCGAATAATAAATATCTTTATTTTGAATACAGTTTGAATTTATAATTATATCAAATTTATAAACTTTACCAATTTTTACGTTTCAGCCTTTTTCTTAATATTTTATATATTTTTCTTTACTTTACATAGCACATTTACACTCAATAAAAGAAGAACATTTGCATAAACACATTTGAATAAAACTATTCATAAATAATAAAAATAAAATTGCCTGTCCCGGAATCCTTAATTATTTCTATTTTTCGTTTGGTAACTATTTTTTTGGGGGGTCATGTGATACAACTATTTATTGACAGACACATGCTTATCTTTATTGTCATGATTGTTCTGTTTTTGTTTTTTTTATTCTCCGAAACCAGTTGAAACAGGTACTAATTTACTTTATGATGTGTTTTAAAAAACATTTTGCATGTGGATTTGTGTGTCTGTCTGTGCAATGTTAGAAATCTGCACGGGTCAAAATTTTAGCGTTTTTACCTGGTTCGAGAGTAACAGAGCCCGAAACCAATCCGAGCACAAATACATTTATTATTCGTCGCCTGATTCCTGCCAGAACATTTGTTTTCACACTAAAAACACTCAAAATACTAAAAACAAATTGCTGCTTGTAAGACAAGAACTTACAACTTCCTTGAATAAAGTAGTCATATGTTAGTTAGGTGACTACACTTGTTTCGAGGGCGTTATAAATCCTCTTCTTCAAGACAAAACAGAACAGTTAGAACAGTATGCACCCTTAACAAAAGATGAGAATTAACTGCGAAGAGGCAGGCGATGAGAAATTCATAAGAGTTAAGACACACACGGAGAAAAAAAAAATTCACGAACGGATGGCATTTCTACTTGAAAAACACCCAAAAACATATCATCACAGTTTTCAGTCATATCAAAAGTAATTTTTTTGTAGCAATTTATACGTGTTCATAATTATGTAAAAATAACTTTAAAACAATGTCTCTCTGAACTTTTAAAATCAAGGTATTTTTTTTTTCTTATATTTTATTTTTTTTATTAACATCTCAAAACACCGAACTCTGACAGAGCCCGTCTTGAAAAACTGGCTAGGACTCATGATCCAAGCCTCTAGTATGTACCTACTCTATCTCAAAAGCAATCCAATCAGATATTTGTGAAATTAGGCAGTTCCATGAATCAGATTTTACCTTGAGACTCATAGACTTCAGTACTTTAGTAATCTTTAGTACGAATCAAAAGAGTAGAACTAACCATTTTTTTGTTCTAAATAACCCACAAATTTCCAAAAAGAAGTAAATAAAAATAATAACCATGCCAAACTGTGTATTAAATACTTTTTTTTTGTCTGTGTGAAAATTTTGGATAGCAAAACGAATAAAACCACTCCCATTAAGGAATATTCGACAAGATGGCGTCATTTAAAAATGTGCCGAGTCACCAAACGCTGAAGGAAAATATTTGAATACCGTTAATTTGCTGCAAATAAATATAAATACATTAATTTCATTTATTATTGCATGCAGTAAAACACAATTGAGGGAATATAAAGAAAATCTGATGAGGGCAGCACATGATTTTCCTTATATAATGCAATGAATTTACTACATTTACAGTAAAAAAACATCTGATGTGGACAACACATGAATTTCCTTATATAATGCAATGAATTTACTATTTTTACAGTTAAAAAAAATGTTATTCTTATAGTAGATACTTATATTCTTTCCAAGATATTGAATTTTCTTCAATTAGTCGTCATTTTCATTGATTTAGCGTCATTTTTATCAATTTGGCGAGATTTTTGTTAATTTGGCAATAATTAAAAATGTCGCCAAGTTCGCGACATTCCGCCAAATTCGTCGCCAAAACCTTACCAAGCGTTATGGACGGAGAAATAAGTTATTCTTACAGCAGATAAATGACTATTGGCGTTCAAATACAAAAGTATTACTCAAAGAATCTTTTTTCATAAATGGAACGAGCTAGACCCACGATAATGATGTCACCAAATTTATCGCATAGTATTACATATGAAAAGTGAACATGTTTCTCAATAGGAAATATAATTTTTTTATTTTATATAACTTTTTGATAATTTTTTTGAAAAATTTTTAATTTTTTCGAGAACGGTTCATGTTAACGTTCTAAAATTTATGTCAATCGTTTTCTAATGAAAATTTGAATAAGAAATGTTTATCTTAGTAACTTTATTAGCAGTTTTGATTTTTTGACGATTTTTTCAAAATTTCACTCGAAAATTTAGGGGGGTTCTGAACATTCGATTGCGTATAAAAACAATAGGTTTCCAGTGCTTACAGATTGTGATTTTTGTACCAAATTTGGTTCGAATCGGTCCATTCATTCGTCAATTATCGTCTCCACAGACTCACTGACACACACACACACACACACACAGACATCACTTCAAAAATGTTTGATTCGTGATCAGGTATGCTTGAAACGTGCTCTCCTGTCGAAAACTCGAATTCGAATTTTCGACCCCGTCACAATACTTTCCTTATACATTATGTATATAAGGAAAGGAAAAAGGAAAAAAAATCATCTGCTGCTCACATCAAATTTTGAATCTTATATGTTTACAATGATACGTTAAAAACAGAATTTACATAAAAAAAAAAATTCTTGCTGTTTTCATACGACGGATTAAAGAATAAAGACTGTTGAATTTGTAGATTTACACCTTTTGAGCATCGTGGACTACTGCGAATCAAGCATCTTTTCAATAATTTCTGTGTCTGTCTCAGGATAATTCAATAAATCTCCATCCCCTCTTTAGCCGTTAAATAAAATTTATTCCATTGTTTCATTCGATAAGCATAAAGAAGTATATTGACTTTCACGAATATCAAACCATAGAGAACTTCAACGCTTTTTTTTTTCGGGAGTAGGGGGGGAAGGCGAAACCGTTTTAAAATATTTAATTTTACTATTATTAAGGAAATAGCCATTTGATAAGCACTTCTTTTTATTTAACATCGAACGGCATCATTTATGAAAGATAACAACGGATATCAAAATCTTTATGTTAAGCGAGCGAACCATAAGAACCATTAACCTTTCCATCTGTAGACAATCTTCAAGGAATGAAAATTGTGCTTCTTTCATTTGAGTTCCCTCTCCCCCCCCCCCCCCCCCACCTCCTTTTTTTTAAATCTTCGTGTATATCGTGTGTAGCAAAAGCAAAATTTTAATTATTTATTTTTTCCGATTGGCAATATTTGGTTGTTGGTTACTATCAACAGGTTCCTTTGGAATATTCTATTCTATGCACAAAATAGTGAGGTGTTTTTTTTTTTTTTTTTTTTTTTTTTTTTTTTTTTTTTTTTTTTTTTTTCTTGTAATAATGATATATTTTGTTTAATAAGCAAAATTTTCAATTTAATTTATATAGATTTTAAAAGAAAGACTCCAAATATTAAAAATTTACCGCGAACTGTGAGTTAAGTTTCTTAACGTATACAATTCATATTAAGAACGGTATACATATAGTTACTTTAATAAAATTTTTATTTTCTTCATTATTTAAGAGGCTACACAGCTGTATGAGTTCATGGATTCTTGAAACGTGTTCTCCTGTTGGAAACTCGAATTCGAATTTTTGACTCCGTTGCAATACTTTCCCTATACATTATACTCCTTATGCACGGAAAATCAAAAACTACATCGCAAATATATTTTTCTCAACCTTACTCTTAGCCCAAAACAAACTTTTCTTTATTAACATTATTTCCTAGGCCGTCAAGTTTACCCAAAAGGTGTAGAACAGTTACAACGGACGACCGGGGAAAAAGAGAAAGCTTGTTTTGGGCTAAGAGTAAGGTTGAGAAAAATATTTGTAAGACTTATTTTTAAAACAAACTTTTAAAGTTATTCCCTTCGCAGACGTCAACCTCTTGGGAAAACGCCACTTTAAATGCTTTTCTAAAGTGGCGTTAGCAAATAGTTAGCCAAGTAACACATCCGGCTACTGCTTTCGGTAAACAAGCTATGAACTCAAGTACTACCGCTTCTATAAATTAAGATATTAACCTCTTAACTTTACTTTTTTTTATCAGGCGGTAGACAACTTACCTCTATAAATTTCATGTTAAGTCTTTAGAGCTAATCTTGCGTGATACGGCATATTTGGTTTGGCTGGCAATTTTCCAATACATACTGGGCTGTTGGTGTACAAGAACAATGTATGACTGAAAAAAATTAACTTGAATGTGGCAACTCGACTCTCTCATACCAGAATTCATTTCTTTTTTTCTTTTTTTCAAATTTTACAAGAAAAAATTTAAGAAAACGGTATCGTGGGTACATATAATTACAACTATTGCGTGTTTTCCATCACGTTACAGGGCTTGAAAAAATATTTCGATTGATTCCATACTTTACAATATACCCCCCTCACTAACTTGCTCAAACAAGAGGGGGTCAATGACGTTACGAAAAAAAAAATTATATCGCGGCTATTTTTTACAACATTGGTTGAAACTAGTATCGTGGTCATTGAACCATAAATAAACCCTTTTAAATATGATTATGTCAAATTTTGTCCCATGCTGCTATGTTAAAAAAATATAAAATTTCGAACAAATTCCGAAGTTTTCGCTAGAATTTTAAAAAAAAAATCTATTTAGTTTTTTGTTTTTTTTTGCAATCAAAGCCGGATATAAAGTTTCGTGAAAATCCATTAATATTTGTGGTCGCTATCGTGCACACAAAAAATCGAGCACAGAAATATAGACGGACATAAAAATAGATAAAATGTGTTAAGGAGGTCTTAAAATATATACTGGCATCAAAATCTCGAAATCAAAAATTTTCGTGAAAACAATGTCTTCTCAATATTACGTACGAGAAAGTAAAAATACAAGTTATTTGCATGAAATCTGCAGAATCATTTTGCAAATAAGTACGGTACATGGATTGGGGATATAGTATACAATACGCATGCGCAACTTATGACACGAGGCCCAAATGGGCCCGTGACACCATTTATTATGACAAGCGATAATTCTGGAATATTTCATAACTTCTATAAATTTAGTTTTACATATATTTTATTATTTTTACTATTTAAAATGTATGTATTTGCGGTCTAATCTATATCATACAGCTCCGTAAGACTGACCGACTCCTAAGGGATGGTTTTATGCAGTCCAAACTACGGTAAAAGCTTTACACATTCACGTGGTACTTAACCTATAAGTAATAAGAAAAATCTAGATCTTGGAAATTTAGTTCTAAAAGTTTATGTATCGCGGAATTTTCTATTCTAACAATTTTCAACTATCACTTAGAACTGCTATATATCACACTAAATTCATTTTTATACAATCATACACAGAAAAAAAAATATCCTAACTTGTCCTTTATTCGTGTATAATCAATCGTTCTTGGTATATTTTAATTTATAGTTACAACAGACAAATATGTTATTATATTTTATCAATCAATCAATTTATTTAAAGTTTTTTATTTCCATTGCGGCAACTGGGGTAACCGAGTTACGCTTCATATATATACTGAAATAATTTGATGGCTGTTTTTCAAATCAAACCATTGAAAAATTAACTGCAGTGTTGCTCAACTCAACTTTCTTATTCCAAAATTCCTTTTTAAGTAGCTTGTGATATTTATGCAAATTCTACAAGAAAAATTTTTGTAAAATCGGTATCGTGGGCTCAAATGATCACAATTATAACGTGTTATCCTTCATTTTAAAGGGCTTGAAAAAATATTTCGATTGATATCAAGTTTGACAATATTCCCCTTCGGGGAGTAACTGCCCCCCCCCCCTCCCTCAAAAGGAGCTAATGATGTCAAGAGCACAAAAATTGTATCGCAGGTATTTTCACTGATACATCACTTTAACTTTCTCGCGATCGCTGAACCTATAGTATATAAGACACACACAGACAGACAGACAGACAGACATTGCCTTTTATTATTTAAGATAGGCTCAGCGACCGCGCGTCGCAGAGCTGCGAAATTTGGCAATCGGAGACCCCGGGGGGGGGGGGGGGGGGGGGGGGTGATACGTGAAAACCAATTTTTCAAATTTGAATTATTTTTTTTTTGTGTGTGTGTTATTTAATGTTTCATTCAATTTCGACCGTTTTCCCCCTTTTTTCCTTTTTTTCTCCACCATCCAGACATCGCAGAAAAAAACAAATCACACGACCGGAAAGAGCAGACAATTGCGAGTAAAAATATATCAATTTCAAATTTTAAGGACAAATTCTAATATCTTTTAAGGATCTTAAAACAAAAATCACTTTCGGCTCAAAAAAACGAACATTCGTATTTAAATCCTTGCGTCGGGAAAAGTACCGAAAATTTCGACTAATAATTTACATTTTTAAAAAGATCAAAGATCAGACTTTCTTACAAGCCCAATCTGGTCGAGAAATAAGGAAAAGTAGCAACACGATCCGGATTTTAAGGAAGTAATGATTTTCAATTTCTCGGTCAAACCGCGAAAGCAGTGATCGAATTTTCACCCATATGCGCGCGCAGACGCATAGTGTTTCTATGGTGGAAGGGAGGGGGATGAAGTTCTGATGCCACGGTTCTGACGAGGTTGCGTCAGATACGCATAGCGAAATCGAATGGAACATTCGATATTTGTGCCTGCCAAATAATGAATGTACGTCATTAAACTAAAACAAACCATCCATTTTATTTGAATAAATTATTCATCCATTTCATTGGAATAAATTATTATTTTCGAAATAAATTACTTTTCATCTTAAATTTCAATTTGCTTGAAATGCATTTATTAATTTTTTAAAAACATTTTTTTCTTACAACTCAACCCAAACCTTTCACTTTGTTGTGTTAGCAGTTTCTTTGGAGCGGTTTATCCTTATCAAGATAAGAATTTATTTTACTTCATCATTATTCTTTTAAGAACATAAACTTCTCTTTCTCTTTTTATAACATTACGTATGAAGTGTATTTACACGTTTATAGTGTATTTTACTTATATTGTTTTGAAATTGTTCTGATTTAAACAGGGTCTATATATTGTTCTGATTTAACAGGTTTTCGACTTCTATCCTAGAATTGTATTTAGATTTTTGTTTAATTTGTAAACATTCTATTCAGTTTAGAGTTTATTTTAACAGTGGACTATTGGTATTATAGGTGTTTATAATTTTGTTTCGTGTTTTTATTAAAAACAAATCTTTTAATATATGCAAACTTAAATAATGAATGTTTTTGTGTTTGGAATACATTATTTTTGATTTTAAAATTTAATTATTAGTGTTAACGTCATTAAACTAAAACAAACCATCCATTTTATTGGAATAAATTATTCATCCATTTTATTGGAATAAAAAAAATATTTTCGAAATAAATTACTTTTCATTTTAAATTTCAATTTGATTGAAATGCATTTATTAATTTTTTAGAAACGTCATTTTTTCTTACAGCTCAACCCAAACCTTTCATTTTGTCTTAAAATTTCATTATTAGTTTTAACGTCATTAAACTAAAACAAACTTTGTTAACTCCACGGAGTTACGGCCCCAGCGAGTTTGTCACGGTCAAAATTTTCAAGGGTAGCGAACAGGCTTGTCGCCGAAGGCGGCTAATAAATAAATAAAAGAAACAGAATAAGAAATAAAAGAAAAGAATCATCACCAGTGGAAAAGCGTCCTAGGAACTATAGAATAATTTACGATCAATTAACTTTTATTTTAATTATATATATATATATATATATATTGTATATATTATCCGAAATAAATGATAAAAATATTTTCTCTGTAAATAAACAAAGTATTTTTGTTCCATCTAACTCAGAGTCAGTGTTCTTGTTTCCACTAGGTGTCGCTAGGGGTTTTCAAGGGAGCCGATCTTTCTCCGTTTACTCACGGCTGGAGAAATTCCATTAAAAATGAAACCAGAAGGAAATGCACACGATTTTTACACGATCTACGTCCAGCTTAATAGACTTGTCTTTTAAGCCAGCAGTAAGGAGTTGAGTTGACATAATATCATTTTTATGACAAATTCTACAAATCTGGCATTTCATCCAACCTCTTGGTATATCCTTTTTTTGGTTTGGCATTTGGCACATTTTTGTCTTATTTCAAAATGTTAGTTTTTTGGGGTAAGAGCTGCCAACTAACCGGTAATAAAGAATTTTCCTATTTTGCCGGATTTTTTTTTATACATTTACTTATAGGTAGAAATTGTATATGGTGTGTATATTGTGTGGCAAAATAAAATTTATTATTATTAAATATATGATGCAAGATTTTTTTTCGATCACTTATTAAATTCACAATATGAAATATTCTATTATTTTATTTGCACATCAAAACCACAAAAATGTTTCGACTTTGGGGCAGCAGTTGGAAACACCCCCCACCCCTCGGATTCCTCCAGCGTCTCCCCATATCATTTCTTCGGAATTCGATGGGGTTCTGAGGGAAGATATGACCCCCAAACACCCCCATCCTCGGCAACGTTACTGTAGAGAGCCAATTTCACAGATCTTAAATTCCTACACACCTCAAATCAACCGGCCGTCCAAATAGTTGCTCGAGCCCTCTGGGCGAGTCGGAAGGTCTGGGTCTTCAACACCTCAAATCAGACGATATTAATTAACAGCTGGGTAAAGTATTTACTAATTTACGTATATACGAAGCACTTGACATGGAAAGAGTAACCCTCCGATAAAATTTCTCTTTTTGACAATAAATCCGCAGCTTTAAAAAAAATATATTCTTCACTCATAGACCGTAACTCTAGGAAATGATACAAGATACGTAGAAACACTATTCGACATTTTAATACGCAACAAATTTAATTTAATTCAATGATTGATAGTATGGGATGTGGATTACCATCCTTATTGCCTGAAAAAAGTAATAGTGCTGCCATCTATGTTAGTAAAAGTCAACTTTTCATTCGCTTTGACAGTTTGATGAGTGTAAATTCGCAAAGTAAAAATTGCTGCTAAAACTTCGAAAGTTTAAAAATTTCCATAAAAACAACATAAAACACAAAAATGATTGCGTTAGCCTGATGAAAACAGCTTTCTTTTTCAGGACTAGCGGTTTATTTTGTAAACCAGCGATGCGTTTATTTTACGTACGAAGTTATGATATAGTTTATAAACAAAGAGCACAAGTGCGAATTTGCTCTGATGGCCCTTATAGGAATGCAGGCATACCAGCAGGCGCATGTAATTATTTATTTAAGGCGTATTGTTATTGAACGGAGTGGGATCATCTTTTGCATGCATCAGGGGACAAATCGGCAGAGCAGCGAAAGTACCTGATTGCATATACAGATTGAGGTATGCGCATGTGCGTTAGCGTACATGCTTAGCTTTACGCATGTTCCATTATTTTCTTTCTCTTAATTTATTTTTATAGGACGTTTTTTTCTTGGTAGGAACCGTTATTGATTTTACAATTATTACAGGATATTTTTTCTTCTTAATTTCTGTAGTTTAAGTTGCACTTTTGCTGAAAGAGTTTATCTGAAAGAAATATGTAAAATATAGAAGAGTTTCCTTCTTAAAAGCATTTCATCTGCAACTTATATATTGCAGTTGTATTATTAAAATTTACAAAAAGAACGCTTCTATGAAGAGTATAAAATATGTCTGTGAAATAAAATCTGAAAATAAGATGTAGAGCGAAAATGATATTTAGTGTGAAAAAAATTGCGGAACTTCTTACTCTTTATTTGTTTTATCTTATCATGTCAAAGGTAAGTGCATTTATAATTTCTATTTTATTAATATTACATATAAGAGTGCACTTGAATTTGAGTGTAAAAGTTTCTTGTAAGATCATGCATGCAAAACAAAATTCTTATTTTAAGTATAATTAGATATGAAACTAGCCGTATACCCGTTGAAAATCAACGGTCTCGCAATAAGGAGGAAATATTGGAAAACTAAATTTTCGCACTTCTTCCTGTGTTTGTATTGTGTTTTTTATCAGATGATTGGCTCATATACCAAATATCAAGCCTCTATCACATTTAAAAGGAAGCGTGCCTCATTTATTCAAAAAATCGAACATATTAGTGTGCGCACCCCTTAAAGTAGCAAATATTGGAAATCTGAAATTTCACACTTTCTTCCTTTCAAACTATCTACCCTTACACCAAATTTGATATCTCTATCTCATTTCGAAGCATGGTTTTTTATCAATTCTCTTTTTGAACGTTTCGAACGAATAGATAGAGAGACATCGGCACCCCCTACAATAGCAAATGTTGGAAGACTAAAATTGCACACTTTCTTCCTTTCCAACTTTTTACCCGTACACCAAATTTGAAGTCTCTATCTCATCGTGAAGCATGCTTTTCTAGCATTTCATCTTTCGAATGCTTTTGTGTGGAGTACCCACCCCTTTAATTATACATTTTTTAAAAACTCTATTCTTTTTGTGATTTCTATGAGATGTTTCGCCCATATACCAAATATAAAGCCTCTATCACGTTTTTAAAAGAGCGTTTCTCTTTTATTCCGAAAATCGAACATTTTGGTGTGCGGCACCCCCTAAAGTAGAAAATATTGGTAAACCGAAATTGTACACTTTCGCCCTTTCAAACTATCTATCCTTACACCAAATCTGATATCTCTATCTCATTCCAAAGCATGGTTTTCTTTATCAATTGACTTTTCGAACGTTTTACTCTGGAGCACCCCCTTAAACGAACATTTTTGAAAAACTGTATTCGTCTTGGGCGTTTTCGTCAAATTATTAGCCCATATACCAAATTTTAAGCCTCTATCAAATTTTAAAGGCGTATTTTCTCATTTATTCGGTAAATCGAACGTTTTGGTGTGCGACACCCCCTTAAGTAGAAAATATTGGAAATCTGAAATTGCACACTTTCTTCCTTTCGAACGATTTACCCATACACCGAATTTGAAGTCTCTATCTCATCGCAAAGCATGCTTTCCTATCATTTCACTTTTCGAACGTTTTGGTGTGCTGCACCCCCCCCCTTAAGGATAAAATATTGGAAATCTGAAATTGCACACTTTTTTCCTTTCGAGTGATTTACCCATATACCAAATTTGAAGTCTCTATCTCATCGCAAAGCATGCTTTCCCGTCATTTCACTTTTCGAACGTTTTGGTGTGGGGCACCCCCTCTATAGAACGTTTTCGAAAAATTCGATTTTTCCAGGGGGTTTTATCGAACGACCGAGCCGTGTACCAAATTGCAAGTCTCTATCTATTCGGGAAGTGCCTAAAAAAAGCGTGACAGACAGACAGACGGACAGACAGACAGACAGACGGACACTTGGCAATTAGTATATATAGATAGATAATATATAATTTTATTTTACCGTAATATCTTTTAATGATAACGAAAAAATATCTTAAATTGAAAAAAAAAATTATACAAGGACAAAGCATGCAAATATAAATTCTTATTTTGAATGTAATTGGAGGTAAAAAAAAAGCATTAAATTTTTTTTATTTTGGTTTAAAAAATCTTTATGTACATGAAAATGTGTTTTTCATTTAAATTGCATCACTTATCATACGATTATCAAATCAAAGTATAAAAAAAAAAAAACCCGAGAAGAAACAATAAAGAATCCTTCATCCCGGCTTCTCGTCCTGTAACGTTGCTTTTCCTGCATGACAGACTGTCAGCAATCGCGATAAGGCTGTTTACATTGGGTCTACGGAAGCTTCCCTTCTTTACGGTTAGAAATTCTTTGGTACATATATGCGATCAACAGTTACTGCAAGAAAGCTATTGCAAGTTTAGAGCTTTTTAAGAAAAGGGGAGCAACCATTGCATATGTGCTCCCGGCTTTCGAGAATAAACTGTGTTCCGTTCTAATTTTAAACAGGGCTTTGCATCTTACATCCAGGGCAGCATCGAGTACTCGTTCTAACTGCTTTAAATTCGTACATTATTTTAAATTTGTGAAGCTAAAACTGTTGCTTCAGCTTAAAAAGTTTATAAAACTTAAGAAATAGTGTAAAACACAAAAATAATAGTGCAGATCGCTTTTGAAGCTGAAAAAATAGCCGTTCTTTGTCAGGACTACATCCTGGCCTACACTCAGCTAACTCGTACGCTGATGAATACAGTTCGCGCTTCTTACTGATCCTAGTAAAGATTGTGTTTTGTCTTCAAAATTTTCCCATTAATGAAAAATATTTTCATGAAAATGAAAAATATTTTCATGAAAATGAAAAATATTTTCCATTGTTAGAAATACAATGTTACATTTTTTTTTATGTAAAAATCATAAAATTTCTACTGCTGTGAATACAAACACGACCAGTCGGACGAGTACATGAAGCAGTGGCGTAGCTAGGAGGCGATCGGTCGCTACCTAAGGACGTGCTTCTCAAACCGTGGTCAGCAGAACACTGGTGCTCCGTGAAGTCAATTCAAGTGTTCGGCGAAAAAATCAATAATCGAACATTTAACAACAAAAGAAGAAAATTTTGAAAAATATTTTCCATTGTTAGACACTAAATAATTTGATTGGATAAGAAATCCGTTTGTTTCTTCCGACTTCAGAGTTCAGTGTTCCACGACTTCAAAAAGACTGAGAAGCGTTAACCTAAGGGATGCACCAGCGGCGTATCTACAGAAAATTGCGCCCATGGCAAACATTGAAATTGCGTCCCTGTCAAAACATATAACACCATTTGTTTACATAACCTTGGCATAATATCAGGTCAGAAATACAATTTAATATCGTAGTGTGTTAATCATTTATTAAGCACATTATTGTATTACATGAAAATTATAATTGAACCCTTCTTGCTTTCATTGATGCAA
Organism: Amaurobius ferox; assembly: GCA_951213105.1. NCBI lineage: Eukaryota > Metazoa > Arthropoda > Arachnida > Araneae > Amaurobiidae > Amaurobius > Amaurobius ferox. Next base: position 20,194,638 of record OX578143.1, read on the forward strand.
ATTGATCGATGATATATTCAAAATCAGTTTTTACAGTTTCTTCACTCAACAAAGCGAGATCACATAGTCTACCTTGACCCATAGAGGCCCTCAAATATGAAAGTATTAGTTTTAATTTACTAAACGATCTCTCACAGCTAACTATGAAAATTGCAATGGTCAGCATAATCTGCACAGCAATACGAACATTGGGAAAGACGCCCTCATCTCCATATTGAACAATAAATTGAAGGAACTCTATAGGTCTTACTATTTTAATGCTGGCTCGACTTGATAGCAGCATCCTACAGTCCAGATTTTCTTCACATAGCTGCTGTCCATTAATATCACACCTGTGGCACTTTCCTTTTGATGGATAACATCGACATTATAACATAATTCCTCGACATCGAGTAGGAACCCAAACTTTGCGTCAGTGCCATTCAAGCGAGTAAATCTTTCACCTTCTTTCAATCTTCGATTCAGATTTAAACATTATTATTATTGATATGATTCAAAGATTATTGTGATATTTTTAAGTTATTATGCCATTGTTTTATTGCAGTAAAAATTGTTGAAACTCATATATTGTACGTTGTACGAGTATTCTTCTACAAATGCACGGATATATCTTCTAATCTACGAAAATATAAGTAGTACAGGTATATTGATATATATTTTGCCATATATTGGAATCAAATACGGCCTGGTATGAAGATTACGAGGATTGATATTTTTAATTTATTACGTCATGTGTTTTATTTTGGCAAAGATTTCTGAGACTCATATTGTAATACGGATAATCTTCTACTAACACTCGGGCATATCTTCTAATCTACGAGAATATAAGTAGTACGGGTACTTACTTCCCATATAATTTTAGCACTTTCATTTTGGCATATATTGGAATCAATTACTGCCTTCAGGTTTAAAGATAACGGGTTTATTGATATTTTCAATTTATGCATGTAATCTACTAATACAAGTTATATTTTCTAATATTCGTGTATTTAAGTAGTTCTGGTCCCATACAATTTTAACGCTTTTATTTTGCATATATTGATTCAATTCCATATTTATGTAAATTTGCTTACAAAAGGGGCCAGAGGATGTTATATTCTTCAGATCTGCCCATAAAGATAATTTTGTATAGCAAGAACAGGGATTTTTAAACTTCCTTTTAGGAGCATTAAATTAAATATTTTAATAGAATAGTTTGATTAAAAATGTCATTTAGTATACTATAGGAATTTGCACATGCTTGTGAGTTTTAAGTTTGTTTATATTATGTACTCCATATGAAGAATGGGTATGCTGCTAGTAAAAGTTAAAAATAAAAATAAAATTCTTTACAACAAATTTCAGACAATTACATAAATACTAAAATAAGTTTGTGCATAATTTTAAATTCAATAGAACATAAACCGGACACTCTTCTAAGGATGGTAATAATAGTGGTACTTTGATGAAAAATTAATTTCACAACTGTCTTACTCTCTTGCTGCTATCGCTAAGTGGGACTATCAGTTTTACAGTCCCGCTTGGCGATAAATTTGGCGATTTTTAAAATGTCGCTAAATTGATGAAAATGTCGCCAAAACTTCCATAGAGATAGCATTATTCAGATGATATTTTTTCCACCAATTTATTTGAAGCAAATGATATAATGTCGCTTAGCAGCGGATTTAAATCCCATGAGTTTATTTGGCAGACGATTTTTATTAAATCTTTTCCAATTTGAATAATAAAGATATGTATATAAAATAAATTTCATTGCCATTGCATTTTTGACTGGATAATATCAATTACGGTCTTCAGGTTTAAACATTATTATTATTGATATTTTAGGGGATTATTGATTCGGAGATTATCGATATTTTCAAGTTATTATTTCATTGTTTTATTGCCGCAAAACTTGTTGAAACTCACATGTTGTATGTTGTACGAGTAATCTTCTAGGAATGCAGGGGATTATCTTCTACTGTATTTAAATGTAAGTAGTACAGGAATATTGGCATATATTTTGACATATATTGGCATATATTGGAATCAAGTACTGCCTTCTGGTATGAAGATTAAGGAGATTATTGATATTTTCAATTTATTACGTCATCTGTTTTATTTTGGCAAAGATATTTGAGACTCATATTGTAATACTGGTAATCTTCTACTAACACCCGAACATACCTTTTAATCTACGACATTATAAGTAGTACGGTATAACTTCCCATATAATTTTAGCACTTTCATTTTGGCATATATTGGAATCAATTACTGACTCCAGGTTTAAAGATTACGGGTTTATTGATATTTTCAATTTATACATGTAATCTTCTAATACAGGTTATATCTTCTAATATTCGCGTATATAAGTAGTACAGGTCCCATACAATTTTAACTCTTTTATTTTGCATATATTAATTCAATTCCATATTTTTTGTAAATTTGCTTACAAAAGGGCCCAGGATGTTTTGTTCTTCAGATCTGCTTGAAGATAATTTTGTATAGAGAGAACAGAGCATTAAATTAAATATTTTAACAGAATATTTTTATTAAAAATGTCATTTAGTATACTATAGGAATTTGCACATGATTGTGAATTTTGAGTTTCTTTACATTATATACTCCTTACGAAGAACGGGTATGATGCTAGTTATAAATATAATGAACCAGTAATTTTTCACAATTATACGATAGAGTACAGAATATATGATGATAAAAATAAATTGAAAGGTAAAATAATTTTGAATACGTCGGAATATTCTTGATTGTTTCAGTTCTACTTTGCATTGCACTATTAATTTGTTTTTACAAAATTGACAATTTAAATAAATATTTAAGACTTTCGCAATAGAAATGCATACAATGCAGAACTACTTATTCCAGCTGCACCTGAATCTCAAACGATATGGGTTGTTGTTGTTGAAACCCAGACCGTCCGACCTACCAGAAAGGTGTAAGGTAACTGTTTGGACGGCCGGGAAATGCCACCCAATTTGGACCGGAACCCAGTGGGGGAGGCATCCACAGGGACCGTACCCTCCTTCCCCTACCACCAACCTCTCGGAAGGACTTTCGGACCCACATGTTTAACGTGATCGTACTCCGCATGAACACGGCGGCAGTTTTGGCAGTGGCTGGAATCGAACCCGGGCCTACCGAGTGCAACTCCAGCGCGCTAACCAATGGGCTACCGCGCCCCCAAACGATATGGGTGTTGTCTTCTTAGAGATAGAAGATTTATGGAGATAGAAGATTTAACTTCTTCTATCTTAACTTCTTCTACCAAGGTTCCTAGTAAACAATTTAAATAATACCGTTGTAAGGAAAGTTCAAAAGTGGGCACTTTAAGTCTATCCGTAGTAAAGTGAGTGATTGCAGCGCCCCTAGAGGGATAATGAAATCTGCAACAAAGCGCAATAGACGAAAAAAATCTGATGTGAGCAGCACATGACTTTCCCTGCAAACTTATATTAACGTTCTCTTTATTTTAATTAAATTTATTTCACTTTTATTCAATTTTCGTTCTCATTCGGTAATCGGGCTTATTTTCAAAGGTGGTGTAGGGAAAGTACGAAAAACTAAAATATCTCGAGAACGGCTAGTCCTAGTGTAATGGGGTTGGTTTTATTCCTTTCTTCGTTAAAAATTACGCATTAAACACGCATTATGGATATATTTGAGCATACGTAGCTTTTTAGTTTAGATTTTGACAATTTTTGCGGGCCATTCTGCAAAAAAAGGCAGGTTATTTTTTTCTGAATCGTTCCAAAATCTAATCAGCACCAGGGTGACCTATACGTGACTCATCTACCGAATTTTGTGAAATTCAGTCCATTAGTTTCTCAGCTAGAGTGGATAAAAGCCTTTGCGGGCCATTTCGCAAAAAAAGGCGGGTTCTTTTATTCCGAATCGTACCCAATACTAATCAGCACCAGCCCCGCCCACAAGTGACTTACTTACAAAATTTAGTGAAATTCGGTCCATTAGTTTTTTAGTTAGAGTGGATACAAAATCTGCACAGACAGACAGACACACACACAGACGTCACGCTAAAAATGGTTTTTTCATATTCTAGAGGTCTCGAAACGTGTAGATCCGTCGAAAACTCGAGTTGCGATTTTCGGCATGATTCCATTACTTTCCCTATACATTACCATGTATTGCAGGGAAAGTAAAAACCAACTAAAACTAAGTTGAAGAGCATTGTCTACTGAGTATGAATCGACCCGAAACCTGTTACAGAAGATATTTATATGACACAATATGGGTTATCACCAATCAAGAATGAGACAATAAGTAACACTTAATGAACAAAAATCCAGTGTAGAGCCTGTTTAAAATATTCTCTGCCAGGGATAATGCAAGTTTAATTTCCAGAAAGAATACAACCGCGTACCAACATTGCAGGAATCACTGTGTTACAGCAACACCACGGTATTAAAGCATAAGTCCTGATAATACAACTTTTTGACAGGTTTATTTAATTGCCTTTCTTTCGTTCTTAGTGTCGATTCTTACTCATTAGGCGATGTTCTACAACTTTCTAATTAACTTTGCAATCGCCCTGTCTCACTCAAGTTCTTTAACCTTTTAAAGTCTCTGCTAAGTATGCTGCAACCACTTTCAGTTAGTCAGAGCATGATCGCTTTTGCTATAACTATACGTAAAACTGTACACTCATGGACATTTTACTTACCTTGAATCTGCTTTATTTCTAAAGTCATTGGGGTGCTTAAGGACTTTGTCGGAAACCCTGTACATTTATATATGATGGTATGTATCGTATAACAACATTTAGTTCTTTTTACTTTCCCTGCAATACATGGTAATGTATAGGGAAAGTATTGGAATCATGCCGAAAATCACAACTCGAGTTTTCGACGGATCTACACGTTTCGAGACCTGTAGAATACGAAAAAACCATTTTTAGCGTGACGTCTGTGTGTCTGTCTGTGCAGATTTTGTATCCACTCTAACTAAAAAACTAATTGACCGAATTTCATAAAATTGGGTAGGTAAGTCACTTGTGGGCGAATCTAATGCTGATTAGTTTTGGGTACGATTCGGAATAAAAGTACCCGCCTTTTTTTTGCGAAATGGTCCACAAAAGATTGTATCCACTCTAACTGAAAAACTAATAGACCGAATTTCACAATATTCGGTAGATGAGTCACTTGTGGGTTATCCTGGTGCTGATTAGATTTTGGTATGATTCGAAAAAAAATAACCTGCCTTTTTTTGCGAAATGGCTCGCAAAAATCGTCAAAATGTAAACTAAAAAACTACGTATGCTCAAATATATCCATTAAATGCTTGCTTTATACGTAATTTTTAGCGAAGAAAACAATAAGACCAACCCCATTACATTAGGACTAGCCGTTCTCGAGATATTTTAGTTTTTCGTATTTTCTCTACGCCACCTTTGAAAATAAGTCCGGTTACCGAATGAGAACGAAAAGTGAATTAAAAGTGAAATAAATTTAATTAAAATAAAGAGAACGTGGATATAAGTCTGCAGGGAAAGTCATGTGCTGCCCACATCAGATTTTTTACTTTCCCTGTAAATACATGGTAATGTATAGGGAAAGTATTGGAATCATGCCGAAAATCGCAACTTGAGTTGTCGACGGATCAACACGTTTCGAGACCTCTAGAATACGAAAAATCTATTTTTAACGTGACTTCTGTCTGTGCAGATCTTGTATCCACTCTAACTAATAAACTAATGCACCGAATTTCATAAAATTTGGTAGGTAAGTCACTTGTGGGCGAATCTGGTGCTGATTAGATTTTGGTACGATTCGAAAAAAATTAACCAGACTTTTTTTGCAAAATGTCCCGCAAAAGCTTGTATCCATTCTATCTGAAAAACTAATAGACAGAATTTCACAAAATTCGGTAGATAAGTCACTTGTAGTGCTGATTAGATTTTGGTATAACTAAAAAAAAAATAACCTTCTTTTTTTGCAAAATGGCTCGCAAAAATCACCAAAATCTAAAATAAAAAACTACGTATGCCCAAATATATCCATTAAATACTTGTTTCATAGGTAATATGTAACGAAGAAAAGAATAAGACCAACCCCATTACACTAAGATAAGCCGTTCTCGAGATATTTTAGTTTTTTTGTATTTTCTCTACGCCATTGAAAAGAAGTCCAGTTATCAAATGAGAACGAAAATTGAATTAAAAGTGAATTAAATGTAACTAAAATAAAGAGAACGTGAGTATAAGTCTGCAGGGAAAGTCATGTGCTGCCCACATCAGATTTTTACTTTCGCTGCAATACATGGTAATGTATAGGGAAAGTATTGGAATCATGCCGAAAATCACAACTTTGAGTTTTCGACGGATCTACACGTTTCGAAACCTCTAGAATACGAAAGAGCTATTTTTAGCGTGACGTCAGTGTGTGTGTCTGTCTGTGTGCTTGTCTGTCTGTGCAGATATTGTATCCACTCTAACTAAAAAAGTAATTGACCGAATTTCATAAAATTTTGTAGGTAGATTACTTGTGGGCGAATCTGGTGCTGATTAGTTTTGGGTACGATTCGGGATAAAAGAATCCGCCTTTTTTGCGAAATGGCCCGCAAAAGCTTGTATCCACTCTAGCTCAAAATCTAATGGACCGAATTGCATAAAATTTGGTAGATAAGTCGCTTGAGGTCACCCTGGTGCTGATTAGATTTTGGTATGATTCGGAGAAAATAGCCTGCCTTATTTTGCAAAATGAACCGCAAAAATCGACAATATCTAAAACAAGAAAGATCAATCATGCTTAAAGCAATGATTATGAAACACTTTCCAACTTCAATGCAATTTTATTTAAAAAAAGTCGAAAATGCAATACATTCCTCGGTAAAATTTTAAAACTTATCACAATACTACATTGATTTATTATATTTGAAAACTTACACCTTCATTGAAAAAAATGAACGTCATTCAAATGACGGCATTGATATATAAATTGCCTGGTTTAAATATCTCTAAAATGCAATACATTCCACGGTAATATTTTTAAAACTATCATAATACTACGATAATTTATTATATTTGAAAACTTCATCGAAAACAACTGAAATTAATTCAAATGACGACATAGAAAAAAATAACACGTCTGGATCTCTCTATAAAAACAGGATTTCATTCATAACTTTCTCCCATTCATCACAATACTCTATAATAATTTATTTTATTTAAAAATTAAGACCGTGGAGCTACAATTCATAAACTCTATGCTTAAAACTTCATCGAAAAAAATCGTCCTTCTCTTTATAAAATCAATTAATATTTCATTCATCAGCCATGCAGACTCCATGGACTGAATTATTTTGTGTTAAAGAAATACAGTAATTCTAATGCAACTCATTCTACATATTTTGCTGTTTACATTTTACATAGGTGAAAAATAGGCTTAGTTGTAGAAATAATCAAATTTGGATGAGCATTTAAACTCAAATATATTGTCATTGCGTTGTTTTAGTATGTAGATGCACAGAATTTAAGCAGAAATAAAGTAGTTTTAGGACGGATACAACACTCAATATGAATTAAAAAGAACTTTAAAAAATCACGATTTTGAAACAAGATGGATGCCGTATATCATTTTGAAGTGGGTCATGTGATCGTTTCATATCATGGTCACTTGATCGTTTCATATAAGATGTGCAATTATTATTTTAATTTTTATTTAAAAAACTACTGAATATATTTCGCTGAATTTTTTTTTATATATTTTATGGAACAATTTAAATATTACCTAAAATTTTCGAAGCAATTTGTGAATTTTAAATCCGCTTAAAAAATGTTTGAAAAATTAGGTCCCATAGGCCTCAATGTATTTCATTTTTTCAACCCGGTTTCAATCCAAAACTAATTGGGTGATATTATTCATTTATATTCCCATAGGTCCTACAGACCGTCTGAACAACATACTAAAATTTCATTTTGATTAAGTCATTTTTACGGCAGTTATCGTGCTAACGGACAGACAGACAAACAGACAGACAGACAGACAGAATGAACAAAGTCATAAACACTTTTCAACTTTGTTGTAAAGTGTTAATAAGAACTACATATGCTCAAATATCCCAATTAAATGCTTGTTTTATACGAAATTTTCAACGAAGAAAAGAATAAGACCAACCCTATTACACTAAGACTAGTCGTTCTCGAGATATTTTTCTTTTTTTGTTTTTTCTCTACGCCACCTTTGAAAATGAGTCGAGTTACCAAATGAGAACGAAAATTGAATTAATAGTGAATTAAATTTAATAAAAATAAGAGAATGTGTATATAAGTCTGCAGGGAAAGTCATGTGCTGCCCACATCAAATTTTTACTTTCTCTGCAATACATGGTAATGTATAGGGAAAGTATTGGAATCATGTCGAAAATCGCAACTCGAGTTTTCGACGGATCTACACGTTTCGAGACCTCTAGAATATTAAAAACTATTTTTAGCGTGACGTCTGTGCGTGTCTGTCTGTCTGTGCAGATTTTGTATCCACTCTAACTAAAAATCTAATGGACCGAATTTCATAAAATTTGGTAGGTAAGTCACTGGTGGGCGAATCTGGTGCTTATTAGTTTTGTGTACGATTCGGGATAAAAGAACCCACCTTTTTTGGCGAAATGGCTCGCAGCAGTTTATATCCACTCTAGCTGAAAAATTAATGGACCGAATTTCACAAAATTCGGTAGAGAAGTGACTTGTGGATCAACCTGGTTCTGATTAGATATTGGTACGATTCGGAAAAAAATAACCTGCTTTTTTTGTAAAATGGTCCGTAAAAATCGCCAAAATCTAATATAAAAAACTACGTATGCTCAAATATATTCATTAAATGCTTGTTTAATACGTAATTTTTAACGAAGAAAAGGATAAGACCAACCCCATTACACTAGGACTAGCTCTTCTCGAGATATTTTAATTTTTTCGTATTTTCTCTACGCCACCTTTGAAAATAAGTCCAGTTACCAAATGAGAACGAAAATTGAATTAAAAGTGAATTAAATTTAATTAAAATAAAGAGAACGTGAATATAAATAAGTCTGCAGGGAAAGTCATGTACTGCCCTCATCAGATTTTTACTTTCCCTTCCAATACATGGTAATGTATAAGGAAAATATTGGAATCATGCCGAAAATCACAACTCGAGTTTTCGACGGATCTACACGTTTCGAGACCTCTGGAATGCGAAAAAACTATTTTTAGCGTGACGTCTGTGTATGTGTCTATCTGTGTGTCTGTCTGTGTGTCTGTCTGTGCAGATTTTGTATCCACTCTAACTAAAAATCTAATAGACCGAATTTCATAAAATTTAGTAGATAAGTCACTTGTGGGTGAATCTGGTGCTGATTAGTTTTGAGTACGATTAGGGATAAAAGAACCCACCTTTTTTTGCGAAATGGCCCGCAAAAGTCTATATCTACTCTAGCGGAAAAACTAATGGATCGAATTTCACAAAATTCGGTAGATAAGTCACTTGTAGAACACCCTGGTGCTGATTAGATTTTAGTGCGATTCGAAAAGAAATAACCTGCCTTTTTTGCAAAATGACCCGCAAAAATCGCAAAAATCTATAAAATAAAAAACTACATATGCTCAAATATATCCATTAAATGCTTTTTTAATACGTAATTTTTAACGAAGAAAAGAATAAGATCAACCCCATTACACTAGGACTAGCCGTTTTCGAGATATTTTAGTTTTTTCGTATTTTCTCTAACCCCCTTTGAAAATAAGTCGTTATCAAATGAGAATGAAAATTGAATTAAAAGTGAATTAAATTTAATTAAAATAAAGAGAACGTGAATATAAGTATGCAGGGAAAGTCATGTGCTGGCCACAGCAGATTTTTATAAATTAATCCAATACTGATTATGATGTAAATAAACCTAAACAATCGGGACTGTGAAAGTATAGCAAGGTCGAGAGGCTCTAAAAGACAAACCTGGCCCGAATACGGTTAACAGAATTTCTGAAGATTTTCCGGTGGGCCGGACCCTCTATATTTAATTTTTTTACTTACCGATATTGAGGGGCCAACGGCCGTACCGTGCTGAAAACACCGGTTCTCGTTAGATCACCGAAGTCAAGCAGCATCGGGCGCGGTTAGTATACTTGGTGGGTGACCACCTCGGAACACCGCGTGCTGTTGGCCATCTCGGGTGCGGTATCCCCGTGGTTTGCGCGCTAGATTTGCACGCTACCACAAATGCCGCCGTGTTCATGCGGAGTACGATCACGTTAAACATGTGGGTCCGTAAGTCCTTCCGAGAGGTTGGTGGTAGGGGAAGGAGGGTACGGTCCCTGTGGATGCCTCCCCCACTGGGTTCCGGTCTAAATTGGGTGGCACTTCCCGGCCGTCCATACAGTTACCTTACACCTTTCTGGTAGGTCGGACGGTCTGGGTCTCAACAACAACAACTTACCGATATTGTGTATGATGGACCAAAGTTGAAAAATCCGATTATGCCCCTATTATATCGAACCGATCTCGTAACCTACGTATCCCGGCCTCTTTATTACTTTTGGACCGTTGATCCTAGATACATATTTCAATACGAAAATAGTTTTGAATTGTAAAAGAAGTTTGTCTAAAACATTTTTAAAACGGGGGAGGTATTTGCATAAAAATACGAAATCAAACTTTTTACGAAATCCCTTTAGAACAATGTTCAATGAGTCGAAAAATTTTTATAAACTTTAATGTAGTAATTTAAATTCATTACCTATGAAATCAATGAGAGGGAAAATAGAACAAAATTCCTGACTGACACCAAACGACCACGTTCTTACCATGCAATTTTTGATATAATTTAGGAACCTTCCGTAAAGTAACACATGAATATCATTATCATGAATACCACCACGAATTTTTCACTTACAACCGTTAATCTTTTTAACACTTTCCAACATAGTTAAAAAGGGTTTATGACTTCGTTCATGCTGTTTGTCTGTCTGTCCGTTCGCACGATAACTTCCATAAAGATGACTTTATCAAAATGAAATTTTAGTATGTTGTTGAGACGGTCTGCGGGACATATGGGAATGGAAATGAATAACACCAACCAATTAGTTTTGGATTGAACCCGGGTTGAAAAAATGAAATATATTGAACCCTATGGGACTTTACTTTTCAAACATTTTAAAGTTAAAATTCACATAGTTAAAATCCACATATTGCTTCAGAAATATTAGGAAATATTCAAATTATCACATAAAATGTGTACAAAAAATTTCAGCAAAATATGTAGCGTAGTTTTTTTTTTTTTTTTTAAATTGAAATAATAATTACCCATATGATATATGAAGAGGCCACGTGACTCATTGCAAAATAAAATATTGCTTCCATTTTGACCGCTGTTGCCGAAATGTTTAAAGATCGTTTAAATTTATATTTAGTGTTACATCCGTCAAAAAACTGCTATATTTTTTTTTTGCATTATCTGTGTATCTAAATTCTGTGTCAACGCAATTATAATATGTTTGAATTTAAATGATCACTAAACTTTGATTATTCCTGTATAATTTTAATGCTATAATATGCAGACTGTAAACAAATCAATCGATTGTAAAGTGGGTTGCATGAGAATTGCTGGCCAACGGCCCTACCGTGCTGAAAACACCGATGATTCTCATTAGATCACCGAAGTCAAGAAGCGTCGGGCGCGGTTAGTACTTGGGTGGGTGACCACCTGTGAACACTGCGTACTGTTGGCACATTTCGGGCGCGGTAGCCTGGTGGTTTGCGCGCTGGATTTGCACACTGCCACAACTGCCGCTGTGTTCATGAGGAGTACGATCACGTTAAATATGTGGGTCCGAAAGTCCTTCCAAGAGGTTGGTGGTAGGGGAAGGAGGGTACGGTCCCTGTGGATGCCTCCCCCACTGGGTTCCGGTCTAAACTGGGTGGCACTTCCCGGCCGTCCAAACGGTTACCTTACACCTTTCTGGTAGGTCGGACAGTCTGGGTCTCAACAACAACAGCATAAGAATTGCTGAATGTTTTTCACACAAAATTATTCTTGGGATATAAGTGATATATATGATTGAAATATTCATTGATTTTACATAGAGACGCAGATGATTTATATTTCAATGACGTCATTTGCATAAAGTTCATTTTGTGTAACTAGCATTGTCTATTTTTATTGAAGTTTTAAGTATAATAAATTACCGTAGTACTGAGATAATTTTTAAAATATCAGCGTTGAATGTATCATGTTTTAGAGATGTTTAAATGATACTGCATTTCAGTTGGAAAGTGTTTCATAATCAATGCTTTATGCATGATTGATCTTTCTTGTTTCCACACCATTCATTCTTTTGATCTTTCCTATTTTCATTGTAAATTTAATTTTTCCTTTATGGTATATATATATAATGTCTAGGGGGATTGTGACTCCTATTCCTTACTAAAAGCGTGCTCTTTATTCCTAGAAAACACTCTCAGAAACAGTGATCGTTCGAAGCAGTTCCAAAATGTGTATGGGAAAAAACAGAATCCCAGAGGAAACAAAATCCATGATTCTAAAACCAAGAAAGCCGGAATCGGCATAAAAGGAAGTCACCATCGGGGAACGAAAGTATGAGAACGGTGTCGAAGGCTTCTAATAAATGATTCCTTCTATACACCTATAATAGCGTTAAAACAGTCACAATTAATACAAGGTTACTTTTTAACTTATGGCAACAGATCGTTAAAATTTGCATAAAAGACGTTGCTTCATTAAAAATTCTTCAATTATATATATATATATATATATATATATATATATATATATATATATATATATATATACAGTTATTTTCTGTATTTTTATGCTAATGTATCACACTGTTTTAAATATGTTTTAATATAATTTTTCTTTCGATTTCTTCATTTTTACCTTCCTTATATACATAATGTATAAGGAAAGTATTGTGACGGGGTCGAAAATTCAAATTCGAGTTTTCGACGGGAGAGCACGTTTCAAGCATCCCTGATCACGAATCAAACATTTTGAAGTGATGTCTGTGTGTGTGTCTGTGTGTGTGTGTGTGTGTGTGTGTGTGTGTTTGTGTGTGTGTGTGAAAGTATGTGTGTGTTTGTATGTCAGTGAGTCTGTAGAGACGATAACTGACGAACGAATGGACCGATTAGAACCAAATTTAGTACAAAAATCACAATCCGTAAACACTGGAAGCCTATTGTTTTTATACGCAATCGAATGATCAGAACCCTCCTAAATTTTGGAATGAAATTTGGAAAAAATCGTCAAAAAATCAAAACCACTAACGCGAATAGACATTTCTTATGTAATTTTTCATTAGAAAACGATTGACATAAATTTTAGAACGCTAACATGAACCGTTCTTGAGATATTGTACATTTTTCAAAAAAATTATCAAAAAGTCATATAAAATTAAAAAAATATATTTCCTATTGAGAAACATGTTCACTTTTCATATGTAATACCATGCGATAAATTGGGTGACATCATTCTCGTGGATCTGGCTCGTTCCATTCATGGAAAAAGATACTTTGAGTAATGCTTTTGTATTTGAACGGCAATAGTCATTTATCTGCTGTAAGAATAACTTATTTCTTAGCGCATAACGCTTGGCGAGATTTTGTCGACGAATTTGGCGGAATGTCGCCAATTTGGCGACTTTTTGAAATGTTGCCAAATTAATGAAAATCTCGCGAAATGGATAAAAATGACGCTAAATTAATGAAAATGACGACTAATTGTCGAAAATTCAATATTTTGGAAAGAATATTAGTATCTACTATAAGAAAAACCTATTTTTTTTACTGTAAAAGTAGTAAATTCATTACATTATATAAGGAAAGTCATGTGTTGCCCACATCAGATTTTTAATTTAAACACGACGTATATTTATGGTTCTCTAAAAGTCGAATATGAGAATATAAAACTTTTAATTCTCCGAATTGATCCATCCTAAACACAGCAAAAGGGAAATAATTTTATCCGTCTGTAACCGATACTATAGTGCCTAGGTGTATCCTAGACACTGTACCTGAATTGATGAGAAACGCCAAGAAAATCAACCTCTCCTCAGAGAAAAAGCAAGTATAAAGACTCTATTTTCTTCTACTGAGATGAAAGATCGGAAACATTTAAACATGAGACGGCGAAATTGGATGAATTTAGACCATAGAAAATGACCTATTAGTGAATAAAAACATGAAAGAGATAGATATCTGTAAATTGAAGGAGAAGAGACGTTTTTTTTTATGCAAGGTATAGAATAATTGGTGTTTTTGTGGAGAAGACCTGCACAGCACCAAAACACGTGGTGCACAAAACACGGGTTAATAATAAGAATAAAAGACGCCGGATTCTGTAAAGATGAGTTTTGCATGACAAACGAATAAATGATATTTCACGTATGATTTAAATTAAATAGAAGGAATTGCAAAAATGGTATTAAAGAAGTTCGTTAAAAACGCTATTGTTAATAAGTAATGGTATAAATCGATTTCGGAGGTAAGAAGCAGCCTTCTTCAGGATATACAAGTATACCCCGCATTTACGACTTGTTAAACCACTTTCGTAGCTTAAAAATTATATATATATATATATATATATATTCATATATATATATACATATAATATATATATATGTATATATATATATATATATATATATATATATATAAATAATAAATAAGATAAAATTAAAAATAAAATTAAAATAGTTATACTAATTTAAAACATGATCAGTGTCATACCCTGGTTCGAAAACAATACGGAGGAAAATTAATTAAATATGATATGATAGGAAATATCAGACACAAGGAAAACAATGCAACCATAAAAGACAAAATGATCTTAATTTTAAATATGAATAATACACATGAATTTATCAACATTCAAGAGCGAAGCATACTAATCAAGTACAAACAACAAAGGATTATCAAAATCTGGAGGCTCAAAATATCAAAATGACAAAATAAGAGAAAAGATACAATCCGAAAATATGAAATAGGATAGAAGCTCTGTGAATCCAGCTTATCAAGGATCTTTGCATCCACAGAGGTTCCAAATGTGTTTCGCTCAACGATACAGCCACATGGCCGAAATAACGTCAAAAGATCCGACACATTTCCAGACTATAACATAAACGAAAATAACAAAAAATAAGCAAAAGGAAATTTGAAGGAATATAATGAAAGTGCATTAAGCAAACATATAAGCAATCTAACCAACAATCCACAATGATTCGGATAGAATTAAAGTCATACCTTTCTTCACCATTATACAAGACACATTTTCGTTGCACTAAACAATGTATTAGGAAGGAGTACAAGAGAGCGCCATCTGATGTGAATTAAAGGAAATACTTCTGCATGTTTAACCAAAGGATTATACAAATTTATAAGTTTCAAACCCAAAAATTAGAGATATAAAGATAAAATAAAAGATTTTAAAATAATAAAAAAATAAATAAATAAATAAAAAAAAAATAAATAAATAAATAAATAAATAAAAAATACGCATTAAACTCAGTAATAATTAATAATTAACAATTATATAATATGTATCCAAAACTTATTACTAAGACAATAAAATCTCAAAGAATATTTTAATGTTCTAAGTATACAATAGCAATTTCAAATTAGACTAAAACAATAAATAATATATTATAAATAGTATTCAAAATTTCTAAAGTGATATTTAACAAAATTAACTGGATAGGATTCAGTCCTACAGTGTTGAAATAAATCTGCAATATGGTTACTGTATTGTGTATTTTCACATAACCTAAAAATCCTATGAAATTGATTTATTAAAATATTTTTATATACCTGTTTACTCATACATGAGTTAAAATTGATTATCTTGTGAATTTTAAAAGGAAAACTTTTTCTTTTATCATAAATGTTTGACAAAAATGAATATTCATTATCAAGAGATAGAGTTAAATCTAAGAAATTAACGCTAGTCGAGAAGTTGCTTTCGTTTGGTAAAAGGGATAAATTTGGAGGATAAAAATCAAAATCTATATCATTAGATGAGGGAGCTATTTTAATGAGAATAACATCGTCAATATATCTGTAGAATGTATATGCAGAGTTTATAAAATTTGACTCGTAGAAGTGTAGATAAAGATTTGCGAGAGCTGAACTGGCAGAGCCACCCTGTGGAACACCCTTAATTTGCATATAAATTTTATTGCCTTGCATCAAGTAATTATTAAAAATTACACAATATATATATATATATAATAAAAGTTTAAAATTCCAGTGAAAGAATAGAGAGCATTTTCAACTCAAAAAACCCCAACATTACAAAATGCCTTACAAAAAAAAGTATTAAACAGAGAATCATCAATCAAGTGGAAAATAAAATGCAAACCCCTAGTCATCAAGCTGAAGATTAACAAAAGACATCAATGGAAAGGAATCGATAAAATTATATCACATAAAATCCAAGCATGAAAGCTTTACACGTGGACAAGCCCTAGGCCTAATAATGATTTGTTCATTTCGATAAAACTCTTTATCAAGTCCAAGTATTTCATATAAATGAACACAAAATGCATGTTTCTGATATGAGTGATGGATTATATCTATAAACTTTGATAACCTGGACAACATGCATAGAGATTGAAAAATAATACCTGAAAAATCACTGCATGCGTCTGATCCATTGGAGCCTTGAATAAAGAGACCAATGTTGCCAATCTCAAAAAGTAAAAAGTTGAGAACTGCTGTTGCCAATCGTGAGAAAGAAATAACAGTAATGCGAAAAGACGATAAAAGGTGATATTCAACAATAAGAACATGTAAATACAGGGTAATACTTATTCAAGAGAAAGTGGATGTCAGGCTAAAATAAGATACTAAGGAGAGAATTTAAGTATAATCTACCATTCCAAACTTTTTAACTATACTATGTACTAAATAAATTGGATATTTATATAATTTGCTAGTAATTTTAAGTTTATTAATATGCATAGCATGAAATTTTTTATCAGATAATCTATAAATTCTAAAGAGCTGATTAATTAATATATATATATATATATATAATAATAATAATAGTAGTTTGAAAATCCAATGAACGAAAAGTAATCCTTCATATTTCAGTACGCTACAGTATCTATGAATTTATCTATATATATATATATTAGAAATATGTAATAATAATAATAATAATAATAATAATAATAATAAAGGCAATATCAACACCACCATAGAAACAAATCCACGGCCACAATGCCGGGGCGCGGTAGCCCATTGGTTAGCGCGCTGGAGTTGCACTCGGTAGGCCCGGGTTCGATTCCAGCCACTGCCAAAACTGCCGCCGTGTTCATGCGGAGTACGATCACGTTAAACATGTGGGTCCGAAAGTCCTTCCGAGAGGTTGGTGGTAGGGGAAGGAGGGTACGGTCCCTGTGGATGCCTCCCCCACTGGGTTCCGGTCTAAATTGGGTGGCACTTCCCGACCGTCCAAACAGTTACCTTACACCTTTCTGGTAGGTCGGACGGTCTGGGTTTCAACAACAACAACGGCCACAATGCCGACAAGAGTAGATATATATATATATATATATATATATTGTCACACCGGCTCTCCGGGAGTGTTGTCGCGACGTAAAGCATGCTTAACCGGGGTGAGGGGGTCACAACTCCCCCCGGCCATCTTTTGGTATATTGTTTCCATCCATACCTCTTTTCTTTTTGACAATATTTTAATCCTCTTTTTAGTGCAGCTTTGCGCCTTTTAAGTGTGATTTCAGATGATTTTGTAATGTAGTATTTCACGGTGTTTTAATATTATATATATATATATATATATATATATATATATATATATATATATATATATATATATATATATATATATATATATATATATATATATATATATATATATATATGCATACAGGATGACCATAATTAAAATAGAGGTGTTTAGAGCCCGATAGTGAGAAAACAGTTGGGCGAAACTTGCAATAAACACTATTTAGACCATGGGGTTTCGACTTTTAAAAGAAAAAGAAAATAGCTCGGATTTTTACCACCACGGGCCAAAGTGGCACTGTAAGGTCCATTTTTGGAGTAAAACAGTAAAGTTCCGTCAATACTCTCCTTGAATTTACAGATATCCAACAATGTTGCTGAACTTTGTTATTCCGCAACTTCAACTGCATGGATGTTTTGAATCTACGATATTTATGCCGGATGGAGCACCCCCTCATATTAGATTGAACGTACAGGAAGTCCTACGGCCACTTTTTACCAACAACAAAATAATTAGTCGAGCGTTTCCTATGAAGTGGCCAGCTCATTCGCTTGATCTGACCCCTTGTGACTTTTGGTTGTGGGGTCATGCAAAGCGCTGGGTATACCAAGGGAATGTGGATAATTTAGCCACTTTGAAGGGCCGAATAACATTGCACGTCAAGCAAATCAATGAAGATCTGCTACGTTCTGCAGTAGAGAATGCTGTTCAAAAAATGCATTTTTTGGAGCATATGCAGCGAAAACATATTGAATCACTCATGTAAATGATGCGATTCAATATAAAACAAGAAAGATCCATCATGCTTAAAGCATTGATTATGAAACACTTTCCAACTTCAATGCAATTTTATTTAAAAAAGTCGAAAATGCAATACATTCCTCGGTAATATTTTAAAACTTATCACGATACTACATTGATTTATTATATTTGAAAACTTAAACCTTCATTGAGAAAAATGAACTTCATTCAAATGACGGCATTGAAATATAAATTGCCTGGTTTAAATATCTCTAAAATGCAATACATTCCACGGTAATATTTTTAAAACTATCATAATACTACGATAATTTATTATATTTGTAAACTTCATCGGAAACAACTGAAATAAATTCAAATGACGTCATAGAAAAAATAACACGCCTGGATCTCTCTATAAAAGCAGGATTTCATTCATAACTTTCTCCCATTCATTTCATTCATCACAATACTATAATAATTTATTTTATTTAAAAATTAAGACCATGGAGCTACAATTTATAAACTCTATGCTTAAAACTTCATCGAAAAAAATCGTCCTTCTGTTTATAAAATCAATTACTATTTCATTCATATCAGCCATGCAGACTCCATGGACTGAATTATTTTGTGTTAAAGAAATACAGTAATTCTAATACAACTCATTCTACATATTTTGCTGTTTACATTTTACATAGGTGAAAAATAGGCTTAGTTGTAGAAATAATCAAATTTGAATGAGAATTTAAACTCAAATATATTGTCATTGTGTTGTTTTAGTATGTAGATGCACAGAATTTAAGCAAAAATAAAGTAGTTTTAGGACGGATACAACACTCAATATGAATTAAAAAGAACTTTAAAAAATCACAATTTTGAAACAAGATGGATGCCATATATTATTTTGAAGGGGGTCATGTCATCGTTTCATATCATGGTCACGTGATCGTTTCGTATAAGATGTGTAATTATTATTTTAATTTTTATTTAAAAAACTACTGAATATATTTCGCTGAATTTTTTTTTTATATATTTTATGGAACAATTTGACTATTACCTAAATTTTTCGAAGCAATTTGTGAATGTTAAATCCGCTTAAAAAATGTTTGAAAAATTAGGTCCCATAGGGCTCAATGTATTTCATTTTTTCAACCCGGGTTCAATCCAAAACTAATTGGATGATATTATTCATTTATATTCCCATAGGTCCTACAGACCGTCTGAACAACATACTAAAATTTCATTTTGATTAAGCCATTTTTACGGCAGTTATCGTGCTAACGGACAGACAGACAGACAGACAGACAGACAGACAGAATGAACAAAGTCATAAACACTTTTCAACTTTGTTGTAAAGTGTTAATTAATGTCATCCGTATGTAAATATAAGATGCAAATATAAATATAAAATGCACTAAATACGTATAAAATGTAAATGTGATGTCCTTTTCAAAATGTGTGTAAAATGTTAACTTTCTGTACTTCCTATGCCTATTTTATTCCAAAAATGGACCTTAGAGCGCCACTTTGGCCCGCGGTGGCAAAAATACGAACTATTTTTTTTTCTTTTAAAATCAACACCCATGGTTTAAATAGTATTTACTGCAAATTTGGTTGAGTTTTTCACTATCGGGCAGTTGGTTGAGTTTTTCACTATCGTTTTCACAATTTTCTCACTATAGGGCTCTAAACACTTCTACTTTAATTATGGCCACCCTGTGTATATACAGGGTGCCCCAAAAACACTGACTTCGGCTTTTATTCCTTAAATATTGATCTTAGACATATATAATAAACTACAAAGTTGCGTAAAAAAAGGTACAGGATTTTATGAAATCGATTAAAATTTTCAAGGGAATTAAATTTTAAGAAATACAAAATTTACATTTTTATATGGTCCCCGTAACAAAAACATTTCTAATGAGTAAAATGTGCCTTATACACTAATAAAGTGATGTACAAAATTTCAGCATTTTATCATAAAAAATCCCAGAGATATGAAAAGACAAAAATGCTGACTTAAACCACTTTTCGATTCATCGACTTGGGTCCTCAGAGGAGAAAAATCATGTCGGCAGATCGCGTTTCAGAGGTCATACACAAATTACGAAAGAAAGCAATGATTACATAAATAAATAATACTTTTGCTGTTTATTGGTACAAAAATATCTATACTGTGTAGAAATAATAACTTTACACAAAGATTACAAAGTTTGTTCTAAATGTTTTCCATCCAAGCCAATACAGAGCTACATT
Source organism: Amaurobius ferox (assembly GCA_951213105.1). NCBI lineage: Eukaryota > Metazoa > Arthropoda > Arachnida > Araneae > Amaurobiidae > Amaurobius > Amaurobius ferox. The sequence goes on from OX578143.1 coordinate 20,215,380, forward strand.
CGCTTGATAACAAGCTTATGATGCATTTCTGCGTTGCATCATTTGCACTCTTGCTGTAAAAATTTACATTTTAATTTGTGATTAATCCCTCACCAACTTTGTTTAAACATATATTCTGGGACTTTTTATGATAAAATGCTGAAATTTATTTCATTTTTCAACCCTGGTTAAATCCGAAACTAATTGGGCAATATTATCCATTCTCATTCCCATATGTCGCACAGACCGTCTCAACAACATACTAACATTTCAGTTTGATAAAGCCATAATGATCAAAGTCATAAATACTTTTCAACTATGTTGGAAAGTGTTAAAAAGCCTGTTGTTTAAGTCATAGACGTACTATACATGTCTATAGATTAGGCCCATCCCATTTAAGGAAAATGTTTGAACTGAAAATAAGAATTATCCATTACTCCCTTACCATTGTGCCTATGCAGAGAGGTGATTATCTTCTAGAGATTTTCATGCTAAAAAATTTGGAAATCGTTCCTCTACGTTGGAACAAAACGTGCGTGCCTTTATTTCATAAGAAGCGAAGTCTAACATGCCTCCATCCTCACGTAATTATGTCACTCGTCACTAGAAATGAACTGAAAAACGAGAGGAACGTATATGAACATGAGAAAAGCTTCATTAATTCATTGTTATACTTTTCTCCTGCATGTGCATGTAGGCTCGGAGCAAATATGATGCAACTCTTTATTGAGGTCAAACAGATTTAATAACTATACCGTGCTCTTAACCTCAGTTGTACTGTGCAGATGAAGTGGCTAGTAATGATCTTCTGCTTTCAAAAGGTTCTCTTGTTACTTTTCCTATCATACATAGTAAGATAAACTATTGAGATAGAGTCTTGAATCCAACCCTCAAATTTTGATGGATCTTCAAGTTTTGAGCCGCCTTGAATACGAATTGAATACCATTTTCTCAATGATGTAACATGTCTATTTGCGGTAGTGCGTGTGTCCGTCTCTGAAATCAAACAAAATTTGATATAAATAAGAAATGTTTTCCGAAAATTTTTGAATTCACGATTTCGAATAAGTACGTTTTAAGACCTCTTGTTATCTGATGCGTGGATTTCTACCACACGTCCGGTCAGAACGCAAAAAATCATTATTATTATTATCCATTAAAGCAATCTCTGACATTGGCCGTGTCGAATAAAAATACATATAATCAATCAATAAGATATTAATTAGAAATGAGGACAGCGACCAAAACTTAAAACAATAACACATTTATTTACAAAAGAAATTAAAAGTAATAAGAACATATTTAATTGATACTCTAAACCATAATTATTCCCCATTAATATTCGTATTGACATTCACGTCTATTTTCGTTGTAACAATACTTGTTCCGTGCCATACGCACGCTTATCATAATTATCCACATTTGGGAAAAACAATTAAATTCCTTCATTAAGATTATATTTGAATTCACACTAGTAATAACTTTATGCATCTGTCAAAATACAATTGAAATAATTTACAGCCTGGTTAATTCACTCAAGTGTGAAAGCTCATATGATGTCGAGAGAGAGAGTATTGACATAGTGTCAACAGACTGAGTGTAAAGGACATGCATTGCGTACCTTCAATATTTCGTGGAGCCGTCATCGGGTGCGGGGTCCTCGGGAGAGGAATCATCGGTTGACCGTCATCTCTGCAGTCGTTTTTAGGAGACCCTTCTCTCCAAAATTACAAAATCAGTTGTCGTCTCTTTTCTCAAGAACTGACTCTCTCTTGAACATCCGAAAAGTGTCACCTCCTACACAATTAAGCCCCAGGTCTATTATTGACTCCCCCAACTGAAGCCCCTGGTATTTTGATTGGATATCAAAGGATTACATCCAGATATTGGGTGCTGTGATGACAGAGGGTTGGTTAGCACCCCAGAATTAATGGGTGACATCTGGGCCAAAATTCCCATGTACCTGGGCGTACGTGCGGCCGAAAATGGTCACGGGGTCAGTTATCCCCAAAGGCGCCCTGCTGTGAACCCCTCTGAAACTGAGACTTCTCTGTCTATTTTTTGAAGAAGCGTTGTTTCTTCACCCTTTGCAGGTCTTAGGGAATCCTATATTTGTTGTAAAAGAAGTACAGGGACCATCTTTAGAGGTTGCAATCCATCCACAACTTTCAATGTTACATATTGCCATGTAACATTATCCATTTGGATCACCTTTGGAAAGATGACCGCCCGTATTTGTGTATGTGTGGGTGTGTGTATGGGTGTGGGTGTGTGTATGGGTGTGGGTGGGTGGGTGAGTGGGTGGATGGAAATTTTAAATACATATGCAGATAAAAATTACGACGGTAGGTTTCTCAGTAGGCCCGGGTTCGATTTCCTCCGCTGCCAAAACTGCCGCCGTATTCACGTGGAGTACGATCACATTACACATATGGGTCCATAAGTCCTTCCAAGAGGTTGGTGGTAGGGGAAGGAAGGTACGGTCCCCGTGGATGCCGCCCTCACTGGGTTCCGGTCTAAATTGGGTGGCTCTTCCCGGCCGTCTAAACAGTTACCTTACACCTTTCTTGTAGGTCGGGCGGTCTGGGTCTCAACAACAATATCTTAAATATGTGGGTCCGTAAGTTCTTCGGAAAAGTTGATAATATGGCAGGAAGGAGGGTGCGGTCCCTGTGGATGCCTACCCCATTAGGTTCCGGTGTTAAATTGAGTGGCACTTCCCGGCCGTCCAAACAGATACTTTACACCTTTGGGTAGTGGTTTCTCTAAGTCCTCGGACGAGACGGATGGTCTGGGCTTTCGACACCTTTGGGTAGGTCGGTAGGTCTGGATCGAAGAAAAAGAAGAAGGATTGACACAGCAACAATGTGTCGATCGAATGAAATGGTCTTTTTGGTGATAAAGCCAAAACAACAATTTACAATGGATTTAAAGAATTCATTCTTGGACGTAGGAGTCTGGGTGATGAATTTCGTGAAGATCGACCAAAAACTGCTGTGCCAGAAAACATTGATGCTGCGCAATGAATGATCACTTTAGATCGCCATGTCACATATGATGAAATTGAGGTATTTTTGAACATTTCAAGGACCCATCTGCATGCAAGTACATGAGGACTTGAGTACATGATCATTTAAAAGTCAAAAAAGCATGTCAGCGTTGGATTCCACACAAATTTAACAAAAGCTCAAAAGGATGCTCGTGTCAAATAGTGCAAGGAAAATCTCAAAAGATTCAATTGTGGTGCCTCAAAATATGTCTTTGACGTTGTACCAGGTAACGAAACGTGGACTTATTCCTATGAAGCCGAAACAAAACAACAATCTACTGTTTGGTTGTTTCAAAATCAACCGAATCCTATAAAAGTTGTTCCTAAATATCAACCAAATCCTATAAAAGTTGTTCCTACACGAAGTGTTTAAAAAAACAATGATTGCTTCGATTTTTGGTAAATCCGGCCATGCTGCAACCGTTGCTTTGGAGAAATGTAATATAATAAATACTGATCGATATACGACAATTTGTTTGCCAGAAATCGTTACTCAAATCAGAAAAATAATGCGAAACGTCGCATCATTCTTCATCATGACAATGCAAGCTCACACCTTGCATTTCCAACTATCAATTATTTGAAGCATGAAAAAATTCATTTTATGAGTTATTGTCCTTATTTGCCTGATTTCGCTTCCAATGATTTTTTCTTGTTACCAACGATTGAAAATAAAATGCGTGATCAATGATTTAACAGTCCAGAAGAAGCAGTTTAAGCTTAAATCACATGCTTCTGCTATATCAACTTCTGAATGACATAACTGTTTTGAAAATTGGTTTATTCGAATGAAAATATGTATTAATGTTAAAGGCGAATATTTTGAAAAGCAATAAACTCTTGATTTCCATACAAAAATATTTTGTGTATTATTTTCTAAAAACTTAAATATTAGCCTACGTATTATACATTGTTTTATTAATTTTATGTATTAATTTCTGTCAAACCATATTTCTATGTGACTATATACGAATATCGCGTTTATTCCAAAGCTAATACTTGGCCTAGAACCTCGTTTTTAACACTTTACAACAAAGTTGAAAAGTGTTTATGACTTTGTTCATTCTGTCTGTCTGTCTGTCTGTCCGTTAGCACGATAACTGCCGTAAAAATGAGTTTATCAAAATGAAATTTTAGTATGTTGTTCAGACGGTCTGTAGGACCTATGGGAATATAAATAAATAATATCACCCAATTAGTTTTTTATTGAACCCGGGTTGAAAAAATGAAATACATTGAACCCTATGGGACCTAATTTTTCAAACATTTTTTAAGTAAATTTAAAATTCACGAATTGCTTCGAAATTTTTAGGAAATATTCACATTATCCCATAGAATATATAAAAAAAAATTCAGTAAAATATGTTACGTAGTTTTTTAATTAAAAAAATTATTTAATATAGGGAAAAAAACAAATTCAATTAAATTCTGACTTTGGGATATCTTCCAGAAAGAAAAGAGAGAGATATTATATAATAAATATCTCTCCATTTGTTTAAACGTTTTGCATATGGGAGTGGCTTCATATTTTAAAATAAATTTGGTAGATAAGAATTTTTCATTTTTTTAAGATTTTATATAACTCTTCATGATAAATTTAATTGATGGCATTTTAAATGCACTTTCCTACGTCCTAGAGAGTTAAAATTTGGTACACAGCTTAAATTTGTTGAACATTTTATTCGACAAAAATTTGATGGATCTTTAAATATAGATCATACATTTTTTTCGAAATGGCCTGAAAATAATCCCCGTTCACTTCTATAAATCATTGGTGTAATATTGTTAAAAATTCTGATGTGGACAGCACATGTCTTTCTCTGCAGACTCATATTCGTTCTCTTTATTTATTCAATGATAATTTGAGTTTATCTGCACAACATAAGTATTTTAAATGACATTGAATTTACACGTTAAACTTAAATTTGGTTCTCATTTGATAGCTGGACTTATTGTCAAAGGTGGCGTAGCGAAAACGCGAAAAAACTAGAATATCTCAAGAACGGCTAGTCCTAGAGTAATTGGGTTAGTCTTATTCTTTTTGTTGTCAAAAATCACATATAAAATAGGAATTTAATTGATATAATTGAGCACACGTAGTCTTTTATTTTTATATATAACGATTTTTGCTGGCCATTTCGCAAAAATAGCCCGTTCCTTTTTCCCGAATCTTAGTAGAATAACCTACAAATGATTTATATACAAAATTTTGTTAAATTTGGTATATAAATCACTTGTAGGTTATTGAAATATTATACTCCAAATTTTGTTAAATTTGGTTCATTAGTTTTTAGCTAGAGTGGATAAAGGCAATTTCTGCGCCCATTTCGCAAAGAAGGCAGATTCTTTTATTACGAATCGTACTATAATCTAATGAACATCAGGATTTCCCACAAAAAACATACCTACCAAATTGTATGAAATTCGGTCCATTAGTTTTTCAATTAGAGTGGATGTAATATCCACACAGACACACAGAAACATACACAGATACACCCTTACACACACAGACGTCTTCCTAAAAGTAGTTGTTTCGTGTTCTAGAAGTCCCAAAACGTGTAGATCCTTTGGAAATTCGAGTTCCGATCTTCGGCAAGATTCCAATACTTTGAGTACATACACATACACATATATATTATCTGTGTATTATCTATGTATCTAAATTCCGTGCCTATGCAATTACAATAGTTGTGATTTTAAATGATCCCTAAACTTTTATTATTTCTTCAAGGAAGCCTAATTTTAACATATGCAGAATGCAAATATCTCAAGCGATTGTAAGATGAATTACATAAGAATTGCTGAATTTTTTTCACACAAAATTATTTAGCTCTGGAGTCTGGAATACAAGTTATATGAATGAAATATTCATTGATTTTGCATAAAGAATCAGATGATTTATATTTAGATACAGTTTTAAATATTTAAGTATAATAAATTACTGTAGTACTGTGATAATGTAAAAGATATTACCACTGAATGAATCACATTTTAGAAATTTTTAAATGAAATTACATTTCAGTTGGAAAGTGTTTCATAATCAATGCTTATGCATGATTGATCTTTCTTGTTTTTTCTATAACGGTAAAGAGGAAATTAAAATTTTGTACAAAAATTTAATTTTATATTATGTGCAAAAATTAAATTACTCATTTTTTAACACTTTACAACAAAGTTGAAAAGTGTTTATGACTTTGTTCAGTCTGTCTGTCTGTCTGTCTGTCCGTTAGCACGACAACTGCCGTAAAAATGACTTAATCAAAATGAAATTTTAGTATGTTGTTCAGACGGTCTATAGGACCTATGGGAATATAAATGAATAATATCACCCAATTAGTTTTGGATTGAACCCGGGTTGAAAAAATGGAATACATTGAGCCCTATGGGACCTAATTTTTCAAGCATTTTTTAAGCGGATTTAAAATTCACAAATTGCTTCGAAAATTTTAGGCAATATTCAAATTGTTCCATAAAATATATAAAAAAAAATTCAGCGAAATATATTCAGTAGTTTTTTAAATAAAAATTAAAATAATAATAACACCTCTTTTATGAAGCGATCACGTGTCCATGATATGAAACGATCACATGACCCACTTCAAAATGATATATGGCATCCATCTTGTCTCAAAATCGTGATTTTTAAAGTTCTTTCTAATTCATATTGAGTGTTGTATCCATCCTAAAACTACTTTATTTTGGCCTAAATTCTGTGCATCTACATACTTTAACAACGCAATGACAATATATTTCAGTTTAAATGCTCATACAAATTTGATTATTTCTACTATTAAGCCTATTTTTCACCTATGTAAAATGTAAACAGCAAAATATGTAGAATGAGTTGTATTAGAATCGCTGTAATTCTTTAACACAAAATCATTTAGTCCATGGAGTCTGCATGGCTGATATGAATGAAATATTCATTGATTTTATAAACAGAAGGACGATTTTTTTCGATGAAGTTTTACGCATAGAGTTTTACTTACTTGTAGCTCCATGGTCTTAATTTTTAAATAATATAAATTATTATAGTATTGTGATGAATGACATGAATGGGGGAATTATTTATGAATGAAATGTTGCTTTTATAGAGAGAGCCAGGCGTGTTATTTTTTCTATGACGTCATTTGAATGGATTTCATTTGTTTTCGATGAAGTTTTCAAATATAATAAATTATCGTAGTATTATGATAATTCTAAAATTATTACCGAGGAATGTATCACATTTTAGAGATGTTTAAACCAGGCAATTTATATTTTAATGCCGTCATTTGAATGAAGTTAATTTTTTTCGAAGAAGGTTTAAGGTTTCAAATATAATAAATTAATGTAGTATTGTGATAAGTTTTAAAATATTACCGAGGAATGTATTGCATTTTAGACATGTTTAAATAAAATTGCATTGAAGTTGGAAAGTGTTTCATAATCAATGCTTTAAGCATGATTGATCTTTCTTGTTCTATTTTTCAATTTAACTAACGATTTGAGAAATTTTACAAAACTTTTGAAAGTTGTTTGTGTCTCGTAACAGCGAGTTCCGAGAGTATGAGTGACGTCACATTCTAGCAAATGCAACTTCTGACTTTTTCCAATTGCGCATGCGACAGGGAAGACTTCTTGACTTCGCTTTTCCGCAGAATACTGAGTTTTATGAAAGTTAAGCGATACATGAATACCTCATAAAATCATGATTAATGAACAAATGACTCCAGGAACATAATGTTTGTTAGGAACAGTGTGTAACATTCAATTTAGCTCCTGTTAAATGATGAAGATCGGATTGCCAGTCAATTTTTCTAAATAAGGATTTCTATATAGAAATTTTCTATATGAAATTCGCTCAAAATGACACTTCAAAGTTAACTAATTAGAATAAAAGGAAAATCTTTTAGGTGCTTTCTCTCGAAAGCCAAAGTACCTCTGTATCAAATGTCAAGACTGTACGTAGCTTAGATTTTCCGTTGCAGACGACACAAACAGACAGATATATTCTTTTATTATTATAGAATGTTACTAATACTTTGTCAATAATCCTATGACTTTATAATCTAATGTTCTCTAGTCGCCTTTGGCGACCAGCCTGTCGCTGCGCGTGTGTGCGGTAACTCTTAAGGCAATCAGATTTAAAAAATGCAAAATAAAATTAAAAAATTCGGTCGCTGCGAGGACATAATACGCCTTGCATAAATACCTAAACATGTCTTCGCCCACTGCACGGGAGTAGTACCAATTCGTAGACCGCTACCAAACTTACATAAGACATACTTTTTAATTTTATGTAATATTTTTGATAAATTATTTGAAAAACGTGCAACATCCGAAGAGCGATTCATTCCAGCCTCCTAAATTTAATGTTATTCGTTTTCTAACGAAAAATTACACAAGAAATGATCATTAACACATCATTACACAAGAACTGATCATTAATACACCATTACACAAGAACTGATCATTAACACATCATTACACAAGAACTGATCATTAACACATCATTACATAAGAACAGATCATTAACACATCATCACAAATGACCATTAACACATCATCACAAATGATCATTAACACATCATCACAAATAATCATTAACAAATTACACAAGAAATGATTGTTAACACACTCACATAACATTATTGAAGTTTCTTCATTTTTAAATGATTTTTTTTTAATTTCATTCTAAAATTTGGGGGGGGGTCTTCTAGTGTTCACCAATTCTAATATTTGTACAAAATTACGTACCAAATTTCGTTCAAAACTCTTAATTCGCTCATGAGATATCACATCTACAGACATACACATAAAAACATCACCTCAAAAGCATTCAATTCGAATTCAGGAAGGATAGGAAACGTACTCTTACGTCGAAAACTCGAATTCGAATTTTCAACTCCGTCACAATAATTTCCTGGTTCTCGTTAGATCACCGAAGTCAAGCAGCATCGGGCGCGGTTAGTACTTGGGTGGGTGACCATCAGGGAACACCACGTGCTGTTGGCACATTTCGGGCGCGGTAGCCCGGTGGTTTGCGCGCTGGATTTGCACGCTGGATTTGCACGCTGCCACAACTGCCGCCGTGTTCATGCGGAGTACGATCACGTTACACATGTGGGTCCGTAAGTCCTTCCGAGAGGTTGGTGGTAGGGGAAGGAGGGTACGGTCCCTGTGGATGCCTCCCTCACTGGGTTCCGGTCTAAATTGGGTGGCACTTCCCGCCCGTCAAAACAGTTACCTTACACCTTTCTGGTAGGTCGGACGGTCTGGGCCTCAACAACAACAACAATAATTTCCCAATACATTATACCTGTGTATATAGGGAAAGTAATAAATATAAGCATTGTCTGATCTGAATGTATTAATAGATTTGTATGAATATAAATTACATTGAAGCACTTTAGATTTCCAGAAAAATTTTATTGAATGTGAAAAAATTGCATTTTTACCATCAAAAAGCAATCCCAACTTGAATATTAATAATTTCAGTTTCCGTTAAAATTTAAGGTGTGTGTGTGTGTGGAGAGGGGGGGGGGGGTATTTATGTTGTTATGTGACATTTTTACAAAAATAAATGGCAAAATGCCTTTAAAATGGGGGAACAGTTAACATTTTCAAACATAACAAAAACATGCCGAATGCCAAACCAAAATAGAATAGACCAAAGGGTTTAAAGAAAATTTTCAATGGAATTTCTCCAGCAGTGGGTAAACCATAGAGCATATATATATATATATATATATATATATATATATATATATATATATATATATATATATATATATATATATATATGGAGTAAACAGGGAGCGATTAGTGAAAATCCCTACTGACGCCTAGAGAAAACAAGAAAGGCGCTGCCATTGACTCTGCGTGAGACGGAGCAAAAATACTTTGTTTACTTACACAGAAAATATTTTTTGCTATATATATATATATATAATTAAAATAAAAGTTGATTGTAACGTAAATTATTTGGATAGACGCTGTCTCCTTTGTCTTTTCGCCACTGGAAAGGATTCCGTTCTGATTCTTGTATTTATTTATTGATTCATTCATTTCTGTTTTCCAAGGTTGCAGAGTACATGTGTTAGGATTTGAATCGAAACGAAAAGAGGAAATGATTTAAAAATCGTGGTGTCTATAAATGCATTATTCAAATAGCGATCGTTTATTTTGGACCCGGGCAATGCCGAGTAATTCGTTTTAGTCTAAGCGTCCAATTAGTGAACGCATAGGGCGCTAAACGGCTACACTCTGGTAAAACATAAATACGCCGAAATCAGAACTGCATGCACGCGAGCATACGAAATAAAATTAATAAATTTCGGAACATTGTGACTTTCAGTTCACTGAACTGTTACAGCTAAATTTTATGCTGACATTCTAAAATAAAATAAATAAATTGTAATAAATAATAACAGTGAAGCTCCTGTTGGCGACTACCTGTTTTCAATAACCTATACACCCTTGCATCTCCTGGAGTTTTCACTTTATTTACAAAAGTGCATTACATAACTAAATTGTGAAGCCGAATCAGGTGCCTAAATTTAGGAATCCCGTGACTTTGAAATCACGTGACTTCGTCTTATTTGAAATTTTGCCCCTCCCCTAATCAAAATATTGAAATACCGCCTATGGAGAAGCCAGTACTCATTTGATACCACTTCCTAAAACTGATATTCTAATAATATTAAATTTCTTTTTCAAGAATCGGGAGGGGGGGGGGGGGGGGGTTGGTTCTAATGAAGCGTAGCTTCTCACTTTACGTTTCTATCCGAGTAGGGTATTGGTTCACTTTAACCGGAGTGTTCTCTGCGTGAATTCACTGCGCAGTGAAAGGCGCATGCGCGTTAGGTAGACTACAACCGAATAAAGTAAGTTCTATCGGAAAAAATGAAACCATATCAAAAGAATAGTCATATGTAACGATAGCCTTATAGAATCTGCTTGATCCTATACCGTGCAGACCATACGGGAAATCTGGAAAGAAATTTAGATAGGAAAAAAGCATTTAAATGTACCAAGGGCTAAGTAAGTATATAATTTACTATTGTCTCTTGTTATTCATACCAAAAAATAAATATTTAGCCATTGTATATAAAATAATTTTATATTCTATTTTTTATTATTAAAATAAAAATAAGCATTTAGCCGTTGGGTAAGTAGCGAAAAGTTAAATAAAAATGTATCCATCCATTTGGAACATGCATCGAAAAGTTAATAATGCTATATGTTAATAGGCTTAATGAACTTCTTAATAATTTAAAATAATTTTTACAGAATTTGTATAGGATAATAATTATTACACTATAGTTTAATAACTCCTTAAAATATAAAAGTAAACATACATAAAATATTGTATTTTTATATATTATTATATATTTCTTAATGAGTTTCACGAATTTTATATTATAAAACTCTTATATTTTGTATATAAATAATTTAATACTGTATTTTCTTATTATTAACACCAGAAAACATATATTTTGTTAATGTATACATAAGAAAAATACTTCAAATAAATATTTGGTATGTAAGTATCCGATTTTTCCATACATTTATATTCCACATTTGGCTACTGTTAATATTATACTCAACTTATATCACATGCATTATGTGAGTGAAAAAGATTTCGTACCCAAATTATTCGTAAAAGTTCCTTAAAACTTATTTTTTCATATTGGCAATAGCTCATTATTATAGATGCATTTGGATAATTCATGTTAATAAAATCTATTGTAATACTATTAACAGCCTTCGCGTATTTCAAATTATCAATCTTCCCGTCCTCAGTGGCGTCGCTAAGGGGAGGGTTTCCGGGTAAATAATCCCACGCAGGAACCCTTTGAAGTTCGAAGAAATGATATTTGGAGAAATGGAAAAATAAATGTTTAGTTACCAAAACCATACCCAAAATTTCTGTCTGGCAAAGCTGCTCTCCCCTCCCCCCTCCCACCATATACTATACCAATCATTTCCGCCCACTCTTCGCTTGGGTGAAATGGCTAATGGTCACTAAATGTGACACCAAAGCAAAAAAGTTCTAAATATCAAAAACCGTTTCACATTTAAGCATAAAATGGCGCATTTTTTATAGTGCTATTAAGTTCTGTTAATATGGATACTACGGTATATAAAACAATATTTCTTCTCCGATCATTGTATGTTACCTTATTTTCAACGTTTTAAAGCATTTTAATCCAAAAATCAATCAGTTATAACATTATTTTTCTGCACATGGCAGTTTTGTTTAATTTATGTTCTTACCGTTTAAATATAGAGCCCATCGATAGAACAATAAAATGTATTCTATATATACATGTCCTATGGGAAATTATTTTCATAGGCCTAGTCGGATACTACAAAGTTCTTAGAAAAAGCAACCTTAAGCAACCAAATAATTTCGGAATGAAAGGTACTTAAAAAGCACTTTAGGTCTATCTATAGTAAACTGACTAAGCCTCATCGAATAAAAGGGGTTGCAACAGCTCTTGACTACGCCACTGATTGTTTACTTAACTCCAGTTTTAGAATATGCAAGTTGTATAACTTATAAATTAAAACCAATTATAAGTGTGATATATGTATTATTTATGAAATGTGGTATTTTATAAGTGTAAATCTGCGGTTACATTGTTTAATCCCAAATGCGATTTGTGTGTATAATTTTTATTTAGCAATCCGTATTATAAAAAGACAATGTTTTTAAGTAATCCTAAAGATTATTTTTTTAATCAAACGAAAGGCCAAGCAATTAAATTAGACGAATTTACTCTTTTTGTACAAATCTTTTTGTACTTGGATGACTATGTTGCAGGTATGAACGAAAATCCAACTTCACAGTAGAAGTTAACAACGCAATTTTTCATTATTTTTGAACTAAATATGTATTTCTATGCATCATTTTCAGTTTATATGCACATTATATAGAACACAAGAAACAAATTTATATAGTAATGAAATCAAAATTAGCAAATAAAATTAGCATAACTTACATTTTACACAACAGTAGGAGGTGCAAATAATAGATCTACACTTAGTTACATTCGTTTCCTAAAATCTAATCATGAATGATTTTTCTTTCAGATTTTCATAGAATGGAAGAAAATATAACTAAATTATCGCAGTAAGTTTTCTTATTTATATACAAATTTATTTTTGATGTCATTTAGTCCCTCTTTCTTTCAGCTTCAACAAAATGTCTTGAGACGTTTTTACTTTCCTTATATACATAATGTATAAGGAAAGTATTGTGACGGGGGTCAAAAATTCGAATTCGAGTTTTCGACGGGAGAGCACGTTTCAAGCATCCCTGATCATGAATCAAACATTTTTGAAGTGATTGTGTATTTGTGTGAAAGTGTGTGTGTATGTCAGTGAGTCTGTGGAGACGATAACTGACGAACGAACGGACCGATTCGAACGAAATTTGGTGCAAAAATCACAATCCGTAAACACTGGAAGCCTATTGTTTTTATACGCAATCGAATGTTCAGAACCCCCCTAAATTTTCGAGTGAAATGTTGAAAAAGTCGTCAAAAAACAAAACCGCTAATAAAGTTACGCAAATAGGCATTTCTTATGTAATTTTTCATTAGAAAACGATTGACATAAATTTTAGGATGTTAACATGAACCGTTCTCGAGATATTGCATTTTTCAAAAAAAATATCAAAAAGTCATATAAAATAAAAAAAAAAATTCCTATTGAGAAACATGTTCACTTTTCATATGTAATACCATGCGATAAATTGGGTGACATCATTCTCGTGGATCTAGCTCGTTCTATTCATGAAAAAAGATACTTTGAGTAATACTTTTGTATTTGAACGCCAATAGTCATTTATCTGCTATAAGAATACCTTTTTCTCTATCCATAACGCTTGGCGATGTTTTGGCGACGAATTTCGCGGAATCTCGCCAACTTGGCAACTTTTCTAAATGTTGACAAATTAACGAAAATCTCGCCAAATGGATAAAAATAACATTTAATCAATGAAAATGACGACTAATTGACGAAAATTTAATATATTGGAAAGAATATAAGTATCTACTATAAGAATAACCTATTTTCTCACATGAAATTAAGCCAAATTAGGGGTGTTGGCAGATTCAATTCAGAACTACATAAATCTTATCATTATTCAAAACTAAAATTATTCAAAATTGTCGAAACTATTTTTTATCTGCCTACACGCTCAATTTGGTTCAATTTCAGGAGCGATTTAAATTTATTATCTTCTTTACCATACGCTACTGTTGTGTAGGGGAAGACATTGAAAAACTTGTTTTTCCTTATAATTTATCTACTGTCCCTCTTTCGGTAAAATCTTTAACGAAAAGTAAACATTAGAGGAAACTTTGTTGCCAACTGTTAAAACTGAATTTTCGCATAAACAATGACATTGGTATGTTGAACATTTCGTATATGATCGATTCATATCCAAAGAAAATGTTTTGTCCGAGCAAGTTTCTTTTTTTTTCGCACTGACATTTTATATCCAAATCTCGACTATCACACACTCACCCAAATTCGCTAGTAAAGGGGTTAATAAACTATTTTTGATTACTTAACAATATTAACTCTTTGCTACAGCGTTTTTTTTTTTTTTTTACCCTCCACATGAATAAGGAATGAAACAGCTTAATTTTGAATCCAGGGAATGACACTGTTTATTGTCTTCTAGTAGTATGCCAATATTCGGGCAGTATTATATATCTTGGCGTTTCATTTGAAATATTTCCAGTGTAACGCCAATATTGGTTAGATACAGGCTTTACAATATTACGCCAATATTGGCGTTGCATTGGAACTAGTTCCAATATTTGGAGTATATTGGCAACCAATACTGGCTAAATATTGGTTATATATTGGTACGCCAATATTGGACCAATATTGATCCATTATTGCCAATATACTGACGTTTTTATATTAGTTCAATATTGGGCCTATGTTGGCTACCAATATTAGCGTGTTACTAGGATCCTAACAGTAATGATTAGGCATCATGAAACACTGATCTCCCTGAGTTGATATAAATCTAATCGAATTCGAACGCGCAATATTAAAATGCTCATTGTAGACACACCGGCCTGTGAGTAAAAAACCTAGGAACATGTATGCATGTTACAGACAGATGTGGGCAAATTAGATTGGTCTTGGGAGGTATACGTGATCGCAACACCGCTATGAAAATGCTGTCGGTGTCTGTTCAGAGAGAAGTGGAGAAAAAAAGGGGAAACGACAGATTTGTCTCCGTTTGAAAAAGATTTTATTTTGTGTGCCCATTTGGCAGGAGCCATGATTGCCAGAACAAAACAACTCACTGACTTCTCGAAAGGTTAGATATCCAAAGTATATAACGGTTGGAAACAGAACTCCCAAGCGTTGTCTAAAAAGCTGAACTGTGAGTCGAAACTCATCAATCAAACTCGTGGTCGGCGGCGTCTTAGATGGCTTGTACAGCAGAAAAGGGGATCTACTGTTGTTGTTGAGACCCAGACCGTCCGACCTACCAGAAAGGTGTAAGGTAACAGTTTGGAAGGGGATCTACTGTGTAGCAACTGATCGAAGACTTCACTGAAGGCTCCTTCTAACCGATCTCGACTCTAATAATGCTCAGGCAATTGCAGCGAATCGGTGCAGCCAGTCGTGTACCTGTGCGAAAACCTCCCATTTCAAGCGAAGGGCATGAAAATGCGTTTACAATGGTACCGAGAACGGCGTCACTAGACATCCAATGATTGGAAGAAGGTTATGTGGTCGGTCGAATCACAGACTACTATACAGACCTGTCACTCTCGATAGTTTCGTTTTCGCGGCGGCCATTAGAGATAGACCAAACATTGGGTTGGCGCGCTCTTGGCGATGGTCTGGTTTGTTCCGAGCGCTTGGCGATAGTCTGGTTTGGTTCCAAGACGATTTTCAATGTTATAACCCTATTTCGCTCGGCGAAAACTTAGAACAGACTAGCGTGGTATAGTATTCTGTGGTTTGAGTATTATAGTATTCTGTGGTTTGAGTAACGTGAAAAAGGATTATTTGTTAAGTGTTTAGATCATTTCATAGAAATGGATTGATAAAAGAAAACTGGTTGCGTTACAGGGTATGTAATTTATGTTTATTAAAATTGAAATAATTTTAGTTATCACCATCCTACATACGTGTTCATTATAAGTATACAGGGGCGGCATTTCAGCATTTCATTTGGGGGTGCGAGATTTGTATGTATGAAAATCCACAATATGGAATAAATAAAATGTTTGTTAACAGGGCGGGGGGGGATCACAAAATTGAATTGATGTTGAGAAAAATAATTGTTGTTAATATAATTTTTGTACATAATTGTTGATAACATAATTTTTCTAAATACAAATATCTATATTTATTTACTTTTTATTGAAGTTTTAAACGCCGGTTTTTAGAGTCTGGAAGAAGAGAAAATTTTATTACAATATCATCATAATCCAGTGCTATATCTTGTTCTATAGATAAAACAGCTAAAGATGAAAGTCTTTCTTGTCCCACTGTGCTGCGAAAATAATTTTTCAGCCTCATAAGATACGAAAAAGAGCTTTCACAACTGTCTGAGCTGATTGGCACAGTCAAAAACAATTTAACTAATAATTTGATGACAGGAAACACATTTTTTAAATTCCGCTCTTTAAAATAATCCAGGTGACTTTTAAAATTGGGATGGTGTATGTTTTCATTTTTCACCATTGAATAAAACAGTCGCAATTCACATAGCAATTCCTCTTTCTGGAAGTTATATACTTTGCATATGGTTGAAACATTTTCTTTTTTTTTCGACATCTGATCTGGATAATACTGAACTAAGGGCAAACAAAACAGATATATTGTTCTCATTAAAGCTTGTCTCAATTTCATTAGATACTGAATCTATAATTTCATATTGAATATTGATTCTGTGCTATGATTTAACAGCATCATGGGGATTTTTTTCACCGCGCCCGAATTATCTTGGAATTTTTTTACGCCTTTTCAGTTTTGGTCCAGAATAAGAATTTTTTTCGCAAAGTTCTGTCACAAAACTCCACACTTGATTGAAATCTGCATCAGTGCGAAAAGAACTAACAGTCTCAATAGTAGCTTTAGCCAAAACTTGCACTGTCTGAAAATTAAGAACAGATGACTGAAGATGCTTTGAGAGAGTATGCATCGATCAAAAACACTGCGCGATACAAATTGAACAAAAATTCGAAAGATGTCATGCATGTTAAAAGGGCTTCGGCTCTTCCACCATTGAGAGAATCGTTTTCAGATAATTCTTCCAATGTTAAAATCCTCGTTTCAAAATTATCAAGTAGTGCTTTTATGGCTTTAACTCTGGAAGATCACCTCGTATCACTTAGTGATTGTAGAGTTGAAGAGCCCCCAGAAAAATTATTTGTTGATGAGCGAATTTTTTCGAAAATAGCATATCTTTAATATGATGTTTCTATGAAAGAATATAAGGCATTGAGCTGCTGAAATGCATTTCTAGCAGAAGTAATGTATGAGCGTGTGCTAACTTCACATACATTTAAAATATGCGCATAACAATGGATATAAATTTCCAATGAATTTTCCTGTAAAAATCGTGCAGCCACACCACTGTACGGACCTCTCATATTGCTTGCACCATCATAACATCGAGTTCGTAAGTCTGAAATATTTAGCCCAAATGAGGAAATTACATCTTTAATTAAATTGAACAATGATTGTCTATCATCTTTTTCTGTTCTGAAAAGGCCGTCAAATGATTCGTGTATTCCTAGGTCATCATCCACATATCGAAAAACTACAGCCACTTGTTCATGCCTGGAAATGTCTTGAGTTTCATCTACTATTATAAAATAATAGCATGCTTCTTTTATTTTATTTTGAATATGGGTACTGATTTACGATTTGCATAAATTAAGAATATGATTCTGGTGGTCTTTTTGAACATAAGTAAAATATTTTTCTTTATTTTTAAATATTCTTTAAATTAAAGAACAGTCTTTAGCTCTTAATTTCATCAATTCTAAAAAATTTCCTCTATTATTTGAAGTTATTTTTTCATCCTGTCCTCTTAAATCAATACCTTGTCGTGCACAAAAAACAACAGTTTTACACACCTTTTCCATATAACAGCGATTTTCTTCATCTTCTTTTGAATACTGTTTATCAAGTTTGGCACAAACTGAACCTGAAGACAGGGTTTCTGTAAAATTTAAGATATAGCTTTCTGCTTTTTTGTGAGAAGAACATGAACCATGGGCCTTGGATTTTTAAACTGCTTTTGACCAGTTACTAAAGCCATCAAGAAGAAAAACTGATTCAGTGTATCGTTTATTAGCTTCTGAAAATGTTCTACATGAAAAACAAAACGCTGTATTCGTAGAAGGATGTATTCTAGCCATTTATATAATGTATATCACTCTTTTCTAAACTTGCAAACTCTTTTGTTAGTTGGGAAGAGCGAAAGTTCAGGCTGATATGGACCTAAAGTTATGTTTTCTTTGACACTTTGAGGACCGTTCGCAGGATCTCTTTCATAAAGCAAATTTGTCGAATTTCCTTTTGTTTTACTTTCTGTTTCAATCGGAAATTCTGATGGCACAATGCCAAATTCATCTATACTTCCAATTTCTGCTTCATAAACAGCATTATCCTTCTCAAGATTTTCATCGGGAGACACATTTTCATTGAATTTTGGATATTTTATGAAAAATTCACTAATGTGTCTCTTCAAGCGACGCTTTTTCGAACTCATAACTGTCCTAAAATATGTTACTAATCGTGTTTTTCCTTCAACGCAAACACAAAGTCACAATCAGTCTTAAGGAGCAAGTAGCCAATGAGAATGCTTCGCTGGCGCCAACAATGAACAACACATGCAAGCCAAAGAGAATCTATTGTGTGAGTGAGCAATAAAAGCTTGTTATATGACTGATTTAGAACCTCCTGGAGATATAAGACTGATTATAGGACTCGTTATAGAACCTCCAGGAGATACAGTCCATAATGGCTAGGGGCTCCATCAAAAGTGCTCACACACAACGAGAGAGATTTAGAATGTGTCATCAGTTCGTCAATACTAAATAATGTTGTAGCGCCTCCTCGTCTAAGATACCCCAAGTTGTTTATCTCTTTCCTTCACAGCGTGGGAACCGAAGGGCTTCAAAGAATTCGGACACTTGAAATTTTAAAGTGAAAAGGTTAACATCACCCCAATCTTTTCAAGTTGAAAAGGATTCATTCCAGCCGGAAGTGGAAAGCTTCACTGTGAAGGTCGGCTCTTTTGAAGCTCCATAGCGTGAGAAAACTGACCAGTGGACAGTCAATGAAAAAGGGAGAAGCCGATAGACCACGAGGAAAATTTTGGGGGCGCGGCCGCGCCCCCTCGCGCCCCCTTTTTGCCGCCCCTGTAAGTATACACGTGTTCATAAGTATACACGTGTTCATATAAGTATATTAGTGCTGTGTTATTACTGCCGGATTAGACTAAATTTTAAGAGGTAGTGGTATAATTAGTTAAAAAATATTTTCCGTATTTTTATAAAATGTGAAATAATTGATATTTGGATAGCTTTTTCTTAGTTGAATGTGATATAGTATGTGTATATATTTATGTAAAATTTTTATTAAGTGCCTTATGGTGGAAAATTCCCCCCTCCCCCCTCGGGTAATTAATGATTGAGTTCCACAACTTCGATAGTGCATTTATGTAAATTTGATATTTACTTTATGAATATTTTTATATTTAAAAAAGAAAGTCTATTATCAGTATCCCAGAATAAATTAAGGATCAAGTAATTAACGATCAACACGCTAGTATACTTTTTAGACTGAAAATATTATATAATATTTCAGTCTTTTGAGTATGTTAGCTTGTAATTTTTTGTGCATTATGTTTTATAGTGAGACAATGCAATGTGTGTATTTTTTAATCTATTTTATGATTATTTGAATTAAATATATAACTATGTTTATTTAAATATTCTTAAACTAATGAATATATTTATGTTGCAGATTAATGTATTTTTAAATCCTGATCCTTTCTATAGTTTCAAAAATTATAAAAGTACAGTCCTCAACATTTTGTTCCCCTCCCGTTTAAAAAAAAATCGCCAAGCGAGCGATAACGCGCCAAATCTGGCAGACGCATCGCACATTAGTTGGTCCATCTGACTAGCGCTAGTGTCTATGCGACATCCCATGTTAGAAATGTTGCCATAGGATCCTATGGGAGTGAGCCTTCTGAATATAGTATTCTGTGGGTCGAATCACGCTACACCTTGTTTTGTACCGACAGCAGGCGCAGAATGTGGCGAAAACCTCATGAAGTCATGAACCCATCTTGATTTGCTCACACAGTTCAAGGTTGTGATGGGATATCATGGTGTGGGGCATGTTCTGCTGGTTTGGTACTGATTTCCTGGTGGTTCTGGACGGTCGGGTGCCATCGATAGAGTACTTGAGCATTCTTGCCAGTCACGTTAACTCTGCAATGTTGCGTTCTTACCCCACAGGCAACGGATCTTTCATGAACAATGCTATCATCCATCGCGCAGGAATCATGCAACAAGTAGTTCACGTAGTAACTTCAACCACATACATTGTGTTGCCAAAGAAATATCTGAAAAAGTAATTTAAGTTTTTGAGTACGCTCTGCTTTTAATTAATACTGGTCAATGGGAAAATCTATATATCATTTAAAATTATTCTTTTACATTTATTGATCATATAAAAAAAAGCTAACTTTTCCCTCATTTTGATCTTTACTTTTATTCACTCGTTATTTTATTTTGATTGTATATATTATAAATTTTCCTTTCTAAATTTTAATTCTAAACTTCTTAAATTTTTAATTTTGCTTTCCAAGTCCCAAAATTTTCTACCATTTTTATTTTTCAGTGATCTCTACTTCAAAATTCATTTCTCAATTTTGCAAACTGGATGTTCATGTCAAGCTTGTAATCATGCAAAACTGTTCGTATAACCCTAATATATTTCTTCAGCTGTTCTTTTATCTAGACCTTAATAAATGCTGGTCTGGCGGGACTTGGGGACATTGGGTGCCTCCTGAGTGCTGGAGATATCCTTTCCCAACCGTGTACTCTAAACCCACAAGGTGAGTTGCCCGGTCTGGGATTTTCACCATATACCTTGGCCACCGTAAAGTTCAGATTTAAAGCCTATCGAAAACGTTTGGGATATGTTGGAAAGGCACATACAACAACAATCTCCTTTGCCATCAACTATCTCTACAAGGAGATTACAATCTGTTTGTCCAACGCCTGGTATTCTTTTGACTTAATTGCTTGTAAAATTCATGCCTAACCGCATACATACTGTAATTTGAGCTAAAGATGTACCGATAAAATATTGAACCTGCGTTTCTAATTCACTGGTCAGTATGTATATATTCATAATGCATTTTCCTATTAAACTATGCAATATTTTGAGTATATTATAAGTGTATTAACGATAGTGCCCTTTACAGACAACTATATCTGTGGTTCGCATTTTATATTAAGAAACTATGATAAAAATTTCAAAGAATATTTAATTGCGCTATATTTATGCGACATTTCTATTGTAGTATTTTATGAAGTAGCAATATAATATATTCAAACAAAATACATTTATATTTAATATCATTGTTCTATTTAAGGTATAACTCTATTTTTCTTGTTTTTAAATTTGTAAATTCGTAAAGCAGTACGCAACTTTTAATTTTTTGGGGCGCGGTAGCCCATTGGTTAGCGCGCTGGAGTTGCACTCGGTAGGCCCGGGTTCGATTCCAGCCACTGCCAAAACTGCCGCCGTGTTCATGCGGAGTACGATCACGTTAAACATGTGGGTCCGAAAGTCCTTCCGAAAAGTTGGTGGTACGGGAAGGAGGGTACGGTCCCTGTGGATGCCTCCCCCACTGGGTTCCGGTCTAAATTGGGTGGCACTTCCCGACCGTCCAAACTGTTACCTTACACCTTTCTGGTAGGTCGGACGGTCTGGGTTTCAACAACAGCAACTTTTAATTTGTGACAGAACATACACTGAAAGTGAAATCGCATCACATAAAACAGCTTATTTGATTTGTCTAAATATTTGCATACAAGAACGTCAAGGCGGCGTATCAATCACAAAGAAGAAGTAGCTGATATCAGGCAGAACCTGACTAATTATAACTTCAACATTTCATGCATTTGTATAAAACGCCATATATAATTATATATACACACACACACACACACATATATATATATATATATATATATATATATATATATTGTTTGCGAACGTGTAATATTCTTTCACTGGCGTCCCCCGTCTTGTCTATTGTCTCTATCGCAGATCAGACGGTACCATCGGAGTGTTTTCTCCAGACGAACTTTCTTTCCCTAACGTCACACTATGGTTGCTAGAATTTCGAATTAGAAGCAGGGTTTCCAGATTTTGGCGATTTTTCGCCAATTTGGCGACTACTGGAATGTTCCAGAAACTTCTCGATAGAACGAGATATAGATATTTCTGAGATATAGATATCTTTGAGATAGAGATATTTCCAAAAGTTTCTATGGAGAGACTATTAAAAGGCTCACCCCTCTGTTGGAGTGGAGTTAACGAATGGGCGTGGCACGAGCTACATTGGACTGTGATTTTTGTCAATGTTTTAAGAATAGTAGCAGCTATTTTGTGTAAAACCCAGACCACACGACAGACCTGAAGGCTTACTGTAGCTATATGTGTGGCCGGAGCAGCTGTTTTGTGAAATTACTTTCGTCAGCATTTTGAGAATAATATCGCGTATTCTGTGAAGTATTGGAGCGTTTAAGTGCTGTTTGATTGTACTGCTCTTGTTTATTTTATGCTTGTGCATAAACGTAAGTTATTCAGAAATTTGGACTCGTTTTTGTATCCTGCTATACACCCACGATTCTAGAGGATATATATGCGCAGTATGGGTTGGTGTATACGCAGGATATAAAAACGAGTTCACGTTTTTGGATAACTAACGTTTAGCCACAAGCACAACGTAAACAGGAATCGTATACAATCAAACAGCACTTAAATGCGCCAATTACACAGAATAAGCGATATTATTCTCAAAATGTTGACGAAAGTAATTTCACAAAAGAGCAGCTACAATTCACAATCCAATGTAACTCGTAATTGTAGCTCGTGTCACGTCCATTTGTCAACTCGTTAACTACACTCCAACGGAGTGGTGAGTCCTTTTTCATAGTCTCTCTATAGAAACGTCTGGAAATCTCTGTAGAAATGTCCAGAATTATCTAATATATCCTAGACTAATCGTTATTTCGTGAAGTTTCTGGAACATTCCGGAAGTCGCCAAATTAGCAATAAATAACAAAATATGGCAACCCTTCTTCTGACTCGAAATTCTAGTAACCATAGAGTGACGTCAGGGAAGGAATGTCCGTACCGCTGTCTTCTGAAATAAACAAACCGATGTCGCCGTTTGGTCTGCAATAGAGACGAAATACAAGACGGGGGACACCAGTGAAAGATCATTACACGTTCGCAACATTGCCCCCCTCCAGCAACATTGCCCGTTCGCGACATTGCTGAGAACATTGCCCCCTCAGCAATGCCCTCTCCTTCAGACTGTACGTCCCGGGCAGTATCAATATACTGTGGTCCAAAATATGGAGCTAATCTGTCGATATGGAAAGGGAACGAATGACGACCTTTGGCTTGGTCGAAAACGAATATTATTTACTTTATGACGTAGGGTCCTTCCCAATTGCGCTGCAATTTTGGCTAACATTCTGGTCGTCGCCGAGGGTTGAACAGCGACACTTTGTCGCCTTCCTGGAATCGCACTTCATTAGCTTTGGTGTCATACCGGGTCTTTATTCTATCGGTAGCAATACTGATCCTCTCACGAGCGAACGATGAACCTCCTCCAACCGTGCCTACAGATTTTGCACATGTATCAGGCTATTAAGGAGCATCACGTGGTCTTCCAAACATTAGGTCGCATGGTAGGCGTAGATCCCGACCAAACAGCATTTTTAATGGAGAATGGCCGGTCGATTCGTGGACAGCACCAGGTCCCAGTCTTGCTGGTGTCTAGATACGAATATGTTGAGACGATGACGATTGAGTATCGTTCTGTTGAATCTCTCTACCATGCGTCCGATTGAGGTTGAAGAGGAGTAATTTGAGTTTTGTCCATATCGAGCAGTTTGCGCAATTCCATGAATATGTCAAAACTAAAGTTCGTTCCCTGGTCAGAATGGGTGAGAGAGGGCACCCGTAACGACATACCCAGTTCCGAGTTAGAACTTCACTGATAGTTGTAGACTCTTAGTCGGGGATTGCGTAAGTTTCTGGCCACTTTATGAAATAGTCCGTTACTACAAGTATGTATCTGTTATCTTTAAAGTTCGTGGTAGTGCCCCCCCAAACGTTGACTGAAATTTTCTCGAAAGGAGCCCTGACATTAAAACACTGAAGAAGCCCACCAAGAGTTTCTTCTTCGGTCCCTTCCGACATCAGCATTTCGTGCATTCTTTGCAACAGCGCTCAACATCAGATCTCGCATTGCACCAGAAGAAATGTTCACGAACTTTGTTCAGCCAAAATGTCCTCCAATAGGACTGTCATGTATCTGATTTATACGCGTGATACTCTGGAACGAGGGGGAACTGCAACTGCAGTCTGATGCTCTTTCCGCCATCGCTCTCCCATTTGCGATATACTACCCAGTTCTTCAAGTGCAGAGAATTCCACAGTGCCTGGTATCGTGTCGTTTCAGGTGACAAGCAGGAAATTTTTTGCCAAGTTGACTTCTAATTAGCTCGTTCTTTGCGGATCAGGATTGACTCGATATATCTGTCCTTTCTTTGAGCTCAAGCAAGTTCTTCATCACTCCAGGAATTTGGTGGTAAATTTGAATTATAATCAGCCGGATAGTCGCTTCCAAATTTGGATTCCAGATTTTCATCACTTTCTGCCCACTCCTTCTTGGTGTCTCATTTTCACTGTCATGTAGTGCATATATATATATATATATACCGGGTGGTTTGGATTAAAGTATCCTTTTTCAGAGCACTGTAGAGCGAATGACGCAAAAAAAAATAAAAAAAAAATTAGTTCCAAAAATGACCGATAGGAGAAGCGATGGCTCAGCAAACAGTCCCTAGTAAAACATAATTTAATTGAATGGCTTTGCAGTCGTGATGCATATTAATTATGAATTGCATGACGTTTTCATTCAAATCTTCAAGGTTACTAATATCTCCCCGATAAATCATGCTTATCAGGTATTCCCACAGCCCAAAGTCACAAGGGTCCAGATCTGATGAACGGGATGGCCATAAAGATGGAAATGCGCAATTGCTAAAATGTGTCGCAACAACTGTTGAACAGAAAGGCCAATATGGGGAGGTGCTCTATCTTGTTGGAAAATCGTAGAGCTGAGGCATCCTCGTTGTTGGAGAAGAGGAATAAAGAAGTTCTGCAACATGTCCCTATAACGCTGTGCAGTAGCTTTGGTGCCTGTGGATGGATTTTTTCAGAAAAATAGGGGCCAATCAGAAATGTTACTGTAAATCCAATCCAAACATTTAGTTTTGTAGAATGTAAAGGGATCTGCTGAAACTGGCGGGGGCTTGACCAGATGCTGCTAGGTTTTTTTAAGGGGTGGGGGGTGGGGGGGTTGTTGTTTTTCCTCCATACTTTTTCTTATGGTCTGAAAAACATACGACGCAGATTTGGCATTCTTATGACCACTGTTTTTGTTTCTTTACAATGCTCTGAACAGAGATCATTTAATTTTAACCACCCTGTATATATATATATATATATACATATATATATATATATATATATTATAATTTAGAAATGCGTAAGTAAAATTATATTTCAGTTCGAAAGTGTTTTATAATCAATGCTTTATGCATGATTGATCTTTCTTGTTATTAATATACATGTGGGAGAAAACACACAATTGTGTTGAATGTATTAATTTCAGAAAGCATATTTCTTATTTTTTTATTTATTTATTTATTTATTTATTTATTTTTTTATATCTCATATTGGCTTTTAATTAAATTAACAATTTTTTAGGTGGGGTGCCCCCCTTCCCCCCCCCCCCCAAAAAAAAAAAAAACCTATGTTTGTAGGATTATATGCCGCGAGACCATCAGAAGTTGACAAAGAACTCATACGGTCATTCAAGGCCACCTTTTGTGCAATACATGTTTTCTCTTGCTCCGAAATTCTGCCATGTCTTGTTTACTACCTAGCGTGTCTTCCTTATAAGTTTCAGACGAATAGCACTTTCTTTTCTTGTATTCCAATTCTAAATCTGAATTAAGTTCTCTTTGTGTCATATATTTACCTTTTCCGATTTTCTGATCCTCTGCTCTTCGTGCCAAGCATTTTCCAGTTCAAAGGCAATCTTAATATATTTACTTCAACTAAAAATAATTTGTGTTGGTTCATTCAGTTTTTCAGAAATTCTTTCTCTGTGTAACTAACAAAATAAGAAATAAATGGGTGGGGATGGGGCAAGGGAAGAGGGCAGTTGGACATCATAAAAATCTTTTGTTATGCAATTTTGTATACAGTGTTAATGTATATTTACCGTTAACAAAATATAAGTTTAATAATGTTAAGTTTTTGGAATAATAAATCTAAAAGAGTAGATAATTGCAGACAACTAGTTTAATTATAAAAATTTATTTAAAACATATTTAATAGCTAAAATGGTGGTAGTATATTTTTTACTTGCAAACACGCATTGGTAGAAATAGCTTTCTTATTTGTCAACAGATGTCGCCACTATACTTTTATCAAATCAAAGGAAAAATTGCTACATTGAATTAATTATACACAAATAATTTTATATGTTCTAAGTATCATCTAATCATACAACACTAAAACTGAAATTTAAAAGAAAAATGCGGAAACAATTTTAAATAACTCGTAATCAAAATCAAATACATTTATATTTTGTTCCGAACCATAAAGCTGGATGATATACAAGGGAAGGGACTCGATCTGTAACGATTCACAAAATGCTGTACAAACGAGAAATGAATATTATTATCATGTGCACCCATAGAACTATTCCCAAGTGGGATCAAACAAGAAAATTTTCTTTTGAACATTAACTTGATGTTCACTTCTGTGACCATGAACGCAGGGCCGTAGCCAGACAGAAACGAAGTTCAAGAGGTACAGCATTGAAATCCAAGGGGGGCTCAACAGTCCTGAAGGAGGGGCTCATTAAAAACACTTTTAATCATCAGCATTAATAAACCATAATTGTTATTATTTTATATTTCAATCCATATAAATTATTAACAAATAAATAATTGCATATTTATATTTGTAAACTAAGAGTTGATTAGGAAAATCCATATAGCTACCATACATCAATATTAATATCAATAATTGCAATTGATTTTAATATAAGCATTAACTAGTAGTAAAGCTGTTAATAATGACAAAAAATTGTCAGTATATACAAGTTAACACACAATATTAACTCTACTTATCAATTGATTCTGATTAGCTAATGTATAACAATGAGCGCCTCAAAAATACAAAAGTAGCCTAAATACTATTGTCTTATTTTTTATTTATTTAAATATTTTTAAATTGAATATGTAAATAAATTTGTCATCTGTATAATCACAAATTTAGCCAAATTGAAAAATTTTTAGAACAAATAATTTATAAAATTCTCATAAAACAATATTTTTATGCAAAATTTGGATATATTGAATGGTTTTTTATAACACTACTAAAAATTTAATATTATTATCAGAGGGGCTGAGTATACCTCTTGGGGGGCTTAGCCCCCTCTGGCCCCTACCTAGCTACGGCCCTGCCTAAACGTCCAGGGAGGGGGATGAAAGTGTCCCCTCATGCCCTCCCTAATGACGCCTATGATTATCATAAAGATCATATCATACATAGAATGGAGAGGGCAAGGGTAAATGATATTTTAAAGGAGTGCCAGATGCAAATCAATTACGCCACTGATATTGAGCAATATGCCCAGCGGGAAAAGAAATGCAGCACAAAGGAAGCATTTTACACCTTTACTTCCCAAGGCCGTATATGGAGGGGGGGGGGGGGGTACTTTTTTTATTAGGCCTTTTTAGAATATAAATCTTTTAGATTTTGTGCATCCCAATTCAACGTTTACATAAATAAATCCTCAGATAATCTGTTTTCTTGATTAATAGCATTTTTCTGTATTTATTGTTTAGATGGGGCCTTTCAAAAAGCTCGCTCGGAGCCTTCGAAACCTCGAGGAGGAGCTGTTGAGGATACAATCGAGCACCTCTAAAAATTACAGTAGCACTCCGAAACAATTATTCAAATGAATAGTTAGTGATTTTACAACTGAAATAATTGGGGTTAAAGGCAAGGGATGGAACTACCATACAGCGAAATCTCACAATCTGGATTCCAGAGTTATGGGGGAGTTATAAGAAAACTGTAGAACAAACAAGAAAGATCAATCATGCTTAAAGCATTGATTATGAAATACTTTCCAACTTCAATGCAATTTTATTTAAACATGTCTAAAATACAATACATTCCTCGGTAATATTTTAAAACTTATCACAATACTACATTAATTTATTATATTTGAAACCTTAAATCTTCATCGAAAAAAATGAACTTCATTCAAATGACGGCATTGAAATATAAATTGCCTGATTTAAACATCTCTAAAATGTGATACATTCCTCGGTAATAATTTTAGAATTATCATAATACTACGATAATTTATTATATTTGAAAACTTCATCGAAAACAAATGAAATTCATTCAAATGACGTCACAGAAAAAATAACACGCCTGGCTCTCTCTATAACAGCAGCATTTCATTCATAAATAATTTCCCATGCATGTCATTCATCACAATACTACAATAATTTATTTTATTTAAAAATTAAGACCATGGAGCTGCAAGTAATTAAACTCTATGCGTAAAACTTCATCGTAAAAAATCGTCCTTCTCTTTCTATAATCAATTAATATTTCATTCATATCAGCCATGCAGACTCCATGGACTGAATTATTTTGTGTTAAAGAAATACAGTAATTCTAATACAACTCATTCTACATATTTTGCTGTGGGCGAGGTAGCCCATTGGTTAGCGCGCTGGAGTTGCACTCGGTAGGCCCGGGTTCGATTCCAGCCACTGCCAAAATTGCCGCCGTGTTCATGCGGAGTACGATCACGTTAAACATGTGGGTCCGAAAGTCCTTCCGAGAAGTTGGTGGTAGGGGAAGGAGGGTACGGTCCCTGTGGATGCCTCCCCCACTGGGTTCCGGTCCAAATTGGGTGGCACTTCCCGGCCGTCCAAACAGTTACCTTACACCTTTCTGGTAGGTCGGACGGTCTGGGTCTCAACAACATATTTTGCTGTTTACATTTTACATAGGTGAAAAATAGGCTTAGTTGTAGAAATAATCAAATTTGGATGAGCATTTAAACTCAAATATATTGTCACTGCGTTGTTTTAGTATGTAGATGCACAGAATTTAAGCAGAAATAAAGTAGTTTTAGGACGGATACAACACTCAATATGAATTAAAAAGAACTTTAAAAAATCACGATTTTGAAACAAGATGGATGCCATATATCATTTTGAAGGGGGTCATGTGATCGTTTCATATCATGGTCACGTGATCGCTTCATATAAGAGGTGTTATTATTATTTTAATTTTTATTTAAAAAACTAATGAATATATTTCGCTGAATTTTTTTTATATATGTTATGGAACAATTTGAATATTACCTAAAATTTTCGAAGCAATTTGTGAATTTTAAATTCGCTTAAAAAATGTTTGAAAAATTAGGTCCCTTAGGGTTCAATGTATTTCATTTTTTCAACCCGGGTTCAATCCAAAACTAATTGGGTGATATTATTCATTTATATTCCCATAAGTCCTACAGACGGTCTGAATAACATACTAAAATTTCATTTTGATTAAGTCATTTTTACGTGCTAACGGACAGACAGACAGACAGAATGAACAAAATCATAAACACTTTTCAACTTTGTTGCAAAGTGTTAATAAAACAAGAAAGTACTGAACTGATCCTCTATAATACGTGTTGATCATGTTTTCGCGATGATTTCCGCTCGTCAGCACGGCGCAGGCGATGAGATGAACAGAGAGCTCTTTCTACCAGAAAAATTCTAAAATATTTGTTTTTAGAAGCTTCATTCACATTGATCGCACCGTTGTTGTTGTTGTTGTTGAGACCCAGACCGTCCGACCTACCAGAAAGGTTGGATTTGCACTCGGTAGGCCCGGGTTCGATTCCAGCCACTGCCATAACTGCCGCCGTGTTCACGCGGAGTACGATCACGTTAAACATGTGGGTCCGTAAGTCCTTCCGAGAGGTTGGTGGTAGGGGAAGGAGGGTACGGTCCCTGTGGATGCCTCCCCCACTGGGTTAGGTCTAAATTGGGTGGCACTTCCCGGCTGTCCAAACATTGATCGCACCGTGTAGATGAGTGGTACCATGGTCCACGGGAGGTGATGAATGATCATTTCAGCACTTCCTTGCTTTATGCAACGTCATGTTATAAGGCAGAATGTGCTTCACTGTGGAATAAATAGTAAAGGCAACCCAGGCCAGAATCTCGCCGGAAAGGAAGGCAGCTTATGCTAAAGGAGCTTTAGCAGTCTTAAAAGGACTTCATTTGCGAAGTTCCCAAACTAAAAGAATTCTATGTTTTTGAAAGGTTCTATGTTTTTAAAGGTTTTTAAAAGGTGTTTTTAAAAAGCTTTCCGAAGTTTTCCCCTCCAATAATTTCGCCAATAAATGATCCATCGCCAAGAACGAGTTTTCAATGCAGTCTTCTTTCTCCTTGTACCTGTTTTGTTTGTAAATACAGTGGAGTCACGTTTTTAGAGCACGTGACTCGAGGTGGGACATGACATACTGAAAGGAACCACCAGCATAGGAAGTATTGAAAATATATATGTGTGTGTGTAAAAAAAAAAAAATCCGTACTGCTTCCATTCAGCGTAAATGTACCTTCGGTCTCCAGTTTACGTTCCATCTTGTGGAATGCCCGTCATACTCTTCTGTGATGTGACTCGGACGTACACCTCTGGAAACCATTTGTTTCATCACTACCATGGGGCTGATTAGTGATGCACACTCATTAACCTCGGGAGAATGGTAAGTACAGTGTTTAATTTTTTGATTTCAGGGCGGAAGTACACTATCGAAGAGAAATTTACAAACTCTCTTAATAAAAATTTCGGGCATTTTTGAGATGACACTTACAAATTTGAGAATTTTCTAAAAACCTCTTTAATATTTAATTTTATTTTCCCTACAGTACATATTATATGCAAAGGGAAAGAACTATGATGGGTTGGGGACAAAAATTCCGACTCCTGGGTTTGGATAGATTGAGACCTTTGTTTCAAGAATGCATTTCTGGGAAAGGGGGTTGAGATTACGTCTGTGGATACGACATTTCTCGAAGAAATTGAGCAAATCGAATAAAATTCTATACTTTTGTTTCAACTGATGAAAGTCGGAGACCTGTTGATTTGGGATGAATTCGGACTATCGGAATAACCTCATATTCCGAACTTGTTTTAGAGATTAAACATCTGATGTAGGCAGCACATGACTTTCCCTGCAGACTCATATTCACGTTCTCTTTATTTCTTCAATAATTCTTTAAATTTAGTTTAATGGCGTAAAATAACAGCAATAATTACTTTAAATTACACTGAATTTGCACTTTTAATTCACTTTTCGTTTTCATTTGGTAACTGGACTTATATGCGAAAAATTAAAATATCTCGAGAACGGCTAGTCCTAGAGTAATTGGGTTCGTCTTATTCTTTTCGTCCTCAAAAATTACGTATAAAATAAGCATTTAATTGATAT
This sequence comes from Amaurobius ferox, assembly GCA_951213105.1. Classification (NCBI taxonomy): domain Eukaryota; kingdom Metazoa; phylum Arthropoda; class Arachnida; order Araneae; family Amaurobiidae; genus Amaurobius; species Amaurobius ferox. The sequence goes on from OX578143.1 coordinate 20,247,317, forward strand.
ATTTGAACATAGATAATCTTTTATTTTTAGATTTAACGATTTCTGCGGACCATTTCGCAAAAAAAAGCATGTTCCTTCTTTCCGAATCGGACCAAAATCTAATCAGCACCAGGTTAACCTACAAGTGAATTTTGTGAAATTTGATCCCTTAGTATTTCAGTTAGAGTGAATATAGGAAAGTTTTGCGGACCATTTCGCAAAAAAAAGGCAGGATCTTTTATACCGAATCGTACAAAAATCTAATCTGCACCAGACACACACAGACGTCACACTAAAAATAGTTTTTTCGTGTTCTAAAGGTCCCAAAACGTGTAGATCCGTCAAAAACTCGGGTTGCGATTTTTGGTATGATTTCAATACTTTTCCTATACTTTACCATGTATTGCAGGGAAAGTAAAAATTTGATGTGCACAGCACATGGCTTTCTCAGCAGATTCAAATTCATTTTTTATTTTATTACGCACTAAATCGAATTTAATTGCAGAAAATAACATGGATACTTTTCTGACCTTATATCTAATTTGCATTTTTAATGCATCTTCGTTTCATTGGCAACTTAATTCACTTTAAATCCTTCCTTTCTGGTAGGTCGGACGGTCTGGGTCTCAACAACAAGTTTAAATCCTTCAGCTCCTCAAAATTCCAAAAAACTAAAATATTTCGAGAACGGTTCCTCCTACAGTCATCGAGTCAGTTTTATTCATTTTGTTGTCAAAACTTACCATAAGTACAAGTACTTAATTAATACATTTCAACAATTTTTGTCATTTATTTCAGCTTTTCACTATTGGCTTACCTATAAAACTATACCTCTGCGGGACATTTCACAAAAAAAAAAAAAAAAAAAAAATTCGACTTTATTTTTTTCGAATAATATCAAAATCTAATCAGCATTAGAATAGCCATCAAGGGACTTAACTACTAAGTTTTAAGAAATTTTATTAAATAGTTTTTCAACTACATTGAAAAACTTCTTCAGTTCCTCAAAATTGAAAATTCAAATATCTCATGAACGGTCTATATCTTAGTGAGGTTGGTTTTATTCTTTTTGCCATTAAAAATTCAGTATAAAGCAAGCTCTTAATTCACACATTTGAGCATGAGCATGCCAACGGCCGTACCGTGCTGAAAACACCGGTTCTCGTTAGATCACCGAAGTCAAGCAGCATCGGGCGCGGTTAGTACTTGGTGGGTGACCACCTCGGAACACCGCGTGCTGTTGGCCATCTCGGGTGCGGTATCCCCGTGGTTTGCGCGCTAGATTTGCACGCTACTACAAATGCCGCCGTGTTCATGCGGAGTACGATCACGTTAAACATGTGGGTCCGTAAGTCCTTCCGAGAGGTTGGTGGTAGGGGAAGGATGGTACGGTCCCTGTGGATGCCTCCCCCACTGGGTTCCGGTCTAAATTGGGTGGCACTTCCCGGCCGTCCATACAGTTACCTTACACCTTTCTGGTAGGTCGGACGGTCTGGGTCTCAACAACAACACATTTGAGCATATGTAGTCTTTTATTTTATATTGAATATTTTAGACTTGCAAGCCATTTTTTTTTTAAAGGCAGATTTTTTTCCCCAAATCGTACCGAAATTTAGCCAGCTTCACGGTAACCCACAAGCGACGTATCTATCAAATTTTGTGTAATTTGGGCAATTAGTATGTCAGCTAGGTTGGATCCATACGCTTTTCGTTGCTATTCTACAAAAAAAAAAAAAAAAAAAAAAAAAAAAAAAAAAAAAAGGCGGGTTCCTTTTCCCGAATTGTGCCAAAATCTAATCAGTCCCAGGGTGACGCACAAGTGACTTAACTACAAAATTTTATGAAATTTGGTCAATTATTTTTTCAGCTATAGTGGATACGTACAACTTTTGCTGCTATTTTGCAAAAAAAAAAGTCAAGTTCATTCATCCTGAATCGTACCAAAATCTAATCAGCACCAGGGTCACCTAAACGTGATGTATAAAATGTTATGAGTCCATTAAATTTAGTCCATTAGTTTTTGAGTTAGAGTGGATATTTTGCACAGACACACACACACACAGAGACATCACGCTAAAAATAGTTTTTTCGTGTTCTAGAGATCTCAAAACGTGCAGATCCGTCGAAAACTCGAATCTTCGACATGATTCCAATAATTTTCCTTACATTGCCATGTATTGCAGGGAAAGTAAAAAAAATATAAAGAATAATTAGTTTAGAAGTTGTTACAGAAATAAACATTTAAAATGGAACTGTTTAGTTACAGAACTTTATCAAATGAATGAATCGTTTGTAATTTTTTCCAGAAAAACATTGTTCTGGAGTGATCTTCATTCTTTCTGGAGATATTAAAAATTTTACTTTTTTAATATTTATGTTATTATTATTCAAATATCATTATTCTAATATCTAATTTATTCATACAATCATAATATTGTTATGTTCATGATGGTGTAATTTAAAAATACAAGTTAATATTTGTTATTCTTTAATTAATTTTCTTCTTTTCCTCTCTGTCAATATAAAACTTGTTTGTCGTAGGGAGAAAACACAAATAATTTTTTTAAGGCGTTCATGAAAATTCCAGTTTCCTTTCTGAAATATTCAGCTAATGATCGTCTGCCGATGTGTTATTTGTATATATATATATATATATATATATATATATATATATATATATATATATATAATCAGGGATATATATATATATATAAGGACCTTATACTCCCCATGAAAATGTAAGAAAAGACAGTGCGAAGCCAAGTCATTAGCAGTTCACGTACTTTGAACGTTAAAGTGTATCGAAGAATCCATGTGACCTAGGACGTATAATTAATTAGATAATATAATATAAAGCTGACAGTATCATCATCTATAATTTATTACAGCTGTTAATGACTGGATACAAAATATTGGTAAAATTTTTAAATAAAAGTATCTAAAATTTATATGCGTATATTAAGTGAACAAAACTTAGTATAAACTATGGTTTTTGTATTATATACTCAATTACATTAGTCTATAAAATATTCTATTTCAAGAAAAATTTACTTCATAATTGTAATTACTTCCTGCCTCTCTTGAAAGGCTGATTTTAAAGTAACTACTTTCAGTTTTCCTTTCATATTAATCCTGTCATTATCACGTTTATAATATAAAAAAAATATATGTTTTAAAATATTTCTATTATGTTTAGAATGCTATGAAATGACATATGTGATTTATAGTAAAAATAATTTCAATGTTATTTTAAGGGCTTTGATTTTAAAGACTTAAATTTTAAATTGTAAAATCCACTGGAAAATCTCTTGCTCGGAAATTTATTGGTTTTGAAAGTTTTTATTTATATAAAATTGAATTCAAACGTAAATTTTTCCTTTATAATAAGGAAATCTCAATAATTATTTTTACGATTAATATATAAAATTATTATTTTAAAGCAATTATTGCAAACTTTCAAAAACGATGGCAATTCGTTTATAAGGAAAAGAAAGCATTTTCTAAATGCACATAAAAAATGGACGCTTATTATGATCCAAAAAGCTTTTTAACTTGTAAGGATTAATAAATGATATCAAATATTGTACTATATTTGACATATTTTAGTAATAAACAAACATTTGTAGAGACGTGATAAATATTATATTATTAACATAGATTTGTTGTATAAATTCTTTTAAATTTTTACATCAAAACTTAACACTTTTCATCTTCACTCGAAAGCAAATGTGAGTAATCAAGAATTTCAAAACTTCCCAAAAATCTGTTTTTGATGTTAAACATTGTAGGGCGCGGGGTACTGGAAAAATCGTGAAAGAAATGTGATGGATATGTAACGGAAGTGACATCATATTCTTGCGAATACGTAACAAAAAACAAATAACAAATAACGTAACAAATTGGGTGTGACCTTCTAAACAAATTCGGTGTGCTCTTGGCTAAATATTTGGCGAAAAACCACCAACTTGACGGATTTTGGCGAGTTCTAGAAACTTCTCGAAATTTGTAGATTAGATAAGAACTTCACGAATTACGTACTTTTTGCAGAACTTTTCACAGAAGGTATATAAGTTCGCCATCGTTTAGTTGGATAATTGAAATGATACGCGTAAAAGCCTCCGCCGAACTGAACAAGAAACCCAATATGTAATGTTTCTTCTGATTAAATATACTATTTAAGCTATATTATAATTAAAAGAGACACCCGCCCGAAAACGAATCATCTCGAAAGCAATCCCGCGACACTCGGCACAACGGCGGATACAATGGTAGACGCAAGCGCCACCACCCGTCGAACCACTAACCGACAACCACCCAGCCACCATAATGATACTATCTGCGCCTCCCCTCCCCCCCTCTTCCCACTCACACACACACTATTATGGACGTAAACCCTCAGAAAGTCCCTGCCATAGACAAATATAGTATATTTATGGCAGAGACCACTGGCATATTATATATGACATATATTAATATGCCAGTGGAAATTAATCTGCCCCTCAAACCCCGAACCGAATAACCAAACTAACCCTGGAAGCAACCAGGGTTGGCAATATCCCGGGAAAAACTAATATTTCCCATCCTGGTGGTAAAAATCGGGAAAAACTAGTCAAAACTTGGTTTAAACTGTGATAAACTTCTCACAGACACAAACTCATAACTAAAGGTTTTAAACAGTTTGTTAGCATTTTACATTTATTAGTAGAAATATAAGAGAAATTTTACTATAGGCCTATACAGGCGTGTAGTGACAGGCCCTGCAGTGCGGGGGCCGCTAATTTTTTTTTAAAAACATAACTAACTATAAAAATATAACTAAAAATATAACATCTACTGCAGAAAAGGAAGTTTCTGGAAAGCAGGTAACACTCATGCAAGATGGGTGGAGTAACATTCATAATGATCCAGTAGTAGCAAATTTCATTTATCACAATGGTAAATCTGTGTTCATTTCTTCAATGGACAGTGGGACAAACAAAAAAACAAGTGATTACTGCTTTAACCTTGCCATCGAAACTAAGAATGCAGAAACAAAGTACGGGTTTAAAGTGAAAAGTTTTGTCTCAGATAATGAACAAAAAATGATTACTATGCCCCAGAATCTTCAGGAAAGTGATGAGATACCAATCACATATGGCTGTGCCGCTCATTATTTGAATCTCTTGGGTAAAGATATCAGCACTCAGCCTCATTCTCAGATTACTTGCCTTGAAACGCTTTTTACCAACAGGCCATTTTACATACAAATTATAGATAGAAATGAAGATGAAATAGAAGAGAATATTAAAAATTTAATTAACAATCATTGTCTTTATAGAGAACTTAAAAATATGTACAATCAACTTAAACCTGTAGCTAATGTTTTGAATAGTTTACAAAGTGACTCTGCTACCATTGCTGATGCATGTGAAATATTTATTGACCTTCTTCATAATCCAGAACGAACTTAAACCACACATCAAGAACGTACAAACTCGTTTTGATAGTGCAGTGACACTGTGGCAGCAGACGACTCTGCTCCTGCCAAAGACATCGATCGAAGATGCTAGGATACCCAAATTATAAGTTCGGAGTGGAAGCTAGCTTTTGCTCTAATCTTATAATGTCGGTCTTCTAAGCACGAGGTCCCTGGTTCGGGCCTGGCAACATCCGTTCTTACAATTGATGACCCTGGACGTTTGAAGCACGCAACCTTCCCTCTCACCATCTCAACACGAGATGGCAGCACCACACGGAGCCAGAGGCCCTACCACTCCCTTCCTGGTTGACCACGACAGACGTCACGCTCGAGGTACGACACGCCTCCCGGCCACACACAAAGCTGCAGTAAGCCTTCGGGTCTGCCGTGTGATCTGGGTTTTCAACGCCTCCCGGCCATTCAGCCCCTCGACTGAATTTCGGATGGGAACGCGCGGGGGTTTTCTGGGTGCCACCCCCTCCTCGCCGAAATTCAACCGGGGCTTCTCATCAGGTGGGGGAGTGTGTGGCAGCAGACGACTCTGCTCCTGCCAAAGACATCGATCGAAGATGCTAGGATACCCGAATTATAAGTTCGGAGTGGAAGCTAGCTTTTGCTCTAATCTTATAATGTCTGTCTTGTAAGCCCGAGGTCCCGAGTTCGGGCCTGGCTCGGGACTAGCACCATCTATTCGCTACAACACCAATTCATTTCCTTGCTAATATGACAAATTCATCATACAAGGGCAAAAAGTTATCGTGCTGGAAGAAATGGCGCGTAACTATCTGCAAAATATAAACCCGCAATATGGGCAGTTCACAATTAAGTTTCAGTCTGAAGATCCTCTTTTCCCAAAGACATTTTTCTCACCTGATGTTGTCGACAATCTCTCAGCATCCGCATGGTGAAAGAACTTACAAAAAGTGGCATCGATAACGATATCTTAGAACTGATGGAGAACCTGCAAGGATGCCCCGCATCATCAGCATCTTTAGAGAAAATGTTTCAAACTTTTCCTTTATACATAACAAATTGAGAAACGGACTTGGTTTAGAAACAGCTTCAAAATTGGTGTTCTGCTATAAAATGCTTCATTCCAATGTGGCAACTAAACACGCCAAGTTAGACTGGTAATTTATGATCTGATGATAACTGTTTGCAATTTATATTTCTGCGTGTTCTCGTTAATGTATGTACAATACTAATCACGTTAATGTATGTACAATAACTAATCACGTTAATGCATGTATAAGTTCCATTTTTGTGTTCACTTGCTTTCTGTATGTGTTTATCTTATTGCATTAATAAGAGAAATATTATGATTTTTGAGTTCACATGATATGTTTAATCATTTTATTTTGCACTGATAAGGTAAATTTTTTGTGTTTTGCTATTCTAAAGTTTAGAAAACGTGGGGAAAATTTCAATCTTAACAGAAATTTTGTGGTTTTTTAGTTTATAAACAATATGAAGGTCTAATTTTATATATTTTTTTGCTGATCTGCTAACCTTTGTTATAAGAGAAAGTTTGTAATTAAAAAGAATAATTGTGATAATACGAATTTATGCATTAATATTTTCAATTTAATAAATAAAATCCAAAGCAATAAGTTGTATTACAATTTTTTTTTTTTTCACAAAAATTTGAGTTTTTCCCAGTATTTCCCACATATTGGAAAAACTAGGTATTTCCCACATATTGGAAAAACTAGGTATTTCCCAGGACGGTAAAAACCGGTTTTTACCGTGGTTGGGGAAAACGTTGCCAACCCTTGAAGCAACCACCATGATGTCGCAGTTGAGACTCGTCTCTATTGTTTGAGCTCACTGTTTGCAAAGCAAATTACTGATTACAGACCAAGCAATAATACAATTCGATCCAATTAACAAAATCAGTAACAAAACAAATTAGATGAGCAGAAATAAAAGCGATCATGCACCATACACAGAAGGCAACCAAGAATGTATTTTTTTTTTTTTTTCCCGAAAATTCAGCAAGCGGCAAAGGATCTAGTAATGCACTCAATACATAAAATACACACTAATCAGTACATAGAAACAGGCTGGAAAGTACAATTTGCCTATTAAAACAACTACGTAGCATGAAGAGTCAAGAATTAATAAAAAAAAATCTGATGTGGGCAACACATGACTTTCCTTATATAATGTAATGAATTTACTACTTTTACAGTAAAAAAATAGGTTTTTCTTATAGTAGATACTAATATTCTTTCCAAGATATTGAATTTTCTACAATTAGTCGTCATTTTCATTGATTTAGCATCATTTTTATCCATTTGACGAGATTTTCATTAATTTGGCAACATTTAAAAAAAGTCGCCAAGTTGGCGACATTCCGCCAAATTCGTCGCAAATTACATAAGAAATGTCTATTTGCGTAATTTTATTAGCGGATTTGATTTTTTGACGATTTTTTCAAAATTTCATTCGAAAATTTAGGGGGTTCTGAACATTCGATTCCATATAAAAACAATAGGCTTCCAGTGTTTACGGATTGTGATTTTTGTACCAAATTTGGTTCGAATCGGACCATTCGTTCGTCAGTTATCATCTCCACAGACTCACTGACACACACACATACTTTCACACACACACACACACACACATACACACACACAGACATCACTTCAAAAATGTTTGATTCGTGATCAGGGATGCTTGAAACGTGCTCTCCCGTCGAAAACTCGAATTCGAATTTTCGACCCCGTCACAATACTTTCCTTATACATTATGTATATAAGGAAAGTAACAGGTATATGAGAAACCAAAGTACAACTTGATACTTTAAAATAAAGTACAAAATAAGGCAGATAGACTATTTGCAAGAAGAAAAAAAAGAGTGAAAGTGAAAATTAACTATGGATTACTCCATTCAACAAATGCTCTGCAATCATAATAACACCTCTCGAGGTTTTATTTCTACATAGGTTGATTATATTCACATAGAGATAATTATTACGAAAATATTTATTCCTAATGTTGTTCGACAACGCACAATAATATATACTGTTACGAACGTATCCTCTGTAATCGTGGGTGTCTTCTTAGACCCAGACCGTCCGACCTACTAAACTATATCATATTATTCTATAAACTATATATTCATATATATTCTATAAACTATATATCATACTATATAAAACTATATATAAAGGTATAATCATCTGTTTGGACGGCCGGGAAGTGCCAACCAATTTAGACCGGAACCCAGTGGGAGAGGCATCCACAGGGATCGTACCCTCCTTCTCCTACCGCCAATCTCTCGGAAGGACTTGCGGACCCACGCGTTTAACGCGATCGTACTCCGCGTGAACACGGCGGCAGTTTTGGCAGTGGCGGGAATCGAACACGGGCCGACCGAGTGCAATTCCCGCACGCTAACCACTGGGCTGTCGCGCCCCTGGAATCGTAGGTGTGTACGCAGGATACAAGAACGAGTCCAAGTTTCTGGATAACTTACATTTATTCACAAGCACAAAGTAAACTGGAACAATATACAATCGTTTAGCATTTAAATGCTCCACTAATTTCACAGAATAAGCTATATTATTCTCAAAATTCTGACGAAAATAATTTCACAAAACAGCCGCTGGGCCAACGGCCGTACCGTGCTGAAAACACCGGTTCTCGTAAGATCACCGAAGTGAAGCAGCATCGGGCGCGGTTAGTACTTGGTGGGTGACCACCTCGGAACGCCGCGTGCTGTTGGCCATCTCGGGTGCGGTATCCCCGTGGTTTGCGCGCTAGATTTGCACGCTGCCACAAATGCCGCCGTGTTCATGCGGAGTACGATCACGTTAAACATGTGGGTCCGTAAGTCCTTCCGAGAGGTTGGTGGTAGGGGAAGGAGGGTACGGTCCCTGTGGATGCCTCCCCCACTGGGTTCCGGTCTAGATTGGGTGGCACTTCCCGGCCGTCCATACAGTTACCTTACACCTTTCTGGTAGGTCGGACGGTCTGGGTCTCAACAACAACAAAACAGCCGCTTCTATTCTCAAAACACTGACAAAAATCTAAGACCAATGCAGCTCGTGTTATGGAGGGATGAGTATCCTCTCTAGAATTAGTATCCTCTCTAGAATCCTGGAGGGATGAGTATCCTCTCTAGAATCTTTTATATCCTCTCTAGAAATTTCTGGAAATCTCTATATTTCAAAGAATAATCGTTCTATCGAAATGTTTCTTTAAGATTCGGGAAGTCGCCAAATCTGACAACACTTCTTTTTACTGGGAAATCCTGGAAACCTTGGGCTTACTTTATGGACTGTGTTTTCTTCGTCTAGCCTTCGAGACAGACGAAATTGGAGGCGCCAATGAAGGAATATTGCGCCATCGCAACAGCACGATGAGTTATAGATCCAACATCTAGTTTACAGAAACAGTTCAGCGACTTGTTGAGAAACCTACTTTGGTAGGTCTTAAATGCAGCATGCATCACTCTGTCTAACGCCGTTGGAAGTTGCTGGAAGAGTCTTCGTGACAGCAGCGCAGCATCCCATTGCTATTGCTATTCATTTAATGAGTCTTGTCCGCTTAGTTGCCTAATATGTGATTGAGTAATGCAAAGTAATGATTTTTCTCTAGCATAAGGGACCCTTTCAAGTCGGTCCACTGTTTCATTGCCCACCATTCCCACGTGGGCCAGGGGAGCAGAATGTTTCCTTCATAATTAACAGTATTATTCTTCAATTTAAAAATATTAGCATTGATTTTGTTGGTGGAGGAAATAGGCATGAATACCGACTAAGGGTCGGGATAATAGTATATGAAGTTCCATCATTTGATTATCTTTAACATATTTAACGGCATTGTCGATTGCAATAAGTTCCGCATTATAAACTGATCATCATTGCGATTTTTCCAATAATCTACCACAGTGTTGTATTCGTATGCAGCATAAGCACTCCCTACTCAGTTGTTAATTTTGAAACCATCAGTTGAATACCCGGTGTTTTCGACACTGATCAATTGCTGTTCCACCCTAGAAGGGCAATTGTTAATGAGAACATAACTAGTACAGAACATAGCTAGTTTATGGTGGTAAAGTGAGCTGCATAATAAAACAAATCGGAAAAAATGTTTAGATTTGCAACATTTATGCATCAACCGATATATGTCAATATGCTCTTATCGCTTGCTCCGAAAACACGCTCGCCCGGAGGAGTGACTGCTAGCATATCATCGAAAAATTTCATTGTCCGATTTGGACGAAACAAACTGCATTTTATTAATATATCAAAACTATATAATTAAAAAATTAAATATATATAAACAAAAAGTTTCGAAACTAATCTATCGTCACACGCAATAGACACCAATCTTTTCCCATTCGAAATATACGAAAGGAGTGGTGTTTCACATCAGTCTGTAACGAGTAACACAGTTACTCACTATTTTTTTTTTTTTTTCGCAGTTTCCAGGAAAATATTTCTTTTCCTTATTTCAAAATTTCCGGCTTTTTTAGAACACTAGTCTACACCGTTTCAATAGTGTTCGAAATGGGTTCAAGTAGCCTTAAAATGTACTTATCCTTCAAAATCTCGAATTCAAAACTTTCTAGAAAATAATACTTTATAAAGTATGCTAATTCTCTAACCGCGGGAAGGAGTCCAGTTACTCCTCTAAATTCAAACTGTTACTTAGAGATCTCCACGGGTCCAAATTTAGGACTTTCACCCGGTTCGATCCGACAGAACCAATGAACCGAGTCCGAAAAAATTTACAGATGTAGACCCAATCCGGCTCGATCCGAAGACCAGCAGGGCCGGGCCGGTCCCAAGTGATTTGTATTCAAATGTGTTAAAAATCCGAATTTGTGAATATTTTGTACAAAGAATTAAGATTAAAGTTGGTTTATTTTTAAACATTATATTTACATAACTGAAATTAATTAATACAATAATTTCATGCACTCTATTAAAATTAATTCAAAACGTTTGCAAAATTAAATATGTTCGGCCGATTTCGACCCGACCAAAGTTTTTCAAAACTGAAGCCCTAGTCCGACCCGACCTGAAACAGAACTTGAAAATTCAAGCACGGCCCCGGCCCATGGGTCAGGCCCGAGCTCGTGCAGACCTTTACTGTCATTTAAAATAAAATCTCCTAAATGTCAAGCACATAACAGGAGCTGCACCTGGATATCTGTTACAGCTTTTTAATTTGAAGTAAAATAATACTTTGCAAGAATTAATTTGAGCAAAGTCACGCGTGTAAACGTGTGATTTAGAGCTTTGTAACTGATTACTTGAGTAGTTTGTAACTTGAGTAGTGCTCTTAAGTAGAGACGTTTTCAGGGACGAGCGAGTGAGGCTCATATTTTTTTGTAATTTATTTCCGAATTTTAGAATTGCCTTGAGAATTTTGTAATCGATACTTGTGCCCACAACCGAAGCAGAAAGAAGCTCTTCAAAATTAAAATTATAAAACATTACCTACGAACGGAAATGTCTCAAAAAGATTAAACAAATTGACTTTGTTATTCATTAAAGACGAAAATGTATTGAAAAAAAAAAGTATTTTAAATGCCTTATAAATGATTTTGCTGAATTGAAAACCAGGAAAATTAATTTTGTTTACGTTCTATTGTTAACTAACAATACTTGGTCATGGAATTTTATATAGTAACATTTTTGTATTTAGAACAATAAGTTATAATTTTAATTTTTTTGTTTTCTTACTTGCATGAATAGGCCCCAAAAATATTTTTTCCCGGGTCCCACACTAGACTAACGAGAATGATGTTAACAGATTTGTTGCATAATATTACATATAGAAAGTGGACATATTGAACAATTATAACGACTTTTAAATTTTATGCATTTTTTGATAAATTTATTTGAAAAAAAAAAAGAAACATTCAATATCTCGAGAACGGCTCGTGCTAACGTTCTAAAGCTTATGTCTTCGTTTTCTAATTGAAAATTACGTATGATTTTTTTTTTTTTTTTTTTTTTTTTTTTTAGAATTTTTTTAGAATGTTTTATTCTTCGAACATGTGAGGGTCAAGTATTCACTAACTGTAATAATCGTACCAATTTATTTTCATTTTCGAAAAGCTTCATTCCTTCGTGAGATATCGTGTCCAGAAACTCACATACGCACATACACACATACTAATACACACAGACACATTATTTCAAAAACGTTCAATTCGAATTCAGGGATGTTTTGGAACGTGCTCTCACGTACTTAAATTCGAATTTTCGACCCTGTCACAATACTTTACCTATGCATTATACTATGCAAGTGAAGAAAGTATAAAAAGAAGTTCACAGTTTGTTTGTAGATAAAGTTCAATATTTATTCCTTATTCTTAAAAGATTTTTATTTGTTTTTTAATCGTCCTGATTCGTTGTTGATTCAGAGATTATTACAGCTGTTTCACCTTCAGAATCAAATGTCATAAATAAATGTCTTCTTTTATTTATATACTCAGAACACAACTTCTTTTTAACACTCTAGAGAGCAATTTTTGCCATTTGAAACTTGAATAAAACATTTTGTGCAAAGGTTGAGGGGAAAATTCTAATGAGGCAACAATGACTTTCTCCAACTCAATGCAATACATTGACTTTTTCCATAGCCAAATAATTATTATGTGCAAGATTCACGGCGCACTTTTTTTTTTCCATAAATTAAAAATTGGCGCTTTTCTTGACATTATACAAAACTATTTCGAAGAGTTTAAATTAACATATATTTTCGTGCAAATCTAACTTGACGAGAGATATCGGAAGAATTTCGATTATACTCAAAGCAATATGTTATGTTCCATGTATTAAACTAAAAATTTTAATATTTAAAAGCTTAAATTTGGTATTAAACCCATATAGTTTTAGGTTAATCGATTTGCAAAATGCAAAACCAAAATTCTACCTGTGTTTATTTTTATTTCCCTGCAATTTTCCCTACATGGTAATATATAGGGAAAGTATTGGAATCATGTCGAAAATTGCAACTCGAGTTTTCGATGGATCTACACGTTTTGGGACTTCAAAAATACGAAAAAACCATTTTCAGCGTGACGTCTGTGTGTGTGTGTGTGCGTTGGGGGGGGGGGGGGGTCTGTCTGTGTAATGTATATGTCCACTCTAACTCAAAAATCTAATGGACCAAATTTCATAAAATTATATAGATAAGTCACTTATGAGTTATCCTGGTGCTGATTAGGTTTCGATATAATTCGAAATAAAAAAAACCTGCCTTTTTTGCGAAATAGCCCGCAAAAATCGTATTTATCCACTCTCTAAAAAGCTAATTGACCAAATTTCACGAAATTGTTAGCTAAGTCACGTATGGGTTGCCCTGGTGCTGATTAGATTTTGGTACAATTGAGAAAAAAAGAACTGCTTTTATTTTGCGAATAACGCATAATAAATCCGCATAATGATAATGATCCGCATATGATAATAACGCATAATGATACGATATGATAATACGATAATACGATATATGATATATAATATAATATATGATATATAATATATGATATATATGATAATACGATAAATGATAATATGATAATACGATATATGATGATACGATAAATGATAATACGATAATAACGCATAATGATCCGCAAAAATTGCTAAAATATAAAATAAAAACTACGTGTGCTCTAATATACGTAATTCTTGACGATATAAAGAATAAGATCAATCCCATTAGTCTAGGACTAGCCGTTCTCGAGATATTTTAGATTTTTCGCATTTCTGCTACGCCGGTTTTGAGAATACGTTCAGTTATCAAATAAAAACGAAAATTGAAATAAAAGTGCAAACTTGGTGCCATTTCAAATAATTATGCGTGTTATTTTGCGCCATTAAACTCTATTTAACGAATTATTAAAGAAATAAGGAGAAAGTGAATTTAAGTCTGTAGGAAAAGTCATGAGCTGAACATCACATTTTTCATACTGCAATAAAAAAGTATTTTAATAATTACACTTACATCGATCAAAGAACATCGTGTTAATGGAATTGATTCCGCATATTTGACACTAAACCAATTTAATTAACCCTTATTGGCCAAAACAAAATGTGTCATTAACCTTTTGCTTACGGGTGGGACAGCGCCCATCCCAAACGAAGAATCTCTCAAAAAGACAGGTATTTGACATACCCTATCCCAAACAGTTCGATCCCCCCTTTGCAGACATTGGCGTCCTTGATCGAACTGTTTGGAATAGGGTATGTCAAATACCTGTCTTTTTGAGAGGTTCTTCGTTTGGGATGGACGCTGTCCCACCCGTAAGCAGAAAGTTAAGTGCAAAATAAATTTTTGTATTGTTCTTTGACTTCTGAGCAATTTGAATAAAATTTTAAAATTATTTTGTGTTTACAAACATTATCGGTTATTGAATGGTAAGATGATTGTACTGTTATTTGTTGTATTTGTTTGCTCTTTCTTTGCATGTCATGTTTAAAACGGGACACCATCGTTTGCGGAATGCTGATACGTTTAAAACGAGTGGATAGCCCAATTGCATCTAATTAATTATTTTCGTTTGTTCCGAGGACAATGATTCAGAATTGACCTCATTAACTGTCCGGAAAACTTTTACGGGGAAATATATTGAAAATAAAGCACGAAAATACAAGATATAATAACCTTAAGCCGAGTAAATATGCTATATGATACAATGGTGTGGTAACACGCCAATTCAGTAAAAACTCCAAAATAAAATAAAGACAACCAAAATTGGTTAGTTAAAATGTCTTTAATAAAATACCTTTAATGACGTACTTAAAAATCACACAAACCAGTGGGTTTTTGGACATTTTTAAGTCCTTCAGTGCCACTGATGAAGGACGTAAAAATGTCCGAAAGCGCTCTGGTTTATGTGATATTTTAAGTACGTCATTAAAGGTGTTTTATTAAAGGCATTTTAATGAACCAATTTTTGGTTGCCTTTATGTTATATGATGTTTATTTTTTATTCTTATTATATAAAAATAATAGACCAGAACTCCATAAAACATTGTTTTCAGTTTGCATACGTTTTTACTTTCCCTACAATACATGGTAATGTATAGGGAAAGTATTGGAATCATGTCGAAAATCGCAACTCGAGTTTTCGACGGATCTACACGTTTCTATACCTCTAGAATACGAAAAAACCATTTTTAGCGTGACGTCTATGTGTCTGTCTGTGCAGATTTTGTATCCACTCTAACTAAAAAACTAATAGACCGAATTTCACAAAATTTGGTAGGTAAGTCACTTGTGGACGATCCAGGTGCTTATTAGTTTTGGGTACGATTTTGGATAAAAGAACACGCCTTTTTTTGCGAAATGGCCCGCAAAAGCTTGTATCCACTCTAGCTAAAAATCTAATGGACCGAATTTCACAAAATTCGGTAGATGAGTCACTTGTAGGTCACCCTGGTGCTGATTAGATTTTGGTACGATTCGGAAAAAAATAACCTGCCTTTTTTTGCAAAATGGCCCGCAAAAATTGTCAAAATCTAAGAAGCTACGTATGCTCAAATATATCCATTAAATGCTTGTTTAATACGTAATGTTTAATGAAGAAAAGAATAAGATCAACCCCATTACACTAGGACTAGCCGTTCTCGAGATATATTAGTTTTTTTTTTGTATTTTCTCCACGCCACCTTTGAAAATAAGCCCAGTTATCAAATGAGAACGAAAATTGAATTAAAAGTGAATTAAATTTAATTAAAATAAAGAGAACATGGATATAAGTCTGCAGGGAAAGTCATGTGCTGCCCACATCAGATTTTTACTTTACCTGCAATACATGGTAATGTATAGGGAAAATATTGGAATCATGTCGAAAATCGCAACTCGAGTTTTCGACGAATCTACACGTTTCGAGACCTCTAGAATACGAAAAAACTATTTTTAGCGTGACGTCTGTGTGTGTGTCTGTCTGTGTGTCTGTGTGTCTGTCTGTCTGTGCAGATTTTGTATCCATTCTAACTAAAAAACTATTTGACCGAATTTTATAAAATTTGGTAAGTCACTTGTTTGCGAATCTGGTGCTGATTAGTTTTGAGTACGACAAGTGATAAAGGAATCCGCCTTTTTTTGCGAAATGGCCCGCAAAAGCTTGTATCCACTCTAGCTCCACTCTAGCTAAAAAAAACTAATGATCTGAATCTCACAAAATTCGGTAGATAAGTCGCTTGTGGGTCACCCTGGTGCTGATTAGATTTTGGTACGATTCGGAAAAAAATAACCAGCCTTTCTTTGCAAAATGGCCTTTTCAAAAATCGCCAAAATTTAAAGTAAAAACTACGTATGCTCAAATATATCCATTAAATGCTTGTTTAATAAGTAATTTTTAACGAACAAAAGAAGACCAAGTCCATTACACTACGACTGGCCGTTCTCGAGATATTTTAGTTTTTTCGTATTTTCTCTACGCCACCTTTGAAAATAAGTCCCGTTATCAAATGAAAACGGGAATTGAATTAAAAGTGAATTAAATTTAATTAAAATAAAGAGAACGTGAATATAAGTCCGCAGGGAAAATCATGTGCTGCCCACATCAGATTTTTTGATACTGCAATTGCCTTTTCCATATGCATTCCAACTTGCCCCAAGGTGGGGCGAATGGATACGCTTCTGCTTGGCTACTTAAACAACCTTTCAGGAGTTTCTGATTCTAATCTTATACATTTTAATTGACTCAATCAGTAAAGGAAAAAAATGAAAAAAAATGTATGTTTTTAATTTTTTTAAATGCAAAAAACTTTTAAATTAAATACTTCAACCTGCCCTGAACACTGTATACAATCTCCCCCCCCCCCCAAATTCGAACATGTAGACAGTGCTGTAATATAAAATTGACTTTGTACAGGAAATACAAATTGCTCACCTTCAACAGCGATATCTCTGCGTGTTTTCCGATGTCTCTACACTGTTCTCTATACACCTCTTGCACTGTTGCATGAAGATTAATGAATTCTCTCTCTCTCTCTTTTTTTTAATCGTTATTTAAAGAATTATTTTGCATGTTTCGCTGACACACATGGTCAATGCCAATTTTGCAACCATCAGCAACTTTGTAATTGACTACCCAGCCCTATAATCGAGAATAGGGGTTTCAACAACCTTTCAGGAGTTTCTGATTCTAATTTTATACATTTTAATTGACTCAATCAGTAAAAGAAAAAAATGAAAAAAAATTTATATTTTTGATTTTTTAAATACAAAAAACTTTTAAATTAAATACTTTAACTTGTCCTGAACACTGTATGGAATCCCCCCCCCCCCCCTGCGAAATTCGAACATGTAGACAGGGCGCAGGGCGGTAATATAAAATTGACTTTGTACAGGAAATACAAATTGCTCACCTTCAACAGCGATATCTCTCCGTGTTTTCCGATGTCTCTACACTGTTCTCTATACACCTCTTGCAATGTTGCATGAAGATTAATGAATTCTCTCTCTTTTTTTTTAATCGTTATTTAAAGAATTATTTTGCATGTTTCGCTGTGGGACACACATGGTCAATGCTAATTTTGCAACCATCTGCAACTTTGTAATTGACTACCCAGCCCATCTCTAACAAGAAACCTCTCACATACACCCTCGAAAAAAGGGATCAGTACCCCCCCCCCCCAAAGTTGTATAATTGAGAATAGGGGTTTCCTATAACCCCGCATAAAAAAACTGATGTGGGCAGCTCATGACTTTCCTTATATAATGCAATAAATTTACTACTTTTATAGAAAAAAAAATAGGTTATTCTTATAGTAGATACTTATATTCTTTCCAAGATATTGAATTTTCGCCAATTAGTCGTCATTTTCATTGATTTAACGTCATTTTTATCCATTTGGCGAGATTTTTGTTCATTTGGCAACATTTAAAAAAAAATCGCCAAATCGGCGACATTCCGCCAAATTTGTCATCAAAATCTCGCCAAGCGTTATGAAAGGAGAAACAAGTTATTCTTACGGCAGATAAATAACTATTGACTTTCAAATACAAAAGTATTACTCAAAGTATCTTTTCTCATGAATGGAACGAGCTAGATCCAAGACAATGGTGCCACCCAATTTATCACATGATATTACATATGAAAAGTGAACATGTTTCTCAACAGTTAATATATTTTTTTAATTTATGGGATTTTTTGATATATTTATTTGAAAAATGTTAGAAAAAAATTTTAGGAAGGTTCTGAACATTCGATTGCGTTTATAAACAATAGGCTTCCAGTATTCACGGATTGTGATTTTTGCACCAAATTTCATTCGAATCGCTTTATTCTTTCGTGAGATATCGTCTCCACAGACTCACTGACACACACACATTCAGACATCACCTCAAAAATGTTTGATTCGTTATCAGGGATGCTTGAAACGTGCTCTCCTATCGAAAACTCGAATTCGAATTTACGACCCCGTCACAATACTCTTTCCTTATACATTATGTATATAAGGAAAGTAAAATATACGCTATGACTTTTCTTGACATCTTGTATACGCGATCGAAGTTAAATAAAAGTGTGCATCAATGTAATTTTGAATTTCAATTTTAGGAATGGGTTGATTTGAACTCAAACCATTAATTTAATACAACAACATTTTAGTTTTTAATTACTAATAGACTTTAATAGATGAACTCTATAATTTTGCAGAGTTTCACGGTTTTCTGTATACCTCTCTACAGTTAAGATAGATTTTTTTTGCCGCAAGTACAGTTACATAGCAGCTTTAAGACGCAGCTAATTTAGTTGTCTGAAACAGCTGTTTTAATGCTTTCTCTGTAATCCTTCACGTATGTTTACAAAACCGGAATTTCTCTTTGAAACTAAATTGTGAGAAGAAAATATGCTAAACACTTCCTGTATCAATTGTCAACAGCACGTGCTGCATCTGGGGAATAAAGGTCACTTCACACTGCGTTTTTGTTGCGTTGCGAAATATGTTTGGATGAGTTAATTCTCCCTCATGTTCTTCCATTTTCTAGAATAGTGCCTTGATGGCAAATGTAAATATTTTTTATAGTATCTAAAGTGTGATGGTACTGTAATAAAAATAAAAAAGTTCTTCGTACGTTTAGTTTGAGCTGGATATCCTTCCTGGCCGAGATGTTGGACCAGGCATTTTGGTGTCCAGCTGAAAATGTGTGGAGAATTATATACATTTATTATTTATTTATAGTGAATTTTACCTCAGGATGAGTATTGAATAAATAAAGTAGTTGATTTAAGTAGTAGACAGTTTGCTTTTAGCCTCTTTGCTGAATGCATGTGTGTGTGTACAAGTTCGGATACGAAGTCGGATCTCTACAGACCCGTCGGACGTATCCGACTCTGTGTGTGTGTGTGTGTGTGTGTGTGTATGTGTAAGAGAGAGACGAAATCATCCTGTGCTTATGTACTTTTTTTTGCGTTTTAATTTTTATTTATCATATGTTATAGCAGTTTTTGTTTCATTCTTTTTCTCAACTTTTTCCGTTTAAGCAAAATCTTTGTGCATGAATGTAAAGGGGAAAATTTTATTAGGTCCCTTTTGAAATTTCATAATTTTATACAGAGGGCCAATAAATAATGAAGACAAACGTTTCCTAATATAACTTTATTAGAAAAAGGAAAAATAAAAATTTCACATTATAGAATATCAATATATGTATTTAAAAATAGGGAAAAAAAAAATATTTGTTTAGGCGTTTGCGAAAAGACCTCCTATTGGCTTTAATGTAAAATTTAAGGCGCTTGTAGGAATTTGAAGCTATATATCGCAACTCCTCAAGGATTATTTTGTTCCATACTATCAACAGAAGTTACTTGACGGCTTCAATACTTTTATAAGGATTTTAACAGGCTCTGGCTTGTAAAATATACCATGCACTGAAATCCATTGGATTCAGATCAGACTAAAATATTTTCTCATGCAGAATATAAAAATTCGCAGCTTTCTGTATAAAACTTTAAAAAATTAAAACTTTGTTAGTCGCAGCATGCAAGGTTAAATAAAATTATCAACCGGTTTCGAGGGTAAATAACAACCCCTTTCATCAGGATTAAAAGGTAGAACACTGATACTAGCAAAGACAACGACACATCTGTCAAAATATTAGTTTGAATTACGCTTCAGGTGTGAAGAGTATTGAAAGAGCATATGCTAGTCAATGTTTCCAATTTATCGGTGTGACAGACCTGTTGCCAACATGAAAAAAATATATATATATTTTAAAAATTGCAAAACATTTTTAAAGAGTAATTTGAGACGGAAAGTTAATAAAAAAATATGCCTTTTAAAGTGAAACTTCTTAAACAATACAGATATAGATAACACCACTCAACTTCCAAATCGCTTGTTTTGAATCAAGATCATTCTCATTTTTCTTTTCAAATCAAATCCTTTGGTAACAAGGCATGTGCGTCGCGCATTACCAGTTGACGGACACGCTCAGACACGCCCACAGGAAAGGGGGGGGATGAAACGAACTTTATTATCGGAATCTAAAATACCAATTTTCATACGTTTGCAGATAATCAAATAAATAGAAATTAAAAAGGAAAAAAAATATTAAAATGCAAAACTATACAATATTTCATTTTTGCAAATTATAAAATTGCGATTATTTTCTTTTTGGATTTCGCGAATTAAGTATCAGATAACCAGAAAAAAATGCATATTTCAATGTATTTAAAAATAAATACATAAATATGTAGGAATTATCCTACGGATTCATTTCAAAGGTCGTTGGAGATAAATTCTTCGATCTTTCTGATGATGCCAAAATGGAAACTTCGTGATAATATTTTCGATCGCTAAAGGAACCGATATGTGTGAATATCGCTCAAAATCGAATCGTACCATAACATAAAATAACTAAAACACTAATTCGGATTCACACTAATTCGGACACATATTCTTTTATCACGTAAGATACATCTCTGCTTTGTTCTGAGCAAACATGTTTCGTTGTTGTCAAGATAGCAAATGTCAACACTTTTACGGGGAAAAAAAGAGAAAAAGAAATGCTTGAACAAGACTCAATATTGAAACGAGATGCTAAGTGGAAAAATCGAAACCGAAATGCAGACATTCCTCCATCCAGTTGGCATGCGCGGAGGCAAGGTGACACAGCCGAGCACGTTTCAGTTCCTCAACGTGACTTCTACCGTTGCTACGGCAACCCGAGCTGTTTTACCGGGATCGAGGGATAGTTTTTGCCATTCCTCCCGGTTCGTCTAGGTTGGCGCAGAGAAGATTTGATTTCGACAGAATTGGGATGTAATTTCTATCTTATGGTGTGGTCATATTTCCATTCTTGCAATAATTAGTTGATATTGAAACTAAACGAAAACAAGACACAATGATACCGAAAAGAATTCCTCACCACTTTTCACCTCATAAGAATTTATTTCGTGTCGAAAAGAATTTTCGGCAAATTGAAAATGTAGATGTTTTTAGGGCAAGGGCGAATCCAAGTTCTTTATAGGCTTACTTGCCTATTTTTATGCGAACCTAATAGTCAAGTGCTTACTTGACTATTAAGCCCACTTTAATGGGCTTATTTGACTGGGGCCAATTTTCCGTATTCCATATTTTTATTATTAAAAAAGTTTTAGGGATGGGGGGGGGGGCTAGAGTTTACGTTTACCTAGGGGCACCGCACCAGCAAAGTGTTAAAGCGGCCCTGGATAGATCCAGTAAGAAATAACGAAGAGAGGGAATTCACTCTAATTATTTTTTTTATTGATCATTTATCTAGTATACCCAGAAAACATTTATCGAAACGGATTGGAAATTATTGTTTAATTTTAAAATACAACAAACTAACCCCAATTTTTTGTTTTTGTTGTTCATTAAACAGTATAAAAGTATTTAGAATCACTGGAAGTGACACCTAACTTTAACGGAGAGGAGTGACAACCAGAATCGCCCGGGATTCGTCCTTGTCATCAGAAGTTAAGAAAATTGAAACTCTTTTCTGCGTTTCCGTCCGTCCGTCTGTCGGTCAGCATGTTCGTAAATTTACTTGACCGGTTTTGTCAGTCAAACTGGTGCACGCACACGCAGACAGAAATATTTCCCAAAAGTATTTAAACGTGTTCAGGATCTAATTCTAAAATCTTCGGGAAAATTATGTTTTCTGTATACGCAATGTTGTGAAAAAGAAGAAAGTGATTTTGGAGCACTTAAAATGCGTATATTTCGGGGTAATCAAATGACTATTGAATTTTCTCACTTTTATTTTCTCACTAGTGGGTGCTCATGGAAAATCATAGAAAAGCTTTAATTTGTTATATCCATGAAGTTCTTATTATAATACCTCGTTGGTTGTATTTCAAAGAGTTTAAATATACCGAAATTATACCTTAGAGAACATTCAGGAGGGATTAGTGTATTGTAGTACCTGGTTGCTAATCAGACAGTGGTTTCTCCCGCTTTGACTCAAGCAGGGGTGGTTTAAGGAATTTCGGGGGCCCTTATAGTTCTTAAATTTGGGGACCCACACATCTATCTCAACGGAAAATCCAACCTGTTTTTACTAATATTTAAGCACAAAGGTCATGATGGGTCCCACTCTGAAGTTGTTGGCAGACAGCAACTATATTATGGGGCCCTTAAACCGGCCCTGGCCCTAGATACTTTAAACAAGGGAGAAACCATTGAAGAGGGATTAGACATATGAAGTGGGAGTTTCTTTATTAGTTCCCGCCTGAGAGAGACTAATCCCACTGACTGGCCTCTGAAGATCTACCTCGCACTCGAAATTATGCTATTTGATATGATACTGCTGTATATAAAAATTATTGTTTGCCCCCAAATTTTAGCATTCGATATTTTGACGGATTGAGAACATTATCGGAAAGCTATGTAAGTTCTACGGGACCTGCTGCTGATTAGATTTTGGTTCGAATAAAAAATTAGGATCGCTTACTTTTCTATAAAAAAAAAATAGAGGGTGGGCCATCGAAAGCGAAATAAAGTAAGAAATGTGCCTACCTTTGTATGTAATTTATTATGGCAAAGCAAATTAAATCTCTCCCATTATGTTAGAATACACCATTCTCAGAATATTTATTGTAGAATTTTAAGGAGTTGACGTCGTTTTAAATGCACTAAGAAGTCAAATTAAACACATTATAAATTGCAAGTTCAATGTAATTTCAAATAAGTCACCATTTCATGAGTTGTTTCATACAATAAAACTCAAATCAACGTATGAAAATAATATAGAAAGAAAAAATGAATTTGAGTCTGTATGGAAAGGCATGTGTCGACCTTTTCTAAAAGAATTTGAATTGCCTACTTTTCTAAAAAAGAAGTAGCATTCCAACTAGCGATCGACTGTACTTCAGAAGCACATCGTGAATTATACGTTCAGGCGAAGATATCTTTTGGCTTAAACCGTATAGTATTGGGTTACTATAATCAAGGTCCGGATTCAAGCCTGAACGGGGAACAGGCAGTCGGTTTCCTCAGTGGTGAACTAACCGCCAAAACGAACACGCAACCTTCTAGACGATGATCGCAACGCCACTCATATGGCAGCGTCACAAAAGACACCTTCCCTTCCTTGTCTTGGCATTCGACAATCGACGCCGCACTCTCGTCCGCTGTACGATCTTCTAAATATACAGGCTGGCGCAACCGCTATTTTTGACTCTTTTCGACGAATGTGATAACGGATCCAGTCAATTATCATCTGCTTGTGCCATTTATGGCACGCACATGTTACATGGCTAATATTTTTAATACGCTATTTATCTGTAAAATAAGTGCTTCTGCTTTCAAGAGAAGTGTATCAATCATTCAAGAAAGTAATCCAGAAAGCTTTGATTTACTAGAGATACCGAGAAAAGGACGAGAAAGTGATCCTCTTTTCGCCACGTACAGCTAGCTGAAAGGTAAAATGGCGCCAGTACATATATGACAGCATTTTATGCGATTTTTTTTAACGTAAATTTAGATGATAAGATTTTATTTATTGAAATTCGTCGAACATTTTATGGGATATACTTGTAGAATTATAACAGCACAAAATACATATGTCAGATTTGAATGACAGATTTTAATTTATGGTTGAGTAAAGTATACTCATTGTGATTTTTCCGTAACTTTAACATTTTTGTAAAAAATAATGCGTCGCTAGCCAGGATTCCTGAGTGGATGCTCTATATGACGGCACGCCACTGAGAATATTATTTCATTTGAAAAAGTCTGACTCAGCGGAAGTTCCTTTGTTGTTTTGTCCTGTCCCGACCAGCTGTTTCTTTTTCTGCATAAAGTGTCCAATCAAATGCTATCGATCGATGCCTCACGTGTGTTAAAAATGTGAACACTGAAGATTTCAAAATGTAAAGACCATCTTACATATCTAATGTATCCAAAGGATAATTTTCGTTGTAAACGAACATATTTCGATATTGTGTGAAAACAATTTCACAAGTTAGACTTTCCTTATAATTTTTTTATATATCGCTCAAAATCATAGGTTTATTGTTGTTATCGATTACAATAAGCATATCAGATTTTTTCCGTCAAGTCTATGTCAAAGAATATCACATTCTAAATCTTGAGATTAATATGAACTTTTTAAAAATTTAATTGCTCTCTTTCAGATATCGCTAGGAATTATAGTTTCAATGACATTATTATTTTACACAATTAAAACATAAATTTTATAAATTTAATTAAAAAAATTTATTTATTATTTCTATCTCAAACCTTTAAAAGATTAAATACATGATAAATACACGAAGTAATTATGATAGAATTATGACGTAATTATGAAGACGAAGTAATTATGATAAATGAGCTGGATTTTGTACTAGCTATAAACAGTTTCGCTATTTGGGAGCTATTTTGACACAGGAATTTCCTACCTTTGCTGCAGTGACTCATTTCATCTCAATTATTATATAATGTTTATATTAGAAATTTATCTGTCTTATATATAAAATATTAGATAATGATATATATATATACAGGGTGTCGAAAGCCCAGACCAACCGACTCGCCCGAAGACTTAGAGTAACAGTTTGGGTGGCCGGGATATATACAGGGTGTATATAAGCTGTTTTGACAAAAAAAAAAAAAGGAAAAAGAAAGAAAGATATATATATATATATGGAGAGAGAATTAACGTAATCATAAGTTGCACAATCCCATTTATTTACACCAGAGAAAGACTCAAAGTAGATGCTCAAAGTGACGGCCAAGGGTACCGTTACACAATTCACACCGGCGAATGAACGACTGGAGCACCCTCTCGAAGACACCTGGTGTCGTGTTTATCCTGTCCGCTGCAACAACGATTCTCGCGACGAGATTTTCTACAGAGTCCACAGGCGTCTCGTACACCAATGATTTTATGTACCTCCAGAAGAAGTCCAGTGGATTGAGGTCCGGTGAGCGTGGAGGCCAAGCCACAGGTTCACTATGTCCAATCAGGCAATCAGCTGCAACTGTCGCTACTGCTTCTCAAGTTTGTTATGCTTATATCCCAAAAATTAAAAGCATTGGCTATGAACAGTAAGTAATAAATTATAACATTTTCAAACTTCTACAAGGATAATCTAATTTTTGATCAAATTCTTAGTTTTTGAACTGTAATAGTTATAATTTCGATATTTTAATATTTGAATAAATTATATTGTACTATTGGTGCACGAGCACGAGATATTTTGTTTGATTTTAAAGAAATTTGGAAGTGAAGTGAACTTGTGGATTCTAAATATGATTGATGAGGTTTGAAGAAAGTAATTGGAAGTATGAAATTCTAGTATGTATTTATGTCCAGTCAAGCAAATTTATAAATTCACCGTTGAGATATAAGTTTAGTTTATATGCCAGCAAGCAAGTTAGTAAAATAATTTGAAGTCTGTGGTTGGGGTATTCGTCTGAAAAAGAAGTGACAACTAAAAGTGCTAGCTATAAACAAAATGTGAGTAATTTGTAACCCTTTGAAAGCTCTACAAATTCAAATAATGGAATTTCGGGGTTCTTAGTTTGTCACAATGAAAGACGTTTCACTTAAAACCATTTCGGCTCCATCGGCCTGAAGCCACTGCCGATCCCCACTCGAGGTGAGGCTCTATATGCGAGAGGGAGAGGATTATTCTATATCCTCCTCTCACCTCACCTAAGTGGTACATTGACCTGTGGATCGAACCGTAAGTTATTTGGTACTCGTGAAGCAGGCTCTTCCAGGCGGCGGAGAGGAGCTGGTCTTGTGGCCTTCTCTAGACCCGTCGGCGACCGGGGTCGGACCTTCGGAATCATCTTCGGACCTCGTCCGGTGAATGATTTCGTCGACTTCATTCCCTCGGCCGTGCTCTCGCCGGTCGGTTCATAGTTCATGCCTCACCCTTCATATGCGGCATAAACCCATGGGTTGTCACGGGTGTTGGTCTTCAATCTGAAGCCACTGCCGATTTTTTGCTTGAAGGAACCATAGAAATATTTTGAAAAATCTCCGGGATTACTGAGGGAGTCGGAGATATTTACCAGGCTGACAAATATTAGGTTCGACAAGGGCAATTTACAAAATAGACGTGTAAAACTATAGGATTAATAAATAACAACAAACTCATATTTTTGAATAAAATATTAGAGTATTGCTTATTTATATTTATTAATTATTGTTAATAATAAAATAAACATATTTGCTGTACATCTGGTTTACTGGTTACAAACAAGCATTGTGTATATATTTTATAATGTTTTTGTATTAATATAATTGACATGTTAAAACTTTACTAA
The DNA here is from genome assembly GCA_951213105.1 of Amaurobius ferox. NCBI lineage: Eukaryota > Metazoa > Arthropoda > Arachnida > Araneae > Amaurobiidae > Amaurobius > Amaurobius ferox. The sequence continues at coordinate 20,274,482 of OX578143.1, forward strand.
TTTTAAATTTTTTACGTACTCATAAGGAAAGGTGGCAAATCACGGGATACAAAGCCGCAGAACTCTAGTTGAACATCACTGGTCATTATATTAAGTAAAATAGTTTGGGTTAAAAATTTTGATTCAATACAACATGGCTAATCATAATAGGCATTCAAAAATCTTCCAAATCTTTGAAAAAAAGATTGTGGATCAGATCAAATACGAGTTGCATTTAGTCCCGAGGATGTTCTTAGTTGTTCTGGTTCTGAGCACAGGCAGGTCCAACATTTCCATATCATTTGAAAATTAAAAAAAAAGTTAAGTAACAGCGCAGTTGATGATCTCTGGTTTCAGAGGTCAAAAATAGTCTTCTTCATCAGAATAATTGAGACGAAATGAGTCACTGCAGCAAAGGTAGAAAAATTTTGATTGGTGGGACAGAAATTTATCTATTTTTGTTGCAGTGATATACAGTACAGTAGTTGATTTCAAATGCTAAGCGTTACCACTCTAAATTAGCTATTACTGGAAAATATTTAAGAAGCATAAATGTATCAAAGATCATTTAGGTTATTTACAATTAGTTTTACATGTCCTTCATAATTGCATGTGCATTTGCATTATTATAACAAAAGCACCTGATTTTTTTTTATCTTATATTTCAATTAACTAGTAATGAATAAACTACAACATTTTGTATCATAAAGTTACAAGTTCCCTCGAAATGCTTTAAAAACAACAAAGTAACGATGTTTTGAAAATTAAGTTTATATGCAAGTTCAGCATTTGCTACACAAGTAACACACATATAACCGATGTCAAACCGGTTTTACGTTATATTATCCTATGTGTTATATGAAAAACCAGTAATGCATCTGTTTATAATACCGTATTATAACCGTCAACCCCACTCCCATTGCCATATATATATTTTTTTTAAATCGTATATTTTAAAAATTTCTATTGGTGTTCTTTTTTTTTTTTACCTCAGGAGCTGAAAAGCCAAATAAACGGTCGAATAAAATCCATACCGCTGAAACAGCCCCCCCCCCCCCCCCCCCCCCATTATCCTATACGAAAAACACATAATTTGAGGCCCCAAATTCATTATCGATCAGAGCACCCAAGACAATAAATCCATTGCTGAAACTCTTCTAATTTAATTTTACTCTTTTATTAAAAAAAATAATAATATTTTTATCGGGGATACAATAACGGCTTTACAACTACTGACCTGATACCAAGATTTTTCCATTGTATTCTACAGTTTTCTTCCAACGTGAAAAGGCATCACGTTGGGCCCTCCGGTAGATTGGCGCCAAAAATTATCATTTGGCATAACATGTTTTGGAAATTCACTTTCGAATAGAAGAAAGACCCAGTCGAATTTCCGCCAAGGTTGTCAGTAGACGTTTGTCCGGACTCTGTTTTTGCTAAACGTTTCAAAGAAGTGCGTAGTTCTGTTAGGATACAATTGTGAAGTGAAGTAAGTGAAAACTGATTAAAAATAAATTGCAATAGTATGTATACTACTTTCATTTCTTAATGAATTTTCGGAGGGAAGGAGCCAATTTTTCCTGCTCTATATGTGACCCCAATAAAACTGTTACAGCACTAATCGCTGCTCTATGTAGTAGATGTGGAATTTTAAATCCGCTGTAATTTCAGGGTTAAATCAGTTCCAATTATAAATTATTTTATTGCACAGAGTTGTGCACTATTGCTGAATACGGTGGACGAACTAAGCGCAGCGTTTCACTCGGGACTTTCTGTCCCGGGGGGGGGGGGGATGAAACTTTAGGGGTAGGTTTTCTATTTTCCCTATATAAATATATCTAAATGCTGTCACATAGACAGAAACTAGGTTAACTTAACATTTCTTCCCGGAGAGGGGGGGGGGGAATAATCGTTTACGGGGAACGAAGCCCCCCCCCAGATGTATTTCTGAAGTGAACACTGACTAAGAGGTCGCTTAGCCTCCACCCCACCCCCCATTTTACATTATTCAATCTGAAACTAATTCTTTTTGTGTATTTTTAAAAATGATAAAATACTAAAACAGAAAATGCAATTTCGACTTATGAGGTCACTAGAAAATATTAGCTTGAATTCCACAATAAAATTAAAAAAATATATATATATATTAACAATCAGGGTGTTCTTATCGTGTCCAAAGAGCTGCTGTCAAAAGTGTGCTGGAATAAAGATTCTGGTTTTCCTGGGCTAGAGAATTAGAGGTCTCGCTATCTTGCACGGCTGTCCATAGAAATTGTGAGCACCACTACAAATATTTATAACATTTACCCTATTTGATTTCCCCTCTTTGTTAATGTTTCATGTCTTCTCCGTCAAAAATTAAAAATTGAGGATTCGCCCCCACCCTCTTTCTCCTGGCGCACATATCTCCCTATTGGAGTAGTGTCCGTCCATTTTATGGATGACCTGGTATCTGCTTTCTATTGTCAGGTCCGTGTAGGAACACCGTCAGAGGGGGGGAGGGGACGCATTGTATAGGGATTCCGGAGGTATGGGGACCCATGCCTCATTAACAGTTTATGAAAATCGGTCAATAAGTTGTAAAATAGAGAATAGTATGGAATTCCCACGCTTTTCCTGCATAGGGGTCCAAAAATTCTGTCAGAGGTTTTGGACCCAAGTTCTAAACTCCAGTCCATCTAGCTTATCTTCTGCGATAAAAGCATAATAGAAACCTCGCAAACTGCTGTCTGGAAAAATAAGTTCTTGCTTAGTTTTACTGTATAAAAGAATTTAAATAAACAATCGGTTTTGGAGGCATAGAGACATAAAGCAAAAGAACCCTCCTTGTTTGGGATAAATAGACAGAGACCCATCACCAATGAAGGCACGGCATTATGCCCTACGAAACGGTTTAAATCCCCCTTCGAAATTAAACAGTTTCAAAATATTTGAGATTGATATAAACTTTATTGAGATTGATATAAACTTTAGAATAAACTTTATAAAATTGAGATTGATATAATCGTTATTTAAAACTGAATATCTCCTCAAAGTGAATTTCAAGATAAGCCACTGGGCCGTATGACAGACATGTTTCTTTCGCTGTTGTTGGTGCACCTGTCATTTTATTCTGAAGGAGGTTGTTCTTTGCCTCTGAAACTGGTTGATTAATTCAACCATTTAAGCTGTTGAACTAACGAAGTAATTATTTTTGCAGTCATAAATACATTACTCAAGATAAATAAATTTATTTATTTTTAACTTGTCTTACAATTAGTATTTTTATAAAGAATTAAAACACTATCCTAATCACAGAACTCATAGAATTATGTATGTGTGGGGGGCTGATCCATCATTGCCGCTTAGTTCGCCTATCGTTAAATCTGCCCCTGATATGAAAGTAAATTCTTAATGGTAGATCTTTTACGATATTTTTTCTTTCATTAATGGACTTCTTTAATTGAGATAAAAGAATAACAAATTAAACTTTATTTTTTTTTGTCTCAAAATTGTAAGTAAATGTTAATGCTGTTTCATTCTTTATTTTTCATGTTTATCTAAGTAATATAAATTTTTCCTTGCTGGTGTGTAGGACCCTTAGCATGTTAACAGCTCAATCCATGTGAAGAAATTAAACCTATCCATGGAGACCACTGCAATGAGAATGAGTGTGATTTCAATTAAATCACAGTTCACTCTATAGATGGCGCCACTAAAACAATGTCAAAGACCTTTAAACAGGTCGTGAATGTTTTTTGTTCATGTATGATTTTGATTCTAATATATTTTAAAATATATATAAAAAAAAAAAGACACAATTTCTTTATAAGTGGGAACAATCGGACAATTTTAGTTTGATGAAAATAAAATTGCACCTCTCATGTATCCCCAAAATTGTAAATCGAACTTTCGAACAACATTCCCTGAAATAATTGAAATGATGGATTTATGTTCAAACAGCAACGACAAAGAAGCAGTCTTCTATTTTATATATACAATAGATTAGATAAAAATGTTAAAATCCATACATTTATCTCTTTAAAATCCCTCATCTTACTACATCCTTTATATTTACCATGGCTACCATATCTGTGACGTAATAAGTGTGTAACCAATGGTTGTAGGATACGAACTCAGAAGATGACTTCTGTGACCCATATCATATCGCAATTGCGGCAGATTGCGACACGCACAGCTCAGCTTGCTTTCTGTTGTGTTGTATGTGGTGTATCATGTAAGTTAATAATGTCTAATATAAAATAAAGATCGATTGTCATCATACCAAGGTATAACTTGATAATTAAAAACTGTGGAATTATTTTGTTTCGTATGAAATTGATTTTTAAGGAAAAGGAGTTTAAAATTACGGAGTTATCTTTTTAATCATCTGCATTTTGTCAAAATATATAACCAGCCCATTGTTATTATTTTGGTTAATCCATGTTTCAGAAATTAATTTTAAGAACTGTTTTCTGTATTATCAATGTAATACTTCAACAAATGAAATACGTATAAACTTTTTTATATAGTGTTTTCCTTGTTCAACTTCCAACAACCTGTTGAGCGAGCAGCGAAATATCGCCAAGTTTGGCGATCTTGTATCATTAGCTCAAGTGAAATTTAAATTGTGTGTGGACGAGTGTTATTTATTTTCTTTATGCTATCTTTATCTATAAATGTTTGAAAGTATGTTTTAAAAATATTTTTCCATGTATCATATATGTGATTATACTAGTTCTTTTTAGGTCTAGTTTTTATCAATTTGATTGCATATGTCTTTCTGGACAGCAGGTTAAAAATGCACATTAACGAAAATCTTTTATTATTTAAAGGGGCAAAAATAATTATGTGAAGTAAACTATTGCGTAAAATAAAATTAAAATATTTTTCTGCAAAGAAATTAATGTATTTCAATCTGCTGCATATAGTTTCCACTATTTGAGATAAAATTTTCCCATGATTTAAATAGTTTTTTTATTTGAATATAAAATAAAAAATAATGAATCCTTGGAGTCAATAAAATTTTGTATCTCTATTGTTCTAAAGTTCACCATTCATATGATTATACAGGTGCTAAAACAAGTAAAAACCTGTTAGAGTTAAGTCAAGTAAATGCAGTATGTAAAGCAACAATATTTAGCTGATTTTTGAAAATTTAAAGCTGTGTCCCAATTGGTCGTGTGTTATTAAGATGAAAAGTAACACTTTTTCATTTAACTTGAGAATTTCAGGCTTTAATTATTCTGTCAAATTGTTGAAGATAAACACTTGTATTTATCATTTAAATTTGTAGGATGATAACAGCCTATGATTAATGTTTAGGCTCAACAATTGTTCCAGAAGACCTTTTAATAAAAATCACATTTGGTATATTTTGTAAACTTTTCCTTCCAAAATAATGGGTGTTATTAAAAATAATGCCCTTTATCTTCAGTCACCATTCAATTTAAAACTGGTTAGATTTTGTATGAGATGCAGGAAAACATGCAATTAGTTATTGTATCTATTTGGTTCATGAGCATTAATTTATGTGATATGCTTTGAGGTGATCCAATCTTAACGAAATTTTCAGACAACTGAAAATCTAAGTACCCATTTTTTTTTTTTTTAAATGAACAAGCTGATTTTTAGTCATAGTCCCTTTAATTTCAGATTTTCTGAAATTATAAACAATAAAATCCATGTAGTAGAATAAGCTACAAAATGGATATGGTAATCAAGACACTCTGGCATTCACACTACACTTATTATATCATTTAGTATGGTTTACCTTTCTTAGTCTTTACTTATGACCAATGAGGAACTCTTGGTAAAACTACCAGGTGTATACCACACATGGTTGCATAGAGTTGCTTATAGATAGTGCTATAGACACTGCTCAGTTATCTTATCCCCTTAGATGTGGGCTCGAGAAATATAGCACCTTCATGTTTACCTATTACCATTGAAAAACATTTGTGTAAAATTTCAGGCTCCTAGATTGAGGGCTTATGGAGACACTATTATCTTCTACCTTGGTCACCCCTTCTCATCCCTCTTAGATATGGATTATAAAAAAATATCTTTGTAGTATGTTCTTGTGCAAGTAACATACTAAAATTTAATGTTCTTAGCTCGAGAGGTAGAACAGATATGATGATCTTTCTGCTCGTTCATACCAGATCTAGCGTCACCTTTTCTCAACACCTTTAGGGTAACAGATAAAACCTTATAGAGTTATATTTCTCCCAATTTGAAGATTTCAAAAGATAGGAAACTAAACTTCCCATTTGATACACATTGAGAGTCACTCAGTAGTAGAATACCGGATTTAGGTTGGTAGAGCCTTAAAGTCAGTGGTGAAGTATGAAGGTAATTTGAACAGATAGTGTCTCCTAAAGCAACCACTTACCAAGTAGCTCCCTCTTTAATTATACATTATTAGAAATATTTTATGCACTTCAAATAATGTACAATTAAAACAAAAGTTACATGGTGCCGGGTTATTGGGGGTAGACACTGACCCCCAAATTCCATTCATGCTTCATCACTGCCTGAAGTATAGAATTTCAGGCCTTGCCTATAGTCCATTGATGCTGGTCACTGCAGTGGAACTGCAATTCATGTAACTAGTGGATTTATTAATGCAATTCACATATCTGATAAACACGTATCATGCTTCTTGGAATAAGTAGTTATTTGCATTATTAATGATAAAATGAAAATTATGTTGTAAAATTCATTGTGTTTGACAATTTTCATATTTATTTTTAGTTATAACAGTAACAAGAATCGGAATAGCTCTTCTGGAAGTGTTGATAGCAGTGGTTATAAGTAAGCTTTGTTATTTTATTCTTTACTGTATTAAGTTGATGTTATAACTACACTGATCTTCAAAATTAAAAAAGAATCTAAAAAATTGTATACAACTAATTGATATTAATTGAAATTTTATTGATTTCATGATTCGCATAAAATGCGAATTATGAAATCGCATTTTATCGAAGTTGTAAAATGCAATTGTGTCGCAGTTGTGCATGCCCATATTTACATCATGAATTATATAGGTTTTTGTGAATTTTTTCTAAATTCGAGTACTAGTGTATACTAATGTACAGACTATTGAGGACATTGGGCCCTATCAGAGGCTGAATCAAATGTAGCATCTATGCATATATAAAATTAAAAGTCTGTTCTGTATACGAATCCACAGTTTTTGACCAAATTTTTTCAACATTTTGTATGGTTATTCTGTATTTCACTGTGGATAACCCTCGTCATCTTTCAAGTTTTTAGAACCAGGGGTTGTTGAGATAAATATTAATAAAAAAATATGCAAAATTAAACCTTCTATAGATACTATAACATTATGTAGATGTTTTTTTCTGAAACTTTATTTAAAAAAAATTATATCATGCTGCAACAGAATTAAATTAAATGTGTTTGTACAGCAAATGATTTTTATTCAATTTTTGCACTTTAAACAATAAAGAAATTGGTATAAAAATATGTATAATATTTTATAAATAAGTGTTATTGTGTTTTTGATTATGTTATATCAGTTATATTACCTGGGATATAAGATTATATGAAGTATTAATATTTTAAGTTTTTTAAGCTGTTTATTTTGGCAAAAAATTTTCAAATTCATATAATTTTTTATTGTGTTTAATAAATAGTTGCAACAGAAAAAAAATGTTACAGGCATACCTTTTGCTATCATTTTTACATCTTCATTTTGGCATATGTCGATCAAACATCAAATTTTTGTAAATTTATTTATGGACAGGACCAGGAAGTTTCATTCTTCAGATTTGCTTGTGCAGATAATTTTGTATGGGGAGAACAAAGATTAGAATTTGCGCACATTTAAATCATCAGCCATGCATATTTACTACTTAACTAATAAAATTTGACACATATAACAAGAAGTTTCAGTTATATAATAAAATGTATAAAAATTAGGTATGAAAATAATCATCAAAGGGGCGTTGAAGAAATTACCTGCACGTTTTGATTATTAGGACATCTATTTTAATTCAGGTCAGGTACTGAACTGTGCCCTTCAGAAATCTCCCTCTCTCTATGCTTCTAAGAAACAATCTTCTCTTAAAGTTTTTTATATTTCATGACAAAATCAATTATGGAATTTCAATATTTTTTCCCAAAAATAGCATATATGTCTGTATTAAAGTTAATTTTCAAAACTGACCTATCACAAATAAAGAAAAAACTTTTAATTGCATTTTTAGTTCTAGCCATAGCAGGAAAGGAAACTACCAGGCATACACTGAAAACAATGCAAAAGACAGCCAGTTTGATATGAAAGCATTTATAAATGTCAAGGATGGGAGTAACTTGACTGACATCTCTCCTGTTTTAACATGCATCAGAACACTCAGTGGTAAGTGTCTAACAGAATATTATTCTAAATATAAATTTCTAGAGCACAGCACTAGTGTAATCTTTTGAAACTTTGTTGCAGTAAAGGTTTTCAACTACCTTTGGTGTTTAAAAAGACCAAGTTTCCTACTGAAACTACTGCAACTATTTAGAACCATTGTTATAAAGTGAGGGTGCTAAATATTTCCACTACAATAGTGTATTGGAATATTCAAAAATTGATTATTAAAATTTTGTTCTTTTTAGAAATGCATTAGATATTTCAGTTTTGTGTTATTAGAAAAAAAAAATTTATATTTTTTAGCGACTATAATATTCATGTGTGAAAATTTTCTATTGTTTTTCCTTTGTTCTTTCTGTAATCAAATTTTCTAGAGCTATTTGACTGGTATTAACTTATTACCATATCAAAATCACTACATTTTATTTATGTATGTACATACGGGGCAGGTGACCGAGAGGTTTAAGGCAAACATTTCCTCATGCTCTCTCTACTGCTGGGTTGTGAGTTTAAGTCTCATCTGTGGGCATTGATGTTATGGTGTCTATAAAGGGTGTAAAGTTTTTCACCCCACGTACTGTGCCAAGGCAATGTCATGTAATGGTAAAAGTTCACATGACAGCAGATGTTTGGGCGAATGATCAGTTAATCAAAGTACTGGCCATTAATAACAAACAAAGAAAACTATTTATTTACATTTCTTAATTAAAACTTATCGTAGCCAGGTGATTTAAAGAAATTTCAATTTTATATTTCTTTGTATATAAATAAATATGTGGTTAGATATTGTCAGATCTAGCAGCATTTTTAAGAACATAGTTAGCTTTCCCTTCGTCTTTAGAATCACATAAACTTGTGGAGTGTATTTCATAAGGCAATAATACATTTCTAGTACTGACTTCCAGTCTTATAAGGATACAAAATTAGATTAACTTTTATAAATTGCTGAACGTAAACTATCATCTTTGGTATTACTTCAGGATATCTGATACCTATTGGTTCACTCCTAATCTATTATTTTAACTGAAGAAAGTTATACCTCTATGTTCATAGATTAAAACTGATGTTTTGCTAAGCATACTTTCCAGTATGGTAGCAGAAGCATTGAAATTTAACTTGTATTAATTAAAGTTCTGTGGAAGAAAATAATTATAACTCTAGTCAGAGCTGTCCTTATCGAAGAATTAATAAGTTCATGTCCTTTAACTTTAAGGAAACCCATTGAATTGAAATTTTATTAAATATATCAACATTTTACTATCATCCAAATAAGCGATGTTTACTGTATTCTTTAAAAGCAGGTTTTTTTTTAAACTTTACTTGTTCTGTATCCTTTAAAATGTTAAATAATTTTGTTGTTGATGTAAGTGTATCAACCTGGTCATAATTTTATTTTTATAATATTGATAGAGTGTGATGCTATTTGGGATAAAGACAAATCAAAGTCTGTTAGAAGTCTATCTCTTAAAGAGTTAAAGAATGAAAATAACATTCCAAAAGAGGTAATATAATAAAGTGTTATTTTATCAGTCAATATTTAATTGCTGAATTTATACACCTTTCCTTTTTATTATATTTCTAAGTTTTATATTTTGAGTCTTTGGCTCTACTTGACGTTCTCGTGCTATCAAAATAACAGGGGCCAACTTCAAGAAAATATTGGGGGTGCCCAGGTAAACTCTGATTCTATCCCCTTTCTTAGGTATGGTTTTCAGTCTCAAGCAGGGAATTTTTTATCCTCACCCCCATACTTTTATTAAAAGAAAACACTTTGGTATTTTGTATGTTATGTCTTTTACCCTCAACTATGTTCTGCATTTCTTTATTTATTTTCTTATTTATTGCCCATTAGTATTATTTTTTGGGGGGGAAGGGGGGAGGGGGCAAGAGACATGAGCACCTTGGAGTTGGCACGAGAGAGAGAGAGAGAGTGCAAAGTAATTTTTGTAATTGTGAGAAAGGTCATCTATTGAAATAGCAGAGTCTGGAGTCTTCTATTGTTTATGAGTTGTAAATGATTGCTTATAAGTGATCTGAAATTTACAAGAGTTTGAATATTTTGAATTTGATGTTAATTATCTCAAATATGAAGTGTGGTAGAATTTTTACATTGATATTTACTTTTGATTTAGAATGGGTTTTATTTTGCTGTTTCTTTGCGAGATGGCACCTGCCTCTTTACATCAAGTTCCATTACAGATCATTTGGGCTTTCCTAAGGTAAACTTCCTTTTCTCTCATGCATTGCTTGTATCTATTTTCTTTTTCTAAACTGCTTATTCAAAGTGGAATTTAAATTGAAAAATTAAATTTGGATGCATTTAAAATCAAATTTAATGTTTAAATTTAATGTTCCAAACTGCTCTAAAGCAATTAAATGTTAAAATTCAAGTTTTTACCAACAAAATAATTTTTATAAAGTTAAAAAAAAAAAAGTACATTCATGCTCATCAACCATTAAAGTAATTCCTTGTAACAGATTCACAACTTGTTATTCACAAGTACCACAGTATTCGTGCACATTAATTTAGTAGTGCTTGAGCACATTAATTTAGTGCTCTTCTAAAAACTTTAGAATTTGGGTCATGAGTACTTAATTTGGATATAACAAATTTTGTTCATAAAAAGAGTATTCATTAAAAAGATATAATAGCAGCACATTGATATTGTTATATATAATTTAACAGTATACTTACAAAAAAAAAAAAAATCTGTGAGCAAGCAGCACATGACTTTCCCTACAGACTCAAATTCATCTCCACTTTCTTCCTTCCATAATGCATTCAATTAATTTAATTGCATAAAATAACATCAATACTTATTTGAAATTATATCAAACTTGCCATTTTAATACATCTTCATTTATTGTGTGATTTTGAATTTTGATGTGCTTAAGTGGAGCTCTATGGAGGTATATACTAGTATGGTGGTGCTCTTTGATACTAGTGCTTTCGAATCATTGGAGGTTGCAGATCTCTGCCTTAAAAGAAGTTATTTACAATAGAGGCTCTTATCTGAAAGGCACTATTGTTTCCAAGTGTCATTAAAAAAATTTCTTGTAATTATAGAAGCAAAAAGGAGAAAAAAGGTTATAATTTTGCCAAACTTAAACCCCTCAGTAGGTGTTTAATTTTCCTACAGTGCATATTAATTTGTTGGGTATGTTTGGTCACTATGTGAAAAATACATTGTCATAGCTGCCAACTCTCCCGGTTTTTCGCTATATCTTCCGGTCTCTCGGGTAAGTTGCTCAATCTCCCGGTTTTCACTCAACTGACCTTATTTTCCCCGTTTAGGCAGAAATCATACGAATGCAAATCGTGACTTTGTTTTCCGCGGTGCAGGATTGGATCACGATTGACGTTTGTATTTTTGTATTTGTATCTACAGGTTACAAAAGTAAAAAAATCGGAAATAGATCACGAATATTCCGAAAAATATCACGAAATGAGAAACGAAGTCACAAATTTTGAAATCGAAGTTTTCCCGTTCTTTTGTCTAAAAATCCGTTTCTCATCTATCACATAATCGGCGCTCGCAAACGGCAATTATTCCTACAGCATCACGAGAGATATGACCAATAATTATCTAATTAATGTGGGAAAAATGCATTTGCATCGACTAAAATTTTATTAAATTTTGTTTTATATACAAAACTATCGTTCAAACGTATTATTAATGAAATGAAAGTCTTTTTTGCAGCAGTATCGCTAAAAACGACGTTTGTGCGAGATCCTCCTTATATTTCGTTTTATTATGAAACTATTTTTCAACTTTTACAATCTGTTAGCATCGTCAAATTTTTTTATAATTATTTCGTATTTTATACAGAAAAACTATTGTTCAAACGTATTATTAATAAAATGAAAAGCTATTTTGCAGCAGTATCGCGAAAACCGGCATTTGTGCTCTATCCTCCTTATATTTTGTTTAATTGTGAAAATAAATTCCACTTTTGCAATCTGTCTGCATCGTCTGAAATTGGGCTGATCAAAATCTCCCGTTTTTTTCATATTTCCGCACAAAAATCTCCCGGTTTTTCATATTTGAAAGTTGGCAGCTATGCATTGTGAAGTTTTTGATATAATAAAGATACAATACAAAACTGCATACAAATTAAGTATCATTTTATTTAAATAACTTTTATCTTTTCATATCTTTACTTTTTTATTGCTTTTGCATTGTTCATTCAGAAAGTACATGTTAATTTATTTCAATTGTAATTTTTTTAAAAATTTTTAACACTTCTATCCCTAAATTTTATAACCTTTAGATAGTAATTTCTTATATACTTTAAACATTCTTTTTTCTTATACACATTTTTTTCAATAATTTCTTAAACATTTTTCATAGGACATGCTCCGTGGGCAGTGTTTCATGAATTCTGTGTTTCAAAAAGATCACATAACCTTTGCTAATCATCTAACACAAGGTTTAAATGCGTGTTTTATCCAGGACAAAGAAGGTTAGTATTTATGAAACACAGTTTCATTTATTTACATTTGCCGTTGGTTATCATTTGGTACAGTTTTCTTTAAAATCTATCTGACAGTGTTACTAAAGTGCACATTTACAAGATATTAGGTTAAAGATATATATTTTTCACAAAAATGCAAAAGTGTAGCAATTTTTTAATTTCTAGCTCTTATTATTATGTACGATAAACACTAATATTCTATAATTAGAATGGATACATGTCAATTTTAATATTAAGTTAAAGACAACCAATCATAAGTTTAAAAAGTCATTTAATAAAACCACCTTTCTCGACGTACATAAGTTTACAAAGCCAAAGCACTTTTGGGTATCACCATGCCATTCATCAGTGGTTCTTTAACTTACTAATATTCTATTTAACTTCAAATAAGTATCCAATTTGGAAATCATATCTGGAATGCAGTAGACTATGTTTAAAAAGACACCAACTGAAGGTGATCCAAATGAATAGAAATCTGAAAATTGACATAATCTGGAAATGATCTGTAAATTATACATAATTAGCTTTAATATATTTCTTTTGTATGCAGATAAATATTCAAATTGCATATTATCTATGATAAAACTGTGTAATATTGCTTAGTACTGAAAATTTTGAGTGTTCTTTTAGTAGTTCATGTAGTTGTATCATGTTTAGTAGTATCAATTCATGCGGTGCCTATTAATTGTACACATTTAGGAATTAATTTACCTGCAATCTAATCGCCGAGGCAGTAACGCCGAGGCAAGTAACATGGTATAATTCAAGAATAATGTATCCGATTAAGCACATGAAGTAAAAATAATTTCTGCCATCTCCAAAAAGTAAAATATTGTCATTTTAAGAGCAGCACTGATCATTCCATGAAAGCCAAAATTTTTATAAAGAAAATGATAAAGCCTTTATGTTTGGTTGGTTTTCAGTTGTTATAACAAAACTTATCTAATTATCTTTTTCTCAAAAAAAAAAAAAAAAAAAATGCAAATTTAGTGTGAAAATCTGGTTAAACAAGATTATTGCATGCATGTATATACATATATATATATATGATGGTTTACAAGAATAGGGTCCAGTTGTCGATAATATATAGCCATTTTTACCCACAATTATACCCTTTATAGTATTCAGTGAATTTAGGTAACCACATGCTTATTAAATATGGGAAACACCTTCCTTATACTTTGCATGCTGTCAATTTTGAGAAATTAAATTTTTTCTATTAACCCAAAACTTTTAAGCTGTTTGTCTCTCTTTCAATGCTCTTGCTTGATTAATAATGTGAAATTTGTAAGATGAGTTGTAATTATAAAAAAATGTTTTTTTTTTTTTTTTTTAAGAATCAGCTTGAAAAACTGTTTCATCGCATAAATTTAACTATTAGGTACAAAGTACTTAATTCTTTATATTTTCCCTGAAAACAAATGGTCTTTGGTAGTTACTCCTTGTTAAGTATCTGTAATTTATCAGCAAAAACCCTTAATTTCTTTTCTAAACACTTGATTTGAATTCTCTAACTCTAACCCCTGTAAAATATTGTCTCAGAGTAGTTGAAGCCTGTTGCAAATGCCACAAATGTTCTTTTAATAATGCAGACATTGCAATGAATCTGCTTTGACTATTTGTACAATACAATAGCACTTCACCTCTCATATTTTTACTTTGCCTATGATACTTTTCTACAATGTAATGTATTGTAATGGATATCAGTATAACACTTGAATTTTGATGGATTGATAATCCCTGAATATATTTTCTTAAAGATAACCGAGTTTATGGATAAGATATGTCTACAACAAATTGAATAATCCGAATGGCATTTAATGTGATTATTTTATTTAAATGTTGATAGGCTCATTTTCAGCCAAGCACAAAAGCCCTCAATTTGGAAATTATTTTAAATGAAAAAAATTATGGAAAATGTTTACAAAAAATCCATGTTTTATTTAAAAGGAAACAGCATCATTTATGCAGAAACAATATGTGCAGTTTTTGAGATATAGTAAATTATTGATCTAAAAAAATAAAATATTTTCATTTGCCAAATGAATTAATGCTTTGCAAATGCTGTTAACCAGAGATGAATGACACTATTTTTGTAAGATTTATCATGATCTTTTCTTAAGATATTAGTCAAATTACTTTACAGGGAGTATGATAATGTCACTTCCTATAAAGTTTTGTATGCTTATTTTCACAAAAGAGCTCTTAATTTGTTTTATTGTTTCCAAATGTCTTAACATTTTCAATCTCTAAGGAAATTCAAATGTCATGCAAAAATTTTCTTTTTATTGAATTTTGTGTACGACATTTGAGTTTTATTTTATTGTGTTCAGTTGGTGATATTGTTACTAAATGTTTATAAAAAATGAGTTATCTAAACTTCAAATCTTGAAAAATATATATGAATTTACTGAATTTTAATACTCAATTTTTATTGTATTTGTCATGACAGACATATTTTTATTTTTTATCAACTTCTCCAGTAGTAATATTTCATATCTATTTCAGATGAATCACATCTGGTTGTAGATTCATTTTTTTGTCGATTGAGGTAAGCCTTGACATATGTTTAGTCTTAATTATTTGTCAGTGTTTGACTGTTTAGTGAACAAAAATTCTTCTTATTGCATTACAAATTAATTTTTGAAGCTTTTGTTCTACTTTTAAGAATAAGATAAAGCACATTTTAAGGCATTTTTGAGTTTTATTTAATTGTAAAGCACATGTTAAATTGCTGTTTTTAACTTGTTTAAACACATTTTATTTTTATGGTTGTATGTTAAAATGATTTGACTTTACCTATAATGCTGATAACTGTGATGTTTATATAATTTTAGGGTATACCAAGACCTGAAGTTTGGCTTTGCCTTATCTGATAAAATTCAGTATAAGCCTTTCAAAATCACACTTCATATTAATGACCTGATTATTGATGACTTGTGCGTTGAAAACTCTTCTGCTAATTTATGTGTTAAGGCTACAGCAACAGTTGTATCTTCTGCCTATACAGGTATGTCATATTAATGTTTTAATTATTCAAGCTGTTTTTAAAAAAAAATCTAGTCTGGTATCCTTGGCATTTGAATGGATCATGCATCATTTGAACCATTTATAGATATTCTAAAAAGTATTTATTGTATAGTGTTTCAACACAAAACTTTTGTGATTTTGAAATATTTATGGTATTCTTGTTCAAAATATGATTTTAAATAGTTGTATTAAGCTATTTTAATTTTTAAATTAGAATATTACTACATTTAAATGACCAAAATTATATGAGAAGAGTTACACTTCTAATTTTTAGCCCCAGAAGAAATTCCTGGTATGACATCTTTTTCTACAAGACATACTGCTTCTTGTCATTTCAGCCACATAGATTTAAGGTAATTGTTATGAAAATTTATATTTGGTATATTTATGAAATGTACTGATGTATAGTGGTGTCACTAGAAAATTATTTGTGTGTGTGTGTATGTGTGTGTGTGTGTGTGTGTGTGGGGGGGGGTAGTAAAAAAAAAATTCTCACTTCATAATTCTCCTATTTTAATTTTGCCAAATTTCAGTTTTCTTATAATGAATTTTAAACCTTTAAATTTTGATTTAAAATAATTAATAACTTTTGTAATTTTAACTTTTAGTTAAAAAATCCTAGGTTTTAGATGTGTTTATATGTGTTACAAAAGTTGATTACCTGTTTCTATGCAAAAGAATGTGATTTATGATATTTATTAGATAAGAATACTTTAATAAAACTTGACAGTTTCTGCTATAAAACTGAATATTTCTTAAATGAATATTTCTTATTTATTTATTATTATTATCATTAGCATTAGAATTGTGATTAAAGGGAATATTGTAAATGTAGGAAAGTGCATATTTATACACTGATTGAAGTGCATATTTATGCACTGAAAACTTAAGTGTGTTTTTAAGTACCAAAATTATTGATAGTTAACTTGTTTGAATATGTGAGGTTGCACTGTTTGCTTGTCCTAGAGAAGGCTGTTTTCTGTCTTTGAAACTTGTTAACATCTAAATTTTTATTATATGCTGTAGTTATATAAGGATTTTATTTTAATTTACCAAAATCATTGTTTCTTGAAGGACCCGCTATGTATAAATCAACACACAAAACAACTTAAACTTTTAGGACTGGAAGTTACAAAAATGTCTGTTTAGTGGACGTGTCTACATCTCTGTAAAGGAAGTTTTATTGTAGAAAGTTATTTTAAATGCACATTAGTGCAATTGTACACACTTCCTAGGAGTATGATATCTAAAATCATCCCCATTAACCATGCCACTACTGATAATCCTGAACCTGCCTTATACTCCTGAACCTGCCTTTTTAACTCCTGAAATCTAACAAGTTTTGTTAGTTATCAGTTTTATTCTTATTTACAAACTAGAATGAATTGCCCAGATCCTAAATAAATGCCTGCTACATAAATAATACAGATGCAAATAATACCACTTTATTTCCAAATTAAGTGTGTATTCCAATAAAAAACAGAATCAAAACGATTGATTTTTAAGCTTTAGGTTCAAAATTAACAGAAAATAGAGTAATTCAAAAGAAATTGTTTTTGTTAGAATATATAAGAATATATAAGATATACACCTATATTTTTGCCAAACTAAAAAATTGTGCTAATCTTCCTTTTTCGGATGCGGTGAAATAAGAAAAAAAAAATGTATATTTGATGTATTTAAAAATAAATTAAAAAATGAAAGAATTGTCCTACGGATTTGGTTCAAAAATCATTAGAAAGAACATTCTTTGATTTTTCCAATGATATCAGGAGGTAAACGCTGTGATAATATTTTTGATCACTAAACTAATTTCAGTGAATATCACTGAAAATTGTGCTTCATAAAATAACTAAAGCATTAATTTGGATTTAGAAAAAAATTTCGCTGAAATCTGTTGTATCGGGAGTTCAGCTAATCCAGTACCAAATTTCGTGGCTATCTGAGGCTCAGATTTTTTGCTACAGATGACACATGCGTATATACAGATAACATCTTTTAATATGTAAAATAAATGTTTTGGTATTCAAGATTTGTAACTAATTTAAAAATATTAACAAAATAAGCTACTGAAGTTCTTTAGTTATTATTTATACCCATTCTTTTCTGTGCTGCATAATCTGTACTGCTGTTGTACACAAAAAAGTTGAATTTATGGTATCAGTTTTTATTTTCTTTTTTTGCAGTGCTATTCCATATATTGGCTATTTACCCCAAGATATGGTTGGAATTTCAGTTTTTGACTTTTATCATAAAGATGATATGCCTCAACTAAAAGATATATATGAACTGGGTAATTGTTTATATTGTTTGTAATATTCTTTTATATATATAATGTGCATTTAAGAACAATTTTCTATTTAGTGCAGTTTTATATTTTACTGTCAACTGTGATAAAATTTACAGAAGGCATATGCATTAGAAATATTGTAGTTTCTGAAATATGTATTTAATATTTTGAAAACTGCACATTGTTCCCATTTATAAAATTTTCTACTCATTTCGGGTTTTAAACTGTTTTAATTTCTTTTATAGTGTAGTTTGACTTTATTAACATACATACTACAAATATAAAACAGTTCTTTACGTAAGTAAAGTTTTGCGCCTAATCAATAATGAATTGATTCACAACATAAACTGCGAGGCCAACGGCCGTACCGTGCTGAAAACACCGGTTCTCGTTAGATCACCGAAGTCAAGCAGCATCGGGCGCGGATAGTACTTGGTGGGTGACCACCTCGGAACACCGCGTGCTGTTGGCCATCTCGGGCGCGGTATCCCCGTGGTTTGCGCGCTAGATTTGCACGCTACCACAAATGTCGCCGTGTTCATGCGGAGTACAATCACGTTAAACATGTGGGTCCGTAAGTCCTTCCGAGAGGTTGGTGGTAGGGGAAGGAGGGTACGGTCCCTGTGGATGCCTCCCCCACTGGGTTCCGGTCTAAATTGGGTGGCACTTCCCGGCCGTCCATACAGTTACCTTACACCTTTCTGGTAGGTCGGACGGTCTGGGTCTCAACAACAACAACATAAACTGCGGGCGCGGTAGCCCATTGGTTAGCGCGCTGGAGTTGCACTCGGTAGGCCCGGGTTCGATTCCAGCCACTGCCAAAACTGCCGCCGTGTTCACGCGGAGTACGATCACGTTAAACATGTGGGTTCGTAAGTCCTTCCGAGAGGTTGGTGGTAGGGGAAGGAGGGTACGGTCCCTGTGGATGCCTCCCCCACTGGGTTCCGGTCTAAATTGGGTGGCACTTCCCGGCCGTCCAAACAGTTACCTTACACCTTTCTGGTAAGTCGGACGGTCTGGGTAACAACAACAACATAAACTGCTACTTCCCGGCCGCCCAAACAGTTACCTTACACCTTTCTGGTAGGTCGGACGGTCTGGGTCTCAACAACAACAACATAAATTGCTACCGTGTTCATGCATAGTACGATCACGTTAAACATGTGGGTCCGTAAGTCCTTCCGAGAGGTTGGTGGTAGGGGAAAGAGGGTACGGTCCCTGTGGATGCCTCCCCCACTGGGTTCCGGTCTAAATTTGGTGGCACTTCCCGGCTGTCCAAACGGTTACCTTACACCTTTCTGGTAGGTCGGATGGTCTGGGTCTCAACAACAACAACATAAAATGTGAGCACAGTAGCCCAGTGGTTAGCATGCAGGAATTGCACTCGGTAGGCTCTGTTTCAATTCTCTCCACTGCCAAAACTGCTACTGTGTTCATGCGGAGTACGATTACGTTAAACATGTGGATCCGAAAGTCCTTCTGAGAGGTTGGTGGTAGGGGAAGGAGGGTACAGTCCCTGTGGATGCCTCCCCCCACTGGGTTCCAGTCTAAATTGGGTGGCTCTTCCTGGCTGTCCAAACAGTTACCTTATACCTTTCTGGTAGGTTGGACGGTCTGGGTCTCAACAACAACATAAAATATAGTGCAAATTAAGATGCTTTCAAAATTAACTGTATTTCCTTCTTCAGTACAAAAAATCTAGATTTGAACTTCCAAAAAGTCTTGTACTTTATGGCCATTCAGGTCCAGACTTTTTGTACTAAAAAGGGAATCCAGCTGATTTCTGAAATGTACATATACTGATTTTTTGCTGATTGATTGCATTTTGTGTTGTGAACTAGTTCATTAGTTCTTTACTTTTATTTAAGACAGTTTTTGTCTGTTGTATTGAGAAAGTTGAAAGTTATTAAGAATATAATTAATGTAAACACCTGAATATTTAATATTATACTGTCTTGTTATTATTAAAACTAGTGGTTGATATAGTTTATAACTCATACTTAATCACCCATTTAAATTTGAAGGTAATAGGTAAAGTATACAGGATCAACTGAAACTTTTTGATTTAAAAAAAAAATCATAAGTTAGGAAAGATTGCAGTAATTATCATAAAACAAATGATATATATATGTACAAACCTAAGTGTTTTTTAAAACCTCATTTTGTTCCCTCCTTTGTCGCATAATATTTTAAAGCCACATTGAAAATTTAAAGTGAAATTTATATATATTACATTTTAATTTATTTGGTTGTTTCCCTTCCTAAATTGGATGTTTTAATTGACCTCAAATGTTGTTCTGTGTATGAAAAAAATTACTAGAATACAAGATATGGTTTATTACGTACAGCTCAATCTGTTGCTAAAGTAATAAAAGTAAAATAACTTTGTTAAAAGCAGCATACAACACTAGTGTCGACCAGTTTCAAAGGCAAGAAACAGCCTTCACACTTTTCTCTTATCTTGTTGTTGGCAACCCCCTTTCCCTGCTTCAGTCATTTTTGTTTTTACATCAGTCGCCGATTAAAGAAGCACAACATTGTGTGTCCTGATAAAGAAGGCTGTTTCTTGCCTTTGAAACCTGTCAACATTATTATTTTTGTGTTGTATGCTGCTTTCAATAAAATTATTTTAGTTTTACATGGTTTATTACTCGACTTCTGAATTTCTCTTATTTTTATTCCATTTTAAATTTCAGAGTCAAACCCTTTGTTAAAATTTATCAGGTCTTCAAACTAGATGTTATATTTGGAAAAATGTCTTAAAGTATACTAAACACTCTTAAAAAAAATAAATCAAATGTCATAATAAATTGAACTGCAACACTAAATAAACTTAGACACACACCAAATATGCAGGGCGCGGTAGCCCATTGGTTAGCGCGCTGGAGTTGCACTCGGTAGGCCCGGGTTCGATTCCAGCCACTGCCAAAACTGCCGCCGTGTTCACGCGGAGTACGATCACGTTAAACATGTGGGTTCGTAAGTCCTTCCGAGAGGTTGGTGGTAGGGGAAGGAGGGTACGGTCCCTGTGGATGCCTCCCCCACTGGGTTCCGGTCTAAATTGGGTGGCACTTCCCGGTCGTCCTAACAGTTGCCTTACACCTTTCTGGTAGGTCGGACGGTCTGGGTCTCAACAACAACACACCAAATATGCAGTATGCTTACCTAGAAGTTCTCAACACAATGTGAACCTGATTTTTTTTTTTTCCAAAGACACGCACCAAATATGCAGTATGCTTACCTAGAAGTTCTCAACACAATGTGAACCTGAATATATTTTTTTTTTCACATCTATTGTTCTGTGAAAACCTGGCTGTTAAAAATTTCACAGTTCACCACTGTTTGAAGTCTTTTAACTATTACATATTTTAATATATTATGCTTAACTTTGCATAAACTTCCTCGAAATAAGGCTTACACTAAATATGATACTTTCAATATCTCGCATTCTAATCATATTGACATATTTAATGTATTTTCATACAAAAACAATGTACTTGGCTGAGTGTGATTTGTTTTTACGAGGCCTTTTTAACACTATTAATTTAACTTTAACACAAAATAGAACTTAATATAAAGTCTGCTATTTTAGATGCGTCAAACAATTATGCACATTGACAGCTATATAAGTAAAATTTTTGTACAAGTTTGATGCATATTTTGCCATTTAAAACAGGCACTAGTAAATATGCGCCTGGTTAAATTTAAATTCAGTTTGAATTGAAAAAGTTTTAAATTCAGTGGGTTTTGCTATAGTTGATCTATCCTACCTTTGGTGAATTTAAAATAGTATTTTTCTTTTATCCATTATGTAATATTTTCAGAGCTGACCATCCACATTGAAAGAACTTTTAAATTTTAAGGTTTAAAATTATGTATATTGATATACTATAAAATTTTGATATGTTTACACATTATTACTTTTTGTGCTAATATGTAACATACCAAAATTGTATAAAATTTATTATTTTTAATATACAAACAAATAGATAGGCTGTGCAAAAACTAATTATAGTTATCCACCTAGACAAAGAAGAATGCATGTTAAATGATGTCAATTAGATGAGTTGACTGAAAGTTATTAAGCCTTTTTAGCAATGTGATTACCTTTTTCTTTGTGTGTGTGTTCATTATCCTGTTTAAAATGTGTCTATCGTATCTTTTGTAAGCAACTAGATGTATTGTATTTTAAGTTGTGAAAGAAAATGGTTCATCCTTTCGAAGCAAACCATACCGTTTTAAAGTTCAGAATGGTTGTTACATTATGCTTGAAACTGAGTGGTCATGCTTCATCAATCCATGGTCACACAAGTTGGAATTTGTGGTTGGCCAGCACAGAGTATTGAAGTGAGTCAAAACTATTCTAATTCTTCCTCAGTTATATGCTGTGTATTAGTGTACATGCTCACAACCAAAGTTTAGCTTTCGGTTTTTATAATCACTGTAAGCATATGCTTGCTTAAAAATTCATTCATATTTCCCTGCCCAAATTTATTCCATAAATTTTTAATGATGTTCATTTTGATATTAAAATAACCTTTTATAAATGTTTAAACTCTAATTACTCGTATACTGGTTATTTATCATGTTTAAGTTTTAATAATTAACTTTTGAAACTTCACTTCCAGTGCAGTAAGCAGCCTTACTGTAATGGTTTTGCTTTTCTCAGAAATCGTCAATATATTCAATGCTAATTAAAAATGCTATTATTATCAGCATGCCATAGAGACTTACAAAGTTGAAGCACTGAGAAATGGTTGAATGATGATAAAGTATAAGCATTTTATATTTACCTTGAATCGTCTGTATGCAAGGTCCATAGTGTAACTCTTCTGCAGAAGGTGCAACTTCATCAGCTTCATGTATGGCTTTGGTGCATGTGCTCCCAATGTCTATTTGCTGCTGAAAGCTCAATTGAGAGCAAAACTGATCAGTAAAGTTTTCTGTTCTAGGAATGTGAGCTGTAGTCGAAATACTTTCTTGAACTTTCTTCAAGAACAATAGCTATTTTCTAAGCTAACGCTTTACCTGTATACCAGATTCTCAAGATGAAATCTTCATTTTAGAATTCATCTGTCTGTCACAAATACAATGCATCCTTACTTTTTCCAAAACTTCAAAGCCGATCAGAACAAAATTATTCAAAAGTAATTGTCACTAAACTTGAATTTTTCTCAACAAGAACAAAAAAAAAGGTGCTTAAAGTTTTACCAAATTTTACTTTAAAACTTTTGCCAGTCCCCAACCCAATTTTGTATATATATATATTAAAATGAAGAATGTAAATTCATTGTTTGATTAGTTACATAGCAAGTAAAGTATGCAGGTTCAATTTGAAAAATTCTAAATCATATTTAATGCTAAAATGTGAGAGAAGTGCCTCAACAATGATGTATCCTGGGTCTTTCTAGTTGTGTCACAGTTAAGGGTGAGCGTCAGTAAATTTTCTGCCCTATCCGCACTTTGTTAACTTTCGCGGCACACATATTTCGCCGAAATTCTGCTCAAACAGTTGCGAAATATTTTCTTATAGATAAAATGCAATGCTTAGATTATATTAAAACTAAATTTAATGCCCCAAAAAACATAGAATATATTTTTTATTTTAATCCAAAATATTTTTGGTGCTGCCATCTGTTGTAATTTAATTCATACCGATTATTTTTATTTTTTAAAACATTTTTAAATATCTATTCCTTCTAATACAGTGTTAAATACAACAACAGATCATATATAATAATGCCACAATCACGGAAAGGTAATTTATCATTCTATAAATTTGATAAGGGATCTGAATGTGCATCACTGAGGACTGCAGTTTTGTCTTCAAGTTCCTTTGTCTTCAAGTTTAAGTTCAATTACGTTTCCGTGATTATGGCATTATATATGATCTGTTGTTGTATTTAATAGAGTATTAGAAGGAATAGACATTTAAAAATGTTCATTAAAAAATAAAAATAGTCGGTATGAATTAAATTACGACAACAGATGGCAGCACCAAAAATATTTTAAATTAAAATAAAACATATATTCTATGTTTTATTGGGTATTAAATTTAGTTTTATTATAATCTAAGGATAGCATTTTATGTATAAGAAATTTACTGACGCTCACCCTTAAAATTTTATAGAATGTTCCTGAATTTTAGGAATACATTTTTTAGTAAATTATAGAGAAAGAAAAATATTACATGTTACATAGATATTTTTTTCTGAAGAATTTCTAATTTTTATAAACTGTTGTGTATGTGCTTTAAATTTAAACATTATACATCCCTAAAATTTGATCTAAATATGAATGGCATTAATTTTTTACTGTTTCACTTCATAGGGGGCCTTTGGATATTAACATTTTCAATAAACATGAAGTAACAGAAAATATATCATCAGATGAAATTGTTATGAAGAGCCAAAAGATTCAGAAAGAGATAAAAGCTGTTCTTTCTCAGGTTAATATATATTATTTTCTATTCTAAGGTTTCTTCTGTAATGTTTATTGTGATCAAGCATTGGCAATATTTTTATACTTGCAGACTGTATTTAGCTTTTAAATTTATGAAAGGGCCATAATTAGAAAATCATTAAGAATGGGTATGTGAATGAGGAAGCTTCAATGATTATTAGATGAAAAAAAGCACAAAAAGTTACAAATGTTTAATTTGTTTTTACATAAGTTTAGGAAAAATCAGTTGGCAGGCAGTTAAAAGTATGAAAAAGTGCTAAATTTGGAATTTGATAGTCTGATGTGATAAAATTCAATAAAAAATGTACAAGATCATTATTATAAGTATATATTTGTAATAATGAACTTTGTAAAACAGCTTTTTTTATTATTTAAAATTATGAAGATATTTTTTTCTCATCTTTGCACTATTTTTTTAATAAAAAAAATCAGAAATATTTTAACATTTAGCAATTCAGGAACAAGTTATCCCTTTCTTTTGTTACAGTGCTTTGTATTTTAATGAATATTATTCCCAATACAAGAACAGTTTTATAAATGCCCAATAGAATGAGATTTCTAAATTATAAATTTTAATTTTATTTAATGATCTAGAGCTACACAAAATGCAAATAATCTCTAAGGTGTTGTGGGCTGCATAAAATGCTAAAAGAAAAGCTTCATGTGACTTGCAAGCTACTGGCTGTTAACTCCATGCCTAGATTATTGTTAAACTATTTTTTTTTCTTAAACTATACTGAAACAAGAAACTATAATGATATCTGAGTTATACAATAAGTTAATAAATAAAATATATCTGAATTCCAAAACATTTTTGGTTTTTATTATTATTATTTTTTTTTATTTATTTATTTATTTATTTTTTTTTTAGAATTTTCTGGTTCAAAATCCTTTTATTTATGAATACAACTTATTAATTTAATTCGTTTTGCACCTCATATGAACTGTATATATTTTAAACTGAAAGCCAATACATTTTTTACTGGTGAAATAATACATTGAACAACACTTTTTTCAAACTACAGGTCAGAAGCACATGAAAATCTAAATAAATTTAATCTGTAGGGTTAAAATAAAAGCAACTGATTTAAATATCTGAATGAAACATGGTAAGTTTTAAATATGCCTAATCCTCAATTTGCATAATACTTGAATTGTACAATTTCATCATCGAATTGTATAAATTCATCTGCATAATGCTATTTCTATGGAATGTTTAATTTTATCCTTTTTATTAATATCTCAATAACTTTTGAGCCTGCAAAGTTGAAATATGAACAGAGTTATCCACAGTAAAATAAATAATAACCATACCAAATTACAAAAGCTGTGTATTTGTATTCAGAACAGACAAACAGACTATGAATTATAAATCTATAGATATCCTTGCTATATAAGAGTCATGCTTTGGGAAAGGTGGTGTATACCATATGCCATGTTTCATTACCCATCTTTGTTTTGAAAAAGAAAATCTCCAGAGGAAAAAAAGAAAAGGTTTTTATTACAAAATAAGTTAAAGTAGATACGAGATAAAGTTATGCATTTTAAAACATAAATATGACTTTCATAAGTACTAAAAAATATTCATACGTGAAAACAATTTGTTGACTGCTATTTTTATGCATTCTCTTTACATGTTTTTGACATGGTTTCACTTGCATCTACATTTGCTATATTTGAGTATTATACCTGCTTCCATAATATTTATACTTAAGGGTGAGCATCAGTAAATCTTCTGCCCTATCCACGCTTTGTTAACTTTCGCGGCACACTTTTTCTGCCGAAATTCTCCTCAAACTGTTGCGAAATATTTTCTGATAGATAAAATGCAATGCTTAGATTATATTAAAACTAAATTTAATACCCAATAAAACATAGAATATATTTTTTATTTTAATTCAAAATATTTTGGGTGCTGCCATCTGTTGTCGTAATTTAATTCATACCGACTATTTTTATTTTTAGTGAATATTTTTAAATGTCTATTCCTTCTAATATGTTATTAAATACAACAACAGGTCATATATAATAATGCCACAATCACGGAAGCATAATTGAACTTGGACTTCAAGACAAAGGAACTTGAAGACAAAGCTGCAGTCCTCAGTGAACAGTGATGTACATTAAGATCCCCTTATCAAATTTATAGAATGAGAAATTACCTTTGCATGATTGTGGCATTATTATATATGATCTGTTATTGTATTTAATACTGTATTAGAAGGAATAGATATTTAAAAATGTTTTAAAAAATAAAAATAATCGGTATGAATTAAATTACAACAGATGGCAGCACCAAAAATATTTTGGATTAAAATAAAAAATATATTCTATGTTTTTTGGGGCATTAAATTTAGTTTTAATATAATCTAAGCATTGCATTTTATCTATAAGAAAATATTTCGCAACTGTGTGAGCAGAATTTCGGCGAAATATGTGTGCCGCGAAAGTTAACAAAGCGCGGATAGGGCAGAAGATTTACTGACGCTTACTCTTAAAAAGGATACTTGCTAATTGTAATGCATTATACTTTCAGAATGTAATGCCATCATGTATGCACAGTACATATGCTCTGTCAACAAGCGATGTCATTTGCTTCTTCATATGTACAAATCTCTCTATATACAAAAATGTAAACAAAATATTTAAAAAAATTAAATCGTGAAAGTAAATAGAAACATTTTTAGGCTTAAATCTTTTATTTTAAAACTAAACAAAGCTGTTTAAAATTTAAATTATTGAAAAGTAAAACAAAGTCATTTTTAACACTTTACAACTATGTTGTAAAGTGTTTATGACTTTGTTCATTCTGTCTGTCCGTTTGTCCGTTAGCACGATAACTGGCGTAAAAATGACTTTATCAAAATAAAATTTTAGTATGTTTTTCAGACGGTCTGTGGAACCTATGGGAATATAAATAAATAATATCACCCAATTAGTTTTTTTATTGAACCCTGGTTGAAAAAATGAAATACATTGAACCTTATGGGACCTAATTTTTCAAACATTTTTTAAGCAAATTTAAAATTCATAAATTGCTTCGAAATTTTTAGAAAATATTCACATTATCCCATAAAATATATATAAAAAATTTCAGTAAAATATGTTAAGTAGTTTTTTAATTAAAAATTATTTAATATAG
Organism: Amaurobius ferox; assembly: GCA_951213105.1. NCBI lineage: Eukaryota > Metazoa > Arthropoda > Arachnida > Araneae > Amaurobiidae > Amaurobius > Amaurobius ferox. The sequence goes on from OX578143.1 coordinate 20,302,226, forward strand.
GGAAAAAAACAAATTCAATTAAATTCTGACTTTTTTGATATCCTCCAGAAAGAAAAAAGAGATATATTATATAATAAATATCTTTTGAAGAGTTTAATCATTCTGTATATGAGAGAGGCTTCACATTTTAAAATAAATTTGGTAGATAACAATTTTTTAAATTTTTTTTTTAAATTTTATATAACTCTTCATGATATACTTATTTGATGGCATTTTTAATGCACTTTCCTATGTCCTAGAGAGTTAAAATTTGGTACACAGCTTAAATTTGTTGAACATTTTATTCTACAAAAATTTGGTGGATCTTTAAATATAGATCCTACATTTTTTTCGAAATAGCCTGCAAATAATCCCCGTTCACTTCTATAAATCATTGTTGTAATACTGTTAAAAATTCTGATGTGGGCAGCACATGTCTTTCCCTGCAGACTCATATTCACGTTCTCTTTATTTCTTCAATAATAATTTGAGTTTATCTGTACAAAATAACAGCCATAAGCATATTAAATGACATTGAATTTATACGTTAAACTTGAATTTGGTTTTCATTTGATAGCTGGACTTATTGTCAAAGGTGGCGTAGCGAAAACTCGAAAAAACTAGAATATCTCAAGAATGGCTAGTCTTAGAGTAATGGGATTAGTATTATTCTTTTTGTTGTCAAAAATCACGTATAAAATAGGAATTTAATTGATATAATTGAGCACACATAGTCCTTTATTTTTATATTTAACGATTTTTGCGGGCCAGTTCTCAAAAATAGCCCGTTCCTTTTTCCTGAATCATACTAGAATAACCTACAAATGATTTATGTACCAAATTTTGTTAAATTTGGTATATAAATCACTTGTAGGTCATTGAAATATTATACACCAAATTTTGACACCAAATTTTGTTAAATTTGTTCCATTAATTTTTAGCTAGAGTGGATAAAGGCAATTTCTTCTGGCCATTTCGTAAAGAAGGCAGATTTTTTTATTACGAATCGTCGTACTATAATCTAATGAACATCAGAATTTCCCACAAAAAACATACCTACCAAATTTTATGAAATTCATTCCATTAGTTTTTCAATTAGAGTGGATGTAATATCCTCACAGACACACAGAAACATACACAGATACACTCTTACACACACAAACGTCTTCCTAAAAATAGTTTTTTCGTGTTCTAGAAGTCCCAAAACGTGTAGATCCTTCGAAAATTCGAGTTCCGATCTTCGGCACGATTCCAATACTTTGAATACACACACACACATATATATATTATCTGTGTATCTAAATTCCGTGCCTATGCTATTCCAATACTATAGTTGTGATTTTAAATGATCCCTAAACTTTTATTATTTCTTCAACGAAGCCTAATTTTAACTTATGCAGAATGCAAATATCTGAAGCGATTGTAAGGTGAGTTACATAAGAATTACTGAATTTTTTTCACACAAAATTATTTAGCTCTGGAGTCTGGAATACAAGTTATATGAATGAAATATTCATTAATTTTGCATAGAGAATCAGATGATTTATATTTCGATACAGTTTTAAATATTTAAGTATAATAAATTACTGTAGTACTGTGATAATGTAAAAGATATCACCACTGAATGTATCACATTTTAAAAATTTTTAAAAGAAATTGCATTTCAGTTGGAAAGTGTTTCATAATCAATGCTTATGCATGATTGATCTTTCTTGTTAAACTTACATTAATAAAGTATAAACAAAGGTGTTTTTCAAAATTTGTTCTTGTGTATTAAAATATTCTCTATTTTAATGCATTTAAATCTGCATTTTCATCATTTGATGTTTTTTTATTGCTTACATTGTGTTTCTCAAATATTTCATAACAACCACATAGTTTCAGAATGGGGATAAAGAAAAGCGTCTAAAAATGTCAGCAATTTTTAAAGTTTTCCAACAGTAGCTTGTCTAATACTCAAGTACCACATTTTCTATCTATTGGGGCAATATGATATTTCTTATGGATGGTTTTAAAAATGTTTCTAGTGTACATTGCAACTTGAAAAAAATATTTTAAAATTTTCTATTAACTGCAGATTTTAAATAAAATAATTGTTTTACAACAGCCTATGAAGAACTTTGCTGTTACCAAGTCGAAAATATGTAGTAACAAGAGGAAACATGATTCCTTTATTTATAATTGTATAGATGAAGGTTACGTTGGAAACAACAAGAAAGGAACATGTAAGTTTTCATTAATATTTTTTTTACTTGATTTATACTAAATGCATTTTTTTTCTGTCCCAATACATTCAATACCATCACATATAGCAGTAGAAATGCACTTTGTTGGAACTTATGAAATTAGATTTGAAGTAGTGAGACAATGAGTAATTTGAACATGTTTAAGATAATAAGTTTTCCTTAATAGGATGCATTGTTATTTATATCAATTAGGTAATTTTGAAATTTCTACGATTATCTCTACAGTAACTATTTTACATCAAATTTTACAATAAACATATCTATTTGTTTGATATGTAGTTTCATTTAAATAAATTAAATTCTAATCCCACTGTTTGTGTCTACAAAATTTACACAAAAATGTTTTGACTGCTATAAAATTAAAAAAAGTTTGATACATCATTACCTATTTTCAAGAGAGCTTTCAAAACATAGAAGCAAATACACAAGAGGGCCATAGACATGGTGCATAAAATTACACAATTTTTATCTCAAACTAGACTTTAAAATTCAAGGTGTCCCGCTCTCCCCTATTGTCTCTTTCTAAAAAAATAATTTAAATTTTCAAATTTATATTAGTATGTCATATTTATATCATTTATAACTTATAGTTGTAGATTTAAAAAAATAATAATTAATCATTTTATTTAGCTGCAAAACAAGATGGGATTATAGACGGAAGTGATTTGGTAAGTGGCTTTTATCATTGTTTACCTTGTTTATTGGTCTGAAATGAGAATGCTGTTAGAGAATGCATATAGCAATTGTTTCAAATGCCTTTAAAAATATAGGATTTTGCTGAGGCATACATGTTTAATGTTGTGTAAATAATAAAAAAAAATTAAAAATTCTTTACTTTTACTGAAATCTCTTATGAAAATGCAATTTTCACAATTCTTGTGCATAGAGTATTGTATGTGTAACAGTAATGTGTAACTGATTTATATTTAAACATGAAAAATTTTAAAATATTCCATAAAGTTAATATACCACCATTTTAATAAAGTTACATGACCATCATTTTAATTTTATGATTTTTGTTGAGGATGTTTAATTGTGATATAAAAGGATTATTGTGAAATGTTAATGTATGAAGTCATCCCCAAAATTTTTAAATGTATAAATGCAGTAAAAACAGCAATATGCATTTGTTTAAATTATATGACCATTTTACACATGCGGTTTTCTGTTTAGTAGCACTAGATTTTTAGTATGATTAAAGCTCATATTATTGTGTGAGAAAGACTATATATATTTTACATATATGAGTACAATAAGTAGAATATGTATTTGTTTTTATTTATAAAAATAAATTAAATCATGCAGGATGAATACTATTTGAACAGCAACTTTTGAGGTTGTCATAGAAAAAGTATGTTATAGGGGCAAATAAAAATTTTTAACATTTTAGCTAAAACCTTTGAAAATATTTTAGTATTTTCAGATTTCTTTTATTCAAAGTACTAACCTGAATTTCTTCAATATCAATATGGGAAAGAAGTTAACACTTAAGATTTCTAATTAAAGAATTTTCCATTCTAATGTTATTGGAGATACAAATTGTATTGAAATCTCAACTGTAAAATCATTATTGAGGTAAAATTGTTTGAAATATGAATAGCAGGTGCTATAATAAATATAATTATCGACAAACTTAATATTATTTAATATGAAAATCAATAGAAACCAGGGGCAGAATTCAATTCAAAAAATCTATGGGGTGCATATTATATTAATAATAATTTGCTGGCTTCTTAGCTTGAAGCCCATGTTTCTAGTCCAAGTTTTCTCTTCCATCATGACCAAATTTAACCAATTATAAAATTTGCATAAGCAAATGTTTTGCAACATTTTTACTTTCCTTTTGTTTAAAACGTGCATGCCAGTTAGAATCAAATGACTGGTGTCGGGTATATGAGCTTTGATATTATAGTTAAAGATGTAGAAAATGTTTTAGCAAAATAAGATTTCTTTTACACCCTGAAGTAAAGTCTGAAAGTGTCTTGAGCTAATGAGTTACTAGTATTAAATGCATTTTCATATGTATTAAAAGCTTTAAATAAATACCCAGTTATTATAATAGCTTGAAGTAGGTTTTTATGTACGAATTCTATCTTAACATCATGTCCACGTTGCTGCAAATATAATATATTGCATTTAAGATCTACATTACTTTTGTTGGACATTTCATGAAGCATGTATCATTACAGCATGTTAGAAAGTTTTTAGTTGAGTGTGATCTTACAGTAAAGTGATTTATCTTTTAGGATTCTGATAGCGTTATAGGACATATTTCACCGTGTCGAGAAACAATTGACTCTAGTGTGTCCTCTGGAACCCCACCCACAGTCCATCACTTAAGATATCAAGACAATATTGAAAGGTGAATTTAAGTTTCTTTAAAGATATTGAAATTTATCATTATGTAAAGTCAGAAATGAACTGAAGTTTATTCAGCCATATTAGTTGGTTAAAAATATTTAAGTGCCGGCCAGTTGTAAAATAGTAAGAAATATTTTAAATCAATTATGAAAAATATTTAAGGAAATACATTAAAATGTCAGCTAAAATACTCAAGAAATTTATAAATGTACAATAGGTTGTTAAACACTTACAACTCCACATAGAACTTCAATACAAGAAGTCCCACAAAATAAAACTTCTGAATTATTAAAAAAAATGAAATAAAAAGAAGAGGACTTGAGAATGAAGTTTTGTGGGTTATCTGAAATCAGTTTGTTATGTTTTACATATCAGTTATAACATTCAGTAGAACCTCCATATATCGAAGTCAATGGTTCCACGAAAAAAATTTGATATATACCCAATTCTTTTCTTACACGAATTTGAAGTTACACGGTTCAATAGTCTTCCTTTTATGAAAAAATCATTTGATCTAACATGATTTCAAAGTCATTGTCTTATACTTATGTATACTTATTTTTTACACGAATTTCTGAAGAGTGTATCTACTGTGTAAAAAAAGAGTTGTGTGTATAGAAACTCAGATATATAGAAATGATTTGTTTTGTACGTATATACATCCATAGTGAGTGCACAATTTTTTCCAGGTTGGGAGGGGGGGAACACACACATACGTACATACATATGTATGATCGTTATATCATATTATGTAATGGTTGTGTGAGCTATGGGCAATACACTTGCCCCATCGCGTCTTACTCCCCTCTCTGCGCACCTGTATATGCATTGTATTTAGAAACACATTTCCGGATCACAGCACTCTTTCTTATAAATGACCTAAGTGAATATCAATCACATCATGAATAAGTTACGTTCATATAGATACGTAATTAAAAACAAGAATTAACGAGAAAAAAATGGGTTGAACATACATACCTTAAAAAACATCTTTGTATATTTTTATATTCATATGCACTTGCATTTCTGTAAAAAATTGCACTTACATTTCTGTATTTTTATATTCATATGCACTTACATTTCTGTAAAAAATTGCACTTACATTTCTGTATTTTTATATTCATATGCATTTACATTTCTGTAATGTCCTGCTGCACAACAGGTTCCGATGATAATTTATCAAAAAGGTGTTCACACTTATTAAGTCCATGAAATACATCATCAGGAACATTTTCGACGAATTGAGAACCACAACGTATTGTATCAAACCCGGCCAACATTTCTTGTTTAGAATACATCATCAGGAACATTTTCGGTGAATTAAAAACCATGACGTATTATATCAAATGTGGCCAACATTTCTTGTTCAAAAGGCTTAAAGGGCTTTTCTGCATCATTCTTTTCATCCTCTTCGATGTCACTCAATTCTGTTTAAAGTTATCGTACTATGTCATTGTCCGTCGGATATTCTGAAATAATTATGTCTTCGTCAGTGTCAAAGAACTCGTCAAGGGAAATAACACATTTGGCCTTTAATTCGTCCCAACATTACTCAACTAGTGACGACACAGCTTCTTCGATTTGAGGTACTAATTCCATGAAGCCAGCTTTGGCAAAGCAATTTTTTATCGTCAATTCTAAAACATCATTTTGCCACACCTTAGCTAGTTCAGCTATGCAAATTCTCAGATCAATCACCTTATCTGTAGATTTCTCATTATTTAAGGCCCAAATAAATTTTCTCAGAATGCATTTTTGATAGTGCATTTTCATATTTTTTATAACTCCCTGGTTTGGGGGGAGAAAAATCAGTTTCACATTTGATAGTTTTGACAATACATTGGGATGGGCCGGGCAAACAGCTTTGTCCACTTTTCCAAAAGGACATGTTTTAATGTTTCCTATCAGGTCCAACATCTTCAAAGGTTTTAACAACAAACTCTCGGTTTTTAATAATGGTTGATACTGTACTTGGGGGAACCCCAAATTTAACTGCAATATCTTTTTTTGCGCATTTCATTATCCACATCTTTTAATAACTACCTTTTCTATAACACTGAGATATTTTCTCTTTGATATCGCAAACACACACATACACCGTCGATTAGAGGTCGCGAACTGAAAGAAATTGAACACTCACTGTCATACAACCATATAACTCTATCCTGTGCTTCTGTTCAAATTTCTCATTCGCAAGAACGGAAAACAGTGGGCACCTCGATATTGATTGGAGGAACTGATCAGGGTAGGGTGAAGTGACTCACGACGTTCTTTCAGCAGAAGACTTCATGCAAATTTGAATATCCGACACATACACAAACTCATTTGCATATTTAGGAGCGGACCTTGGAATTCGTTCCGGAAGGTTCCGATCCTGGCATACATAAGAAGCTCGGTTTGGAAGAAACAGTAGGTGTTAGGTGTTTTGGAAACATCAGTTGGTCTATGCAAGTAATGCATTAGTATCGTTATTATGAATGAGCTCGTAACTGATCATGTTGGTTATGATGATATAGTCTGTTCTTTTTGCCGATGTACTAGAGAAAGTTATAGTTTGAGATAACTTGTTAAATTACGATGTGTAAAGATGAATGTCTTAGTTAAAAGACATTTACAGCGGTAATTAGTATCTCCTCAACGTTAGTGATGGTGTTAATCACGATTGGACCTTTTACCCGGTGTTTTATAGTTTTAATCGTTAATGTATCATTCTAGTCATCTATGAATGTGTAAATTGAAATCATGCTCCAGTATGTGACCTTAGAATGGGTGGAAGTCGAATGACATACAGTTTACTGGTATTTTTCCAAACTGAACTTCCTTGCCATACATTATCAATTTCAAAGCCTGTATATATGTTATCAGCTGCATGCTTAGTATTACAGCTAGCCTGTACCACAAGGGAAGACTGTCGTTTTGAATAAAACTCTGATTTTGTTTTCAACTAATTGGACTCTGTATTTATTTCACTGTACTGGTACTCTGCTATACGCTTAAAAGTTTAACACTAAACTAGATTTGCTCGTTTTTCTTTCTTCCTCTTGAATCGAGGCATTTCCGGGATTTTTTTTATATAACATTCGTCAATGTCAGTACGGGGAGAAAGAAAATTCCGAATTTGTCTTTTAAAAAATTCGATATATAGAAACAGTTTCTTATGTAATGATAACAGGGATTTAATAAAACTTCGATATAAAGAGGATTTCGATATATAGAAGTTCGATATATGGAGGTTCCACTGTATTAAAATCAGAAATGAATGATATGACATTATTCTAGCTCTTTAAATTTAAATAATGGCTTTATGTGCTGTGATGCATTGTAATGTCTTTCTACGTACTATACAAAATTAAATTAGAATATAACGCATGTTCCATGAAATTTGTATTAATATCTATGAACATTTTGTTGTGTGGACAATAAAAGCCTAGATTGGCAATAATTATGAAATTTAGGATAAAAATTAATAACTAAAACATTAGAAGCCTAAAAATTTACATTTGTAATGACACTGTTTTCCATTTAGGAAGGATATAAAAAAGGGAGGGATAAATAAAATCCTTAAATAGTATGCCATATTTTTGGACTATAGATTGCCATTAAATGCATTCATGATGTGCATTGTTGCACATTTGCATTCACAAGATATTTGAGTTTCAGTAATACGAAATAGTTCAGTAATATTTTCAACTAACATAAAAGCATATATAATATGTTTAGAATGGTGTATGTGATTTACAACTATGTATTGCATCTATTTTGTCACATTTGAAATTTTATTAATCACTTCGCCAGCTTAAATAGCAGACAGCATGTCTTACCCCACTATTGTAGTTACAGTACTAACTAGTAAATTGTTTCTAATTGGATCTTCTGTTGCAGGTATTTTGCCAGTCAGCCTAAAAACTATTCTGATGGATCTGAAGAGTACAATAAAAATGAAAAATCTTCCAGTGGAGATGGTTATCAGGCGAGCAGTTCAGGTTCTGGCAATGGATCAGGTATATTGTACACCTTTTCAAATTTAAACATTTTATTTTTCATCTGTGCAGCTAGTGTTATTTAGAACGTGTATATAATGAGCCCCACTTTTAGAAATATTCCAGATTTGGTGAGGAAGTAAAGTTTTGTGCTTGATATAATCGTGATTGAATAAAGTTACTTTTAAAATCAGAGTACATTGGCGTTACTTTGTTGGTAAATAATTAAAATATAGTTAGTTACTTATGAAAAAAAGTAACTGTATGTTACAGTTGCAAGTTGCAGTTTATTTTCTTAATAAATTGCTGGATAAATTACTTAATGCTACTTCGAATACACTTATTCAAATACTTCATATTTATATTTTAAAACTAGCAGCGAATACCCAGCATTGCTCGGGATTTAAAATGCAAAATTTTGATTAAAATTACACCAGAATACGAAGAGAATGTTGGAAAACAAAAAAATGTTTTCTTCTTCAAACAACACAATAGATGCCACCAACAGAGGTTTGCTGGTCATTTTTTCGGTGTGCTGGGCCTGTTGGATTGAATTTTTGTCATTATTAATAATAATTAAAAGATCTAATTATCTTTCTATTGATGTACCATTTATATAAACTTTAAAAGAAATGCTAAGTTTTATTCTATTTTTAAAAGAAAAAAACAACTAAAATTTCAAATTTTGACAACGTTCTTACTAAGTAAAAATGTCCAAAGTAAAAAAATATTAATTAATATCAAAAAAATAACTATTTATGATACTGCTGATGTTTGGTTCATATCCCTGACAAATATTCGATGTTTTGAAAAATATTATTTTCCTTGAAAAATGGTTTTGAAAACAAACTTTCATTTTTATAAATCAATCTTTAATTAACTCTTTATGTTGCAAATTTTTCCTTTAGTATGGTAACAGATGCATTTGTTGGGATACTTTCAATGTTGAGCCTGTGAATTTTGGCTCATTTTATGATTTTTAAATGAATTTAGTATGAAATATGTGAAATTTTTACGGATCTGCTACGCACACCAGGAAAAGATCTTCTCAATTGTTGGTGATAAACGGCCTATTTGAACACTTGGAAAAGTTTTAAAATTTCATTTAAAGAAAATCTAATTAAAAATATGGAAAAAAGCCTTCGAGGGGCATTAGTTCAGGTATAGATGCTGCTGTGTGAAAACCTCAGATCTGCAAGTGCGGTAGATATCGAGCTGCACTGTGGACAGACAGACAAACAAACAGACAGATTCTTCCTTTTATTATTATAAATTCAATGAAGTCACATTTATAAATATTAATTAAATGTACAAAACATCTAAATGTAAAATTTATGTAAAAAAAATAATTAAATTTTGTTTACACAGTTGTCATTCTTATAAAAAGGTAATTAATTATCTTATAAAGTTAATTTATTAATTTATTCATTTCTGCTTACAAAATTATCAGTGAAAATAATAAAAGCTTCCATGGAAATATTAGGTTTAAATCCCAATGGAAACAAATAAACACACTTCTAATATCAAATGTAAAATGCATTTTAAAATTAAAATGCAAAATCTACTTAACAAACATGAATACAGTATATTTAAAACAAGCTGGGAATCCAAAATTAAATATTTCATAATCCTTAACCTCTTTTTAATTGAGAAACCTTCATGTGTGATCTACAGAAATAAATAAATCATAAAATATACAAAAATAAATTGCATCTTCTCGTAGGGAGGATCAACTCTGTCATAGCACTTGACAGTTAGAGAAAATGAAATTTAGAAATTGTGTCGCTATACATTTGGATTTGTTCCTTATCTATCACTGACAGAAATAAATAAAATAAAATTGCTCCCAATTAAGGCTTTTTGTTTATAATTAAAAACTATGAACATTTTTAACTTTGAAACATGCCAAAAATTTATAGATCTATATCATTATTTTAATGTGAGAATTGGCTTTCTGGGTCAAATATTTATTAAGAAGTTCACAAAACCTGCATATATAGATATGCTGACAGATTTTAATAGTAAGATTGAGTAAACTTCTAATTAAATGTTAAAATCTATAATTTTCTCTAACTGCACACCATTATCATTAACAATTTTAAAAGTGTTAACAAAGTTTATATATATAACCTTATCATACCAATTACAATTAAAAAATATATATTTTATAGGTAATATAACAAAAGAACCAAACACATCGAAAGACTATGAAAACAAAATACAAGAATCAAGCAGCGGTTCATCGAAATGTATGTCTTCTATTACTGCTGATGATTCTGGATATGGCAACAACCCTAACATTAATCATGCGGCATCTTCCAGCCAAATGTGGAAAAATTCTACAGAATGTGTGAACGACAATGCTGAAAAATTTTCTTCCTGCATGGCACTTACAGAAAGATCTCTTTCTGCTCATAATCGAATCAACCATAAACATCTAAAACAGCATAAAAGCAAATCTTCCATAGAACACAATGTGCCTGCTATCAAAGAAAGCAGTTGGTTCCAAACAAAAGACTCAAGTCACAGCAAGCGCAAAAAACGTTTGCACAACCGTAACATGACAGTTTCCACTCCAAATCAAACTGCAACTGTTTCTGCACACATCACTCCATCATGGTATCAGCCGCTATCTATATCAACTACTGCAGCAGATCAAAGTTCTACCTCTACACATGTACCACAAGTTTCGTATTCATGTGTTGTCCCTCCAAGTAACTGTTCAGGATCAACACCACCTTTGTATATTCCAGGTAAAGCAGTGATTATTTTAAATCTCACTATTGCAGTTCACGATGTAATTATCTTTTGTTTGGCAGTTAATTAGTTCTGTGGAATTGGCAGTTAATTAGTTGAGAAAATTGAATTGGTAACCCTTGAATTGGTACTTTAGACCTGAAAATTTGAATTTTCGTATAGTAGCAAGTGGACAGTTAAAGTTTAGTAGCTACTCTATCATGGATTTATTGTAAAATCAATAAGTATGGTTATATATACTTATATGTAAAAACTGAGTATATATATATGTATATATATATATTTATATATGATACAGAAATTTTAAGCCTTTCTAATAACGCGCCCTTTTCTTTCATAATTATTATTCCAAATTCCTATTTCATGTCCAGCACGTATTGCAACTATATTAAATTCTATCCCATGCCACTAATATTAACAAAATATGCCAGTACTTCATCTTTTCCTCGACCATACCATATATGGTCACTAATCTTGGCTCTCTACGTAAACTTTCTCATATGAAACTGCTTCATCATCATATTTTTAAAGCCTAACGAACGCAAAGGCAGCATGTGTCCCATACCTCATATCCCTCCTCCTCCTATGTAAATGTACATTATGTGAACAACCGCAGATGGCATTGAGATTTCTTGAGAGCTGGATGCCGGAACTCGGACGTCTGATGTAACTATATCTGTTTCGAGTGTAATATAATAAAGTAGATTTTGGTAACGTGTAAAAGGTCTCTTCCCTAGATTATTGTAGCCTATATTACATATATACACGCATGTAAGACAAAAATTGAAGAGGGAAGAAATGTACAGTTCGTAAATTTCTAAGCAGTTTTCTAATTAAAACAGAATAGTGACTGGTTAGTTGTTTTATTTAATTGCCAAACTGCATTGTTTAATAAACCTGTGTGAGTGCCTATTTTCATCATCATTTATTCTTGAGGTATTGTGTCCATTCCACACGGATAAGGCTGATAACTTTCCAAATGTGTTCAGGAGGTCTAAAATGTGCTTTTCTATTAATATCTCATTTAAAATTTTGTGGGAAATCAATATTTTCTCTATACAATGAGAAAGTAAATATTTACATTACTAAAAGAACTGATTAGCAAACTTGTTAAGAAATAATTAAAATCTATCATTATCTATTTTTCTAAATTTTACTTTGTATTCTTAAATTTATATAAGAAAAAAAATTTGTAAATTTTCTTTGAGAAATTATTGTTTACCTTATCTTTGAGTATATATATAGAAAAACTTGTATATAAAAACTTATATATGTATATTTTATTTTCAGTCCTTTATATGGGTAGTATTCCATATTATCCTCCAATGTCATCTATGCATCCACAGACTGGCAACTCCTTTTGGCCTTGTCCTGTTTCTGCTCTTCCACGAGAAGTGCCAGCTGCACCTAGTTTTCCATTTCCAGTTATAGCCCCTTGTTCACATCATTCCAGTATTATGCCATATCCAATGTTTCCCTTTACTAGTTGCAATCCATTTTCTGGCATCCCGTGCGGAGTGCAGTCATCTGGTGTTACAGCGACTTCTCCTCATATCACAACTACGACAACAGTTGCTTCTGGAACTACACCAGCATTTAAGGTAATATTATGGTTTAAAATATAAAATGAGTCAAAACTTTTGAATTAAGTATAGTGAAAATTAAAAACATTTTTTTACAACATATACTTCTTGGTTAATGGCATCAACCCGTTTTAGAGGTAAAGAAGAGCCTTATTAAGAATAAGGCTCTCAACACCTCAGCCACCTCAACAAAGCTAGAGGCTTCTGTGGTTGAGATAAAACAAAATCCTCTCTTGCTTTAGCTGTGATGGCTGCACAGTCTTTTTATCCTGAATAATAAGGCTGTTTTTTGTCTCCAACAGTTTGATTCCTTTAATCTGCTGTTCTAATAACATCGAAACCCTGACTTATTTTGGCTGAGGTGACTGTGCTGTCTTTTTGTCCTAAAGAAAGATGATTTTTATCTCCCAAAATATGATACCTTTATTCAACTATATATTATGTAATAACAGAGTGCTTAAATTTTAATATTATGATTATTGGTACTTTATAAAAATTTTATCTTGCTGTAATGCTTGTTGCTAATATATCTTTTAAAGATGATGATTTACAAATATTGTTAAGAGGAAAGTAATGTTATTTTTTGGCCAAAAGCAAGTGAAATCATTTATAAGATGCTAACATATACCACTCTTGAGTTATTGTATGTTTATTGAACTAAAATATTAAAAAACATAAAACTTCCTAACATTTAAGCAAATAGCTGTTTTATGCATATTTTTGTTACTGGAATTAAATTGACACCTCGGCATAGAAGTTCTTAAGAACCATTTGTAAAATATTATAATCTTTACTTTTACTACAGTAAGTGCAGTATCTCGAAAGAATCAGATGAGTAGGAGAAGGATACAATTAACATAATTGGAAGTTACAGCCTATGCTTAACACAAATTCACTCAGTGTTTATTTTATTTATTATTATGAGTTAGAAAATGTATATCGTGTTGCCTAGAATTTAAAGCATAGATTAACGGAATTCATTCATTCACTTTTTCAATGGGTGTAGTCATCCCCCTCCTCCTGCTTTTTAAAATCAGAGCTAAAATTAACTGGTATTCAAACTGCACATGAAAGAATCCTTTAGTTTCAATGCATGCGTAGTCATGTGCAACAATTTGCCACACATGCACACAAATATGCACTGCTCCTCATAGCAACACCCCTTGTGAACCATTCACCCTTTCACGACGGCGGCATTTCGGAACTTCCGCGGCCCAAAAGCCGGAGCTCTTCGCTTCCGAACTGTTCCCAAAGGACGGCAAATTTTTTGCATTAAGCCTAACTCTCGAAAAAAATTCACTAAAAATTACCTATTCAACACAGAAATCTACTTTTTTCAGGAATAAAAGAAATATTTATTTTCTATTTGATGTATATTTTTCATACAAATCTGAATACAAAATACTCGTTAGTTGCTCCCATTCTTTCATCCGAAATAAACGAATAATTTCACTGCCTCTGAACCCCCTCCCCCCAAAAAAATACTCTCTTATATTCCTATGATTCACCAATGAAATCATAACGCTGAAATAAAAACAAAACCCGAAACTCAATTATAAAATTGTTGATGCTGCGAGAATTGCTCTGTCTGTTTATATTACTAAATCATGTTTCACCGCTCCAAATGGAGAAATAATTCATTGGAAACTCCTCATGCCAAAGTCATGTATCTGCAAAATACGTTGAAGTTAGTTCCACGGACATTTAACGCCATCTAGTAGACAAATTAAAACGTTCCACGTGAAGGCACGCATGCGTGCCACTCGCCGTTTACGGTAAAGTTTCCTCCGTCACAAGTGTGTGCCATCCGTCCTTGAATGCAAGTTTGCAGCCGACACGCGGGCGTGCCAGTCGTCCCGAAAGGGTTAATCAGGGAAAGAATAAAATAAAATATATTGATTTTTATGCTTTTGGTTGAAAATTAACAGAAAGTAGAGTAATTAATTTTTATTTTGGTAGAATGTAAAGATATACACCCATACTTTTACCAAACTATAGAATTATGTTAATCTTTTTTGTGTATGTGCAGCAAAAAAAGAAAGTAAAAAGTAAAAAATGCATATTTTGATGTAATTAAAAATAAATATAAAGGAATTGTCCTACAGATTTTGTTCAAAGATCATTAAGAGCATTTTTTGATCTTTCCGATGATGTCAAGGTGGAAACTCTGTGATAATGTCAATCACTAAGAGACTGATGTAAAATCACCCCAAATCATGCTTCAACATAAAATAACTTAAAAATAACTAATTTGAATTTTCTGTTTAAATCTTGCTGAGATCTGTCGTACCTAGAGTTCAGCTAACCCAAGTTTCTAATTTAATAGCTGTCCAAAGTTTAGATTTTCTGCTACATATAATACAAACACATACATATAGAAAGAAAAACATCTTTTATTATGCAAGATTAACAGTGCTAAGTGGTACTCATCAGTATTATGCTCCACAACAAAGATATGGGCATGAGATGGATGTCATTTTGTAAGATATTTTAAGTTTATATATTCCACTTTTTTATTATTTTATGTAATGAGAACTTTAGTACATGGTCAGAATTGTAGGATATTATTTGAATAAAATAAAAAAAATTCTAAACTATGGTATTTTTATCTAGTAAATTGAAATAAAAGATTTTTATGGTTGAATTGTGAAAAATGAAAACGGTATTAATGTATGCCCAGCTTTCCTAACAAATAAGTTTTTGACAGATCTTATTTAAAATTTTTGTGTTACTCTGCAGAATGCCATAAACTCTTCATTGAGTACTAATGAGCCAAAGAGAGCATCCACAAACAAAATGGAGGAATTGAATAATAGAAAGCAAGATGGCAAAACAGAAGAGAATGAGTGTGACATGCATGTGGAAGACACCCTTTCTTCATTTACCCAGAGTTCATCTATGCAGTCTGCAGAAAAAGAAGTAAGTTAGAAGTGTAAGGATATCATGGATTTTAATTATGGCATTCTTCTTACAATAACAGTCTTCAAATAATGAATTTTTACTTACTGCTGTTTTATGAGAAGGGCTGGCTTAGAAAATCACATCATCTTATTACAGTCGAGTATGGCCTTTTGTGCTACGTATTATATTATATTATGGATTTCACCTTGCCTGATCTTTGCTTAAAGCAACATTTAATCTTCATTTAACCCTTTTGCGACGGTTGGCATGCCCGCGTGCCGGCTGCGAACTTGCATTCAAAGACATATGGCACACACTCGTGCCGGAGAGAACTTTACCTTAAACGGCGAGTGGCACTTATTGGTGTTTCTACGTGAAACGTTTTCATTTGAATTTATTTGTCTACTAGATGGCGTTAAATGCCCGTAGAAGCAACTTAAATGTATTTTATAGATGTTTGACCTTGGCACAAGGAGAATCCAATGAATTATTTCTCCATTTGGAGCGGGGAAACATGGTTCTGTAAAGTAAACAGAACACTTCTCGCAGCATCAACAATTTTATAATTGAGTTCCGGGTCTCCTTTTGATTTTAGCTTTTAATGATTTCGTTGGTGAATTACAGGAATATAAGAGAGTATTTTTTTGGGGGGGTGGGGGTGGGGGGTTAAAGGAATGTGCGACAGTGAAATGATTAGGTTATTTCGGATAAAAATATGACAGGTTTGAGACTTTTTCTTTCTGTGGAAGAATATACGCGTATGGTAAACGAACCAGACAGTAATGAAAGCAAAGCAGATAGTGAAGATTCGTGGAACAGTGTTATTTCTGATGATGAATCTGAAAATGCAATTGATTCTTCAGATTCTGAGCGTACTATTATTACAACGCCGCCAGCTTCAGTTGATGTTTTTTCGAATGATGTTTGGACATGTGATTTGAAAGATCTGAATTCTTTGGAGTTTTTGAACATACCTGGAATAAATCACAATATCATGCCGCCTAATTTAGATAAGGAACTTGATTTTTTTAGCATATTTTTTGATGATGAACTAGTAGAATTTATCGTAAAAGCAACTAATGAGTTTGCAAAGAAAAAATTTGAGAAAAATCTCCTCTCTCCTTCCTCATCGAAGACTCCACCTGTTTCAAATGTATTTACACCTGTGACAGGAAACAAATTTCGTGTGTTTCTCGCACTAGTAATTTTGACGAGCATTGTCAGAAAACCAAATCTTAAAATGTATTTTTCTAAGAATACAATTATCAGTACTCCTTTTTTTAATTCAGTTATGAGTCGCGATCAATTTATAGGAATATTACGTTACCTTCATTTTACTCTTGATAGTAATGCCCAAAAACTAGATAAATTGAAACCCGTGTTAGATGCATTAGTTTCAAAATTTAAATCTATATACACTCCTAGAAGAAATGTGTTCATTGATGAATCTTTGTTCTCATGGAAAGGAAGGCTGGGATTTCGTCAATATATTCCCTCGAAAAGGTCCAGATATGGAATAAAAATATATAAATCATCAGAATCAGGCTATAAATGGAATTTCCTTGTGTATACTGGAAAGGACACTGAATTATCAAGCTCTGATGGTGGGTATGGAGAACACGTTGTGAAAACATTTCTAAGTGAACTTTTAGGAAAAGGATATACTTTGTATTTGGATAAATTTTTTACCTCTCCTGTACTTGCAAAGTATTTGTTGTCTAAGAATACGCATATATGTGGTACAGTTTTAAAAAATCGGAAGGACATGCCAAAGAATTATCCATCTGTACCTAAAACATATATACACTAAAATTTTTTAATATTTTGATAAAAGAAAATGTGTATAAAAAATGTACATCAAATAGAAAATAAGTATTTCCTTTCTTCCTGAAAAAAGTAGAATGCTGTGTTGAACGGGTGATTTTTAGTGAATTTTTTTCGAGAGTTAGGCTTAGCGCAAAAAATTAGCCGTCTTTTGGGAACAGTTTAGAAACGAAATGCTCCGTCCTTTGGACCACGACCGTTTCGGAATGCCGCCGTCCCGGAAGGGACGGCGGCATTCCGAATTCTTGCAATCAACATCAGTTTTGAAGGCAAGAAATGGTTTTTTTTCAAGAGGGTCATAAAAATGTTTTCATCTAAAAGTGCACCATATTTCAGAGAAGCTAAGACAACCACTGTTTATGCACTGGATATTATAGAAATAATGGAATGATTTAACACATTTAAAACTTATTATTCACTTTGCTATGTGCTTATTAAAACTGGTTACATTTCTCTGTAACCGAAATGTTTATAGAATCAGTGAACATATTTCCAAGTTGTGCAGTTTTTGAATCCCACTGCAGTAGTAATTGCATATTTAGTACTATTTATTGGTTCCATAAGAAGTATTTTTGAAACGTCTGAAGTCAAAACTGCACAACTTAGTCAAAAGTCAAAGTCAAAAAAGACGAAACGGGTCTCTTTGACTTTAGGTTTGTTGGTTCTCTTGCACCGATGGAGGGGATCCAGCATATTCTCAAAGCAACTGTATGCTGTATTTTGTCTTATTTGTGCTTAAATTTTCCTTATCCTTTGCACACATTTTTACTTATTGATAGGAGATGGGATATTATAAGCTGACTTACTGATTAACATCTTTCTTCTGTCTTAAGAATTATCTTCTGACAGTTTAACCCGGATTTTGAAAAAATGCTGAAGCTCAATCACCATTTCATTCATCTCGCACCTTATTATTTTAAACTTTCTGAATAAACTTAAAAGCAATGTTATAGGTATTTATTATTGTTTTGTATTCTGAATACAATAGAACCTTGGTTATCTGGAACTCTCGGTTAACCGTCCGTCCTTGGGTCAAGGCTAAAAAATTTTTAAAATGTGTGCTAATTTTTTTTTTCTTTCTTTTACAAGTTATACTACAGTTTTTTCTTTTACAAGATTTGAGTCTATTACAGTATGGATTAGATTTTTAACGATGTCAACGTCCAAACGGAATTGCACTGTACAAACAATTAGTCAAAAAATTGATATTATAAAAAGACTTGAAAAGGGGTGAAGCTAGCTAGCATCCATATCTCGAATGATTTTGGTGTCTGTAAATCAACGATTGGTGATATCAAACGTGATGCAGAGAAAATAAAGTGCTTGCAGTAAGGAAGAATCAAGAGAAGACAAATCTGAATGGAGCAATTTTGTTGTTAGACAACACACCTGCTCATCTAAATGTCAACGTGCTTATTGAGAGAAACATCCGTTGTCTTTTTTCCACATTTCCACTACAGCCATTTTACAGCCCATGGATCAAGGTGTTCTTGAATCCTTAAAATGACAATATAGAAAAGAACTCATTAGAAAAATACTATTCGAAGGGCACGGAAATGAAGTGAATGTGGTTGAATTCTGGAAGAAGCAAACTATAAAAGACTGCATTTATATATGCTTGCCATTGCATGGGCCTTCCTTCCTCAGCAGACTATTCAACGTAGTTGGAGAAAACTTGCACCCTACTTACCTAACAGAAGATACAGCTGCGGTTCTACCCACTGACGATGACAGTTTGAATTCTAATGACACGATTTTTGCGATAATGTTTACCCAAATTCCTGGACATGATACTTGCGATACGGACAATATCAATAAATGGTTAAACAGCGACCATAACAATCTGGGATTCCAAATCTCAACCGATGAAGAAATCATATCTCAAATTCAGAATGAACGAACTACTAAAAATGAAACCGAAAGTGACAACAATGAAAATGAATAATGCAAGGTTAGCAGTGGAGAGGCTTTTGACTGTTTTTCAAAAGGACTCATATGGTTTGAGCAACAATCTGATGCTGACTAACCTGAACAACTACGGACATGGACAATATCAATAAATGGTTAAACAGCGACCATAACGATCCGGGATTCCAAATCTCAACCGATGAGGAAATCATATCTCAAATTCAGAATGAACGAACTACTGAAAATGAAACCGAAAGTGACAACAATGAAAATGAATAATGCAAGGTTAGCAGTGGAGAGGCTTTTGACTGTTTTTCAAAAGGACTCATATGGTTGGAGCAACAATCTGATGCTGACCAAACTGAACTATTACTACTAAAGAGACTTCGGGATAGAGCCGCAAAACAACGTTTGTCGCAACTATGACAACAAAAACAGCCATTTCAAGCAATAGCTTAACAGCAGGTAAACTTGCCTTGCTATACGTGTATGTATATATACATATGTACATACAGTATGGTAATTGTTGTAGTACATCATATGTAGTACATGGTACATGTATATTTAAATTGTTGCATATAAAATTACTAAAAAAATTTGTTTATTAATTACATATAGGTCTATGTATTAGCATTGTACTGGCTCACTGCTACATATTTTATGTGTTTTCGGTTATCCGGCCTACTCCCTGTCCCAATTAGGCCGGATAATCGAGGTTCTACTGTATTAAAAAAAGAATGAAATTAATATTTAAGAAAAAAAATATTGAATAAAAGTTTTGGCCTGCTAAAAAAGTTTTTTTTGTTTTTTCATTTAGCCATCCTGTAATTAAGTTTGCTCATTCCTATACTTTGTAAAACATGCACAAAGAAAACTTCAGAATATGCTTGTATACATAGACAAATTAATTCTAAAAGTGAGATACTTAAACATCTCTTCTGATAGATTTATCATGTTGAAAAAATTTTACATTAAGAGATGCATGTCAATTTTCAGTTTCCTAAATTATATTTTTTTTATAGGACACAGACTTTGAACTGAAAAAGCGCCATCCAGGGCCATCACGCTCTGACAAAGTTGAACTTAGTTCTGAAATAGCCTATAGATTTCAAATGGATCTTCCTGACATTGATCAGATTCTCAAGAAGGATTTGGAGAAGTTGAAGTCCATGCAACAACCTGAGCTAGTCAACAAGCAATTTCAAATGTTCCAAAACGAATTCCAGAGCAAGAGTGAAAACAAAGCCCAATCCAAAGATGATTGCTCGACAGAATCCATTATGCTAGGTCTTATTACAGAAGATGATATCAATAAGGTGGGTGTTAATGGAAAATTTGAATTAAAATTTGGTTTATTCACCAAATTACTTTTTTTCACAGAACTTTTATATTTCATTTTAATTAACTGTCTTTTTAAGCTTACAAAATTTGATTTCTCTTTGGTAATTCATGTATAAGTTATGAATATTCATTTCTTCTACTACAGAACTTTTTTGTGCTAATAAGCATAATGATAATCACATTATAAATGTTCCTCAACATTTAAAATGCTTTTATTTATTTTTTCAATGTAGTTTTCTCTGAAAAATATCTTTAAATGGAATATCAATGAATATATTCTTATTTTTGCTACACTACAAAATTACTGAAAAATAATTTTCTTTTCATTCGAACATTTCGAAGTTTACGCAGAGATGACCTTTTTTCTTTTTAGCTTTATTCTTAATTCTGGGGGGGGGGGGGGGGGTTAACGTTACTTCTTCTAATATTACTTACAAAACATAAGGAATCTCTCTGTAAAGTTAATCAATCAAATTTTTATATATTAGAAAATAAAAATTTGATTTGTCTGTTCTAAATTTTTATATTTCCCCCTAGGTTTTATAAATTTAGCATTATCTCATAATATGGCATTTGTGTATTACTGTGTCTTTAATATGTTTGCACATATACAGGGTGCGGCAGAAAGAACGTTCTGATTTGTCAGAAGCGTTGCTTCGCTCATAGTAGAGGTACAGCAGTGGGCATGGTCTCTTTTGACTTGTTTGTACATGCTATTTTTAGTTACCGTCATGGCTTGGAACAGAGAGTATCGTGCTTTTGTTGTTAAAGAGTTTGTTACGCGCGGTGAATCTGTGATAACGACGCAACGGGCTTTCCGAATATGCTTTCAGCTCGGACATCAGATCCGGTTCCGACTGCACAAACAATTCGTCGTTGGGTTTCAAATTTTAGACGAACAAGTTCGGCTTTAAAAAGAAAGAGTCCTGGTCACCCTAGAGGCGTAACAAGACTGGAAGATGTGGCAGCTACTAGAGATTCCATTGAGCAGTCGCCTAAGCGATCTGCACGCAAACACTAAACTGCATTAAACATAGCCCCATGTGATTTTTTTATGTGGGGCTATCTCAAATCAAAAGTGTACCAACACTGACCAACAAATTTGCAAGCACTCAAGGCAACAATTACGCAAGAAATCACGGCGATTCTGCGGGACATGGTCCACAGATCACTGCAAAATTTCCGAAGCAAACATTGACGGTCTCCATTTAACTGATGTACTCTTCAAAACTTAATGGATAACAATGGCATACTGTGTACTTCTCAAGTATAAAAGATTTCTTTCTCTATATTGCTTTGTATTTTTTTTATTGACGTTCCAAATCTGCACCCTGTATATTTTGTGTAAAACAATAATTTATTGATATGATGAGCTGGTAACCAAAGGCTGCTAGTGTAAATAAAATATAATTCTATAATAATCTAAGTTTAATATAAGAATTTTTTAGATGAAGTGCATATTTGAAGTTCAGGAAAGGAATTTTTTTTAAATAAGCAAGAGTAACACTGCCGAACTTTCTTGAAATAATTTCAAATTATGTTTCATCTTAATGCATACAAACAAGTTGGCATATTTAGTAATTTTTGGATAGTAGTTTTAAAATTGTTCCCTCACCAAGCATAAAATTTAAATATTCAAGCTGATGTAAAATATTATTAATGCTATATATAAATACTGGAAAACTGGTAACTGTCTGTTTTAATTTCAAAACTTATTCTCAGTCATATTATATAGTGTTAAATATGCTTTTTTGATACTAGCAAGTAAAGCAAATATTTACATAGATTCATACTCACACAGTTTGGTATTTGCATTTGTCACAATTTGTATAATTCCTCTTTGATTTTACATTCATTTTGATGACCTAACTTTTATAATTGAGAGCCATAAATTTAATAAAGCAGATATTTTATTTCTTATAAAAGGAATAACAAAAAATGCTCAAAATGTTATTTAGAAATAATTAAACTGTATTTGAAAAATTCACTGAAGTTAGAATATAAGAAATTTGTTATTCCCCATAAATTTTGTTATATATGTGAAATGTGTATGCATCATCAGATTTATGTTATTTTCTGCATATCTAGTAGAAACTTGCTATAAGAAAACTCAGATATATTCATTTATAATTTTCAAACTCTATTTTTCTTTTCTACTTTTATTATTACGTGTCTTTATATTTTTTTATTTAAAGTATTTTTATCTAATTTTCTACAACCTTAGTGCGCATTATTGGAAGAATATAATATAATATATAAATTTGTTCATTTAACATATGTGATGATTTACAAGAAAAGGGTCCAGTTGTCGGTAATTTTGATTCTGAGATAATATGGTACATAGCCATTTTACCGACAACTGTACCCTTTTTAATTTTCAATGGATTTAGGTGGATTCTTAAATATAGGAAACATTTTCATTATACTCTATATGTTAATTCAGAGAAATTAATTTTTTTTCTATCAAACAAGGTTAGAAGAAAAAGTGAGGTTTTCTTTATATTAAAGAAAGCTAGTTTAAAAAAAATCCATGGGTTAAATATAAAAGAAAGCATAGTAACCAATGTTTTTCAAACTTTTTGGCTGCAGAACCCTCTTTGAATTCTATTTGATGGCGGAACCCCAAAATGAGAAAAAGTCCATTGTGGTTTAAATTATGCATTCAAATTTTAAATCCCCCCCCCTCCCCTATTCACAAAACTATCATGTTGCGGAACCCCTGGAATACTGTCCCTGAACTTTGAGGTTCCGTGGAACACACTTTGAAAAGTGCTGGTTTAAAACCCTAAAATTAATCCCAAAATTTTCAAGCTGTTTTTCTCTGTTTTATTGTTTTGACTTGATCAAAAATGCAAAATTTGTAATATGAGTTGTAATTATTATAAAGACATGAGATTTTATTTTTTAGAATCAGCCTGAAAAATTGTATTTGACAAGACTTTAAATTCAATTTTAAAATTTCCGACAATTGTAGCTTTTTCTTGTAAATCACCACATATCACTGCTTTCATATTTTTAATAGAATTGGCACAAATTTTCAGTAAAATGGTTACTTAGTTTGAATCATAGTAAAACGTTTTATAGTAAAGTTGAGGCATCAGTAAGTTATCAATTTATTTGAGTAATGAACAGTTAAATATTCATCGTTCATAAACTAACTTATTAATTCCCTACTTCTTACTATTACCTACCCCCCTGCCTGAAATTTATTTTTATACAAAGCATTGAATCATCCCAAATATAAAGTATTAATTTCTTATAAAGTTATTCAGCAAAAATACCCAGCATTGTCGGGATATATTAACAAAATATTGTATAGACTTTTCATTTTTATTTGCTTTCAAATATGGTTAGTAAACCTTGTTGCATGTTAATCCCATGGTTAGATAATTTAGGGAATAAGTTCATTAGAGTACTTGTGTGTGGCCAGACGTACTCTCATCTCATCAGCATTAAATTCTTGTTGCAGCTGCATTCTTGCTTTTCAACTGCAATATTTCTTGTTGTAAATAGCTTTTAGTCTGGATGCATACCACTGGACTGCATTGTATAATGCCAGTAGGCACTTTGTGATTGTATATACTTTTCCACATTTTATAATTTACACAGGCAGCTGCTTTGTAACTGCTTATACTCTGCTTGGCTTCACTCTACAGCAATCCCCCAATTAGTGTGAAATTCGTTTAGTGTAGTTTATAATTAGTAATCAAAATTCAATTAGCATGAATCAAAATTTTGATTAGTGATATTTAATCAAGACTTAAGCCTAGTGAACTGAAATTTCAAATGTAGGTTATATTCATAGAGTGGTGATGAACAGTTACATAAATATTTTTTAATACATTGATTTGTTACTTAAATATATATGTGTATACTATAGTATACATTAAAACATTTTCAAAAATGTACAATAAATTAAACGTCAGTTCAGAAGTACTGTACTGTAAATTATAAATATTTATCAAGGAAGTAGTACTAAAGTGTTTTGTAAATTTTAATAAATTTTTGCTGCAAATATTAATTATTCTTTAAGTCTACTGTAATCTTAAATTGCCAAAAAAAAAAAAAAATGCATTAAAAAATATTCGTTGGTGTTTTTGAGGTCTTGGGACATATTAGGATATTTTATATTGTTTGTATATATTAGCACGATTTATAAATAGTACAGCATTTTGCTTGTGACCAATTAATCACGCTAATCGGAGGATTTCTATATTCCATTTGGAAACTGCTTTTCTACTGCATGCATGTTTCTTGTTGTATTTCTCATATGCATTGTTATTTGTAAATATGTAATAAATAGTTCAATGCAATAATTGGGGAATACCATTAAAACGTAATTTATTCCACAGGAATAATATAAGGAATAGGATTATCTCCTTCAACTTCCCTAAGGGCAAATTTGAAGTTAGGGAATTTTCTAGTTAATTACACTGCTCAAACTTTATAACTCTCTACATCTAGAAAAATAAACCCTATAGAGCAGTGTTTCTCAACCGCCGGGCCGTGGCTTCAATTATACCAGGCTGCGATAGATTCTCCTGGAATTTATAGTTGTAGTTTTCTAAGCATTTTTTTATGAATAAATATTTTATAGTGGAAATTTTCTAAGGAGAATAATATTTGTGAATGTGTTGAAAAGCTCAGAACTAGAACGACTAAATAACATCTGTGTAGCAAATGTCAGTGAACAAGCTACATTTAAATTTTAATACGAATAAGAGACTGTTCAGCTGACTTCAACAATGGGTAAATATTTTTCTCAATACCATTTTTCCCCCCCTCCAAATCAGCATCAGTAAAATCAATTTAATAATACAGTAATCCATTTTATACTGAATAATATTATAAATGTTTAAATTAGAAAGATATTTATGAGTAAATTTGTTGGGACCAGGTCCTCGTCTTATAAAAAAATAATTTGCTATGCCACAGTCTCACAAAGGTTGAAAAGCATTGCCATAGAAATCTTATCAAAGAAACCTAGAAAATTTTTAATTTAATTATTTACTTTTTAAATATATATTTAAAACAACTTAAGTTCATATCAGACCCCTTAGAGTTGGAAGCAAGACTATAGGAGTCTGAGTTTCATTGGTTAGGGAATCCTGTAAAATTTACTACAGGTAATATACGCAAAAGGAAATAATATTCAAATATATTCTATATGATATGTAAAACATTCACAAAGCTTTGAAACTGCAACTTTTATTAACCAGGTTTTAAAAAAGATAATATACATTTTTCTTTGTAAATTTAAAATTTGTATTGTAAATGAACAGCTTAAGTCTGTATAAAAAGAATGAGTTTTTTATTTTTATAAAAGTCTATTTTGGGGATTTTATTTGATTCTTTGTGGAATATGCAAGAACTTGGTTCATACTAAATCTACCTCTGAATTTTATTTGTCTTTTGAAAAACAGAAATAATTAATTTGAATGTCGACTGTATATGTTAAGATATATGTGTATACACATATTCAGTCAAAACATAGATTTTATAATTCTAATTTATCTCATTACCATCACATTGTGTATGTGGTTGTAGACGCTTCTACGGGCTTGGGTTCATCTTGCATTTCCTGATCAACTATGTATATACTTAAATACTAAAATCAAAAACATTGATTTTGCACATTTATATCTCATGGTATTTGTTCAAAACATGTCTGGTAAATGTATTTTTACCATATTTCATTTAACATTTAACTTTCCTAATCAATTATGTATGTATCTACTCAAATGATTCTAATCATTGATTTTTCACACTTTTTCATGGAGGTCTAATTCCTACTTTCTGATAGTAGTATAATTATAATATAATGTAATTGTAATAATTAGTATTTATCTTCAAAGAGCTTCTTTGCAAATAAAGAATCTTACCCTTTTTTAAATTGAAATTAGTTATTTTTATTTATCTAGATTTTTAATATTAGTATGCTTTGCAAATTAATTTACATTACTTTGCAAGCCAATCCATTAATTGTATACAAACTTTTTTCATTAACAATTTAGTGATAAAGGAACTTAAAAAATTTTCTATAATTTATTTGTAGAATTAATGTACATATTTTTCTTTTAGAGGTTAATTTTATGAGTACAATTTTTTCAATTTTATACAGGCACAAGCATTTTTTTTTTTGCATGAAAATTATTGTAAAACAAAATTACGAACCTTTATTTCACATTTAAAAATAATTTAATTTTGCAGCTAAATCCACAACTCAACAAAGCCAATTCCAGTCAATCTGTACTCTAAATAATACATATCTCACCTAAATTGTGGCCGGGCTTAACCATACCTAATTTTCTAATTTAATCCGAGCTTGAGTGGGAATTTTCCAATGCAATCTAAACTCTGGATGAGCTTAATTTTTATATTTGAGCTGCATCTTAAAATTGTGTTTCAGACGCAGACTATGCAGGCCTGAATGTGGTTGTGCAATGTCTTTCATAAAACCAAACAAATATGAAAGAAAAATTCCTGTATATAAGAAAGTTATATATTTACTAATTCAAACTACAAAACTGTTGTAATCCTTTATTTTATTAAAGAAATTTGAATCATATAAGTATTAAATCTTAACATTCATTTTTGGTTGATATGTTACTACTGGAAAGTAAGACAATTTTTTTAATTGGTGAGAGGGGTATATAAAACTTAAACATAATCATCTTTGTATGTAAATGTAGTGAATGTCATGATACGCTTGTTGTACATTAAGATAAACTTTTTCTCTCAATTATGGTCAACCTTGATATATGGCCATTACTATTTGTTTCTGGCCATTTGCACATTATTATCACATATTTATTAAGAATATTGCAATTATACTTATATTTAAATATTTTGTTTACCAGTAGCATTCATATCGTAAAGCTGCTAGATAGAACAATTAAAATGAATTTTGTGTATGACTAAAAGTTAAAATGATTGCTTTGCCTACTTTTTAGTGAAATATGATGCAATATACTGCTTATTGCTTTTAAATATCACTTTCACATAGTAATAGAATTGAAAACAGAGAAGTTAAGTCAAAATTTATAAATTTAACATAGTTATTGAAAGTTGAAATTTTTAAATTTTATATACTTTTTCAGTGAAATTTGCGGTTAGTTTCACCCAAACAGTACAGAATATAATTTTCTGGCTGGACTTACAGTAGAAGCCTGATACAGTGTGATCCAATATACTGTAGATTTGGATAAATCGCAGTGAAGAGTAAGGATTCCAAAAAATACAGCCTAGTTTGATATATTGCAGGAATGAAGTATGCCCCCCCCCCCCCATAGACAACTATACTGTATCAGGTACTTATGTCTCATGTGGGGCATTCCTGCAATAGCCTACTGTTTACACATAATTTGTATTTGCACAGGTATCATTTTCACATAGTAATAGAATTGAAAACAGAGTATTTAAGTCAAAATTTATAAATTTAACATAGTAATTGAAAGTTGAAATTTTTAAATTTTACATACTTTTTCAGTCAAATTTGCGGTTAGTTTCACCCAAACAGTGCAGAAAATAATTTTCTGGACTTGCAGTAGACGTGATACAGTGTGATCCAATATACTGCAGATTTGGATAAATCGCAATGAAGAGCAAGAATTTCAAAAGATTAAAAAAAAAAAAGAAAAAAAAACTCATCATTATCATTACAGCCTAGTTTGATATACTGCAGGAATGAAGTATGCCACCCCTCCATAGACAGCTATACTGTATCAGGCACTTATGTCTCATGGAGGCATTCCTGCAATAGTCTACTGTTTACACATAATTTGTATTTGCACAGGTGATATCCATGTGTGTGTTTGCTATGGTGGTATACTAGGGTATTTTCTGTATATATGATTAATGCAGTAGAAAGTTGAATAGAATACAGTAAGAATGAAAATATAATAAGGAATTCCTAATACATTTAACATAAAACATGTTTGTTCTATCTGTAGTCTTGGCAATAGACAAGGGTACCAGAATATCATGGGACTATTTATTCTTCTATCCCATTCACCAAGATTGGTTGTATTTAATATTATATTATATAGTATACTTTTTTGTTTCAGGCAATGAAACAAGTAGTGATGCATTTTGTTCTTGCAATCCTGTTGTTGCCCCACCATTCATCATTTCAGATATCATTTGAAAAGATAGCTACCCCATTTCTCCATGTTTTCTCTTTTTCAGGCAAATTCCCAAACAGAGGTGGGTCCATCGAGCACTATTGGAATAATTCTATGTCCAAGAGCATCTCCAAGGATTGGAATTTGCAGGATGTACAGTGCATGGCCTGGGCCTATATTTTACCTCATAGCATTTAATTTTGTTGCAGTTTGCTTCTGCTTTAGTTGCTATAGAGTGCCCTTATCCTCTTTTCTTGTCCACACTTTAACATCCTCTTGCATGTATTTCTGTCTTTCACTTGCTTTAAAAAAAAAAAAAAATCTGGGTTTTCTGACCCTAGTTTCTGCCCAACTAAGAAGTCGAAGTAAATCTGATGAGGTTGAACTCTATGAATTGATTCAATTGTGTATTTAATAGAGTGTTAAAATTATTTATTTTTTAGCTAATTTTATATTTTAGTTAATTTTAATATCTCATAAAAATTTTTCTCCCAAAATTTTAAAACTAAACTATGTAATTATTTATACTATTGTATTAGTCCGAATATAACACAGCATCCAATCTAAAATGATAGATTTCTTATCAATCAAAAATTTGATTAAAGGAAACTTTTAGGAAAAACTTTCTTAATCATATATATATTCTGTGCTATTAAAATTTCCACTGTTTGATTTATTTTTAAATATAATTGTTCTTTTCCTCCTACAAAATTTCTTTATCAATCTTTTCCAAATTATTAGAAATATAATATTCATAACCATTTTGAAATCCATTCAAATTCTTCTTTTTTACAAGTATATTATCTTGTAGTACATTTCAATCACTAGCAACCTAATCTCCCTACTTAAGAGAACATTTTCTGTCCAGCTGCATGTTTCATTTTCCCCATGTTAATCTATTGTAAATAGTCTCTAACATCTAGTTCGTTTAGCTTTTAGAATTTTTCCTGATGCTTTTAGCCAAAATAGATGCTGAAAATAAGGTTTGCATGTTTTAAACAAATTGATAAAATGATTAAAGTATTTCTAACATTTTTGTAAAATGGTTGTATTAGCATTACTTTTCAATACATATTAAAAATATTTCTTAATTATTTTACGAAATTAAGAAAAAAAGCACCTTCCACTTTTCAGTATCTATACTTGGCAAAATATAGTAGGAAATTTTTTAAAAAACTAAACAAACTAGATGCTAGGGGCTAATTTCCATAGGTTATCATAGGAAAAAATTAAACAAGCGGTTGGAGCTAGAATATCCCCTTAATGTCCCTTTGAGTCAACACGTTTCTATATTTGCTCTTCTATTAGTTCTTGCTTTTAATATACTATTTACTAGAAAACATCCTTGATAAAACATTCAGTGTTATATTCAGGCCAATACAGTACTTTACCTTAAATGGTTACGTACCCCTGCCACAAAATTAAAATTGCTAAAGTCTTGTTTTTAATCTAACCTTTAACCCTTCTGTAAAAGCAGTAGTTTAACAATTGACCATAGTATTTATCTTGCATTAATTTGAGTGGTGCAATTTAATATATCTATGGTGCAAAATGACTTCAACTAACCTAATCACAACATTGATGTTCTTGAAATAACTTGAATGTTCATGAAAATAATATCTTATTTTATGTATTTCCAGGAGTTAGAATATCAGGAAGAATGTCTCTTGCAGCTCATGTGTGATGACTCATAATTTTTCCTTCTGTATAATTTCTTCACCTAATATATTTTGTCACCGTCACAGCTGTTTTATGATTTTGACCAAAATGCTTCATGTGTGCTGTGTATATACAGGGTGATCATTATTAAATTATACCTGTTCAGAGTCTTCTGGACACACCTGTCAGTCAAAACAACCAAATATAGTAAGAAAAACAAGTGGAAGCAATTTACTTGAAAGAATATTAGTTTTAAAAAATTTCACCAGGAGTCGAACCAGGGTTTCCACTAAGTCAAGAAAAGAGGGGGGAGAATTTCTCTGCTTCCTGAAAATTTTGGGAGAGATTTTCTGTTATAAAGAGAGAAACTTAAAATTTCATTTTTTTTACCACGCTAATTTAGAAAGTATTAAAAAAGAAAGCATTAACTATAACTCATATTCTTCGACATTTAAATTTTTTAATTCTTAAAAAAGAGCTAATCTATAATAAAAAATAACATCACACACAAATGGGAAAATGCGAATTGTAGTATAAAAAGAAAATAAGTACAAGAACCAAATGTAATGACTTATTGGTACCGATGAAGTTTCGTTTCATTAAAAAAAATAGTGCAGACTTAAGACAAGAAATCAAAAAAGCTTTACTTTTGTTTGTGCTGCTATGACATGACTAGAAATAATTTTATGTTTTAATTCTGCTTCAAGTGTCTGCAAATGCTCATGACTAGCACTATGCCTTTACAGTGACGTAGTTTTATATGTTGTGCATCCACCTGCGAAACAAAATGAATCAATCTTACTAACATTCTTTTTAAAAATTAGTTAGGGGTCGTTTAAGTGTTAAGTAAACACATTTTTGGTAATTTTATACCTCCCCCCCACCCCATACACACACACACTTGTTAGCAAAAATACTCAAATTCCTGACTTCCCCCATGCTTACGTTATGATTTTATTTGCTGACATATAAAAACGTCTACTTGGGTTATTTTAAGTAAAATGACTCGCATGGGAATTTATGATTTTTTTGTCTGTAAACTGCAAAAGTCGAGGGCCAACTGTATTTACTTTATATTTAGATATTTATAATCATTTTATGATCAATTTTCATCCAGCAATAGCAATTCTAAACTTTAACAATTTTTGATCGCGACGAAAACTATTTCACTAGGCAAATAGAATTGGGTAAGAATTTTGATTTACTGTTTGAAAATGGATTTTTTTTTTTTTTTTTTTGTATTTTTTACAAAACTTACAGAACATAAGGGTTGCGTCGTCCTTTCGTTGAATCTCAAGCCAGTCATGTAATTTTAGCCATTTTGTTTGGCTGAAAATTATTAACATTTTCAACATAGACTTCAGTTGCCTTCAGATCAGTTTTCTTAATTAAAAATTTATCCATTGTAGTCACCAACCGATAATACCAGAGATCTTCCGCTATATAAGTATTTAGGGTTACTGTTTATTTGCTATCACAACACCTTCCACTAGCTTCCCCCACATGACAAGGAAGTGCGAGCGAGACATCAATCAACTCTCCCTGTGGCAATTTTTAGAATTCCGTAGGCAACACGAGAAATTAGGCTTTGTGGTCATCGGGCATTGAATTTCGCGGTATCCAATTTGAAGGAAAAAATAATTTTAGGCTGGAACTGGAGAGAGAAATTCTCGCGCAGCCTAGATTTTTTATGGATTTTGTTAGAATCTTGTGGGTTCGCACTGAAATGGGACCCCTGAGTCGAGAACTGTGATTAGTAAAAATGAGTAAAATTTGCATATGGTACAAATTTTAATGAAACAATTTATGAATTTATGGCCATGTTCAGAATTGACGATCGTGCGATTGAAATGTCAGAAAATGGATCATTTCGGGGAATTCGATTGGCTAATACTGATTCAACTGTCCAATTGAGCTTGACTGAACATAGCTTATAATAGATGAAAATGTTATGCTTGAGAATCTGTTCAATAAAATCAATGGCAATAATCACTGCAAAATAAACTAAAAAAATAAAATTTATGGATCATACTTCAGGTTTAAAATTTTGTTTCAATACACCTTAAAAATTACATGTTTTGTAATCGCACATTTTGTTACCTCCAGAACCAAATTTCCCCTACTGGTGATTTTTTAAAATGATTGTCAAAATCACATCTTCACGTCAAGAAATGTAACCATACTAATTTCGGTTGCATTTGGACTCCTAATAATATTGTTAAGAGACTATTGAATAAGGGTACTTTAAAATGATCACTTGAATTTAGTTTAAAACAAACTTGTTGTTAAAACAAACATTTATTTAAAAAAAAAATGGATTTTTTCAATTAAGAAAAGCTTTAATACCTATCAATACTAGTTGAATCTCAGTATTATTTTTTTCTTTTCTTTCTATAAACCCATGATAACGAAAATAAAAAGTTTTTATAAAGGAAAATAATATTTTCTGAATTCAAAACACCACAGTAACATTTATTGCTTTGCTTTAAAATTCAATCTTTTTATTTTTAAGTAAAATTATTTTTGTTTTCAGATTATTATTTTACTACAATTTCATAGATTGATAAACACTATTAAAATAGGTCAGTGTTGTCCTTAAAAAGAGAAATTTTCTATAAATTTGTAACTATTATTTAGATTATTATAGTCTAATTTTTTAAATATGCTTTTTTTTAATTACATCTTTTTTTTTTTAATTATAGAATTTCAAGTAGAAATTTGATTTTTTGACAGCCAAATATTACTGTCTTAAAGGCCCTAAACATTAGGAGCTCCCTTATATTTTTCATATTATTCGGGGGAGTTATAAACAACTCTTTTCAGCTTACTGGAAAATTTGACCCAGTTTCTTGATATTTTAAATCTATTTCTTTTTTCAATTTTAATGTATATTCATTTCAATTTTAATGTATTTTTTAACACAATTTCATCTTTAAGATGAATTTGAATTTTATTTTCCATATGTATAAAGAGTTCACACTGCCTAAAAGTACATTAGAATTCAAAACTCTTATAAAAAGTTACAGTTGTAAATAGAAGTTTTGTGTTTTGGTCAAAATATATGTTGAGTATTATATATTTTATGGCTCTTAGCAATGTTTTACTTTATATAACATACATTTGAAAAGGTTTTTATTTAGATTCACTTTGTATATATAGTAGCTTTTTATAAACAATGAATAGAACTTCATCACAAAATGCTGTGATAATACTTGAATACATATTAATCGGTTTTAAACTTTTTAAGTGCATATTTGGTAAAATTTCTTAAAATGTTTTACAAAACACTTTGGTGCAATACAGGCTATTAATGCTGCAGTTATGTAAGTTACATTTTATTTATAAATACATTATTTCTTTATATTTATTCGATATCACAGAGTTACACAATATTGCTGAGATTTCCTATACATTCTAGCTTTACATTCATTGTGATCAATTGCTTTTGAGTGTTTATGTGCACATTATGTGAAGATTTATTTATAAAATATTAATTTAAAATGGTAAAATATTTAACAGTTTGATAGAAAATAAGAGATCTGCCAAGTCTCGTAATTTAAACAGGAAATTCATGATTTTAGCCATTTTAGAAAAAAAATTGAATGCACTTTTAGTAACTTACGAATATGTTATTATGTTTTCTTTAAATTGTGTTTCAATTTTCAGTAAGATTGTGTTTGTCTATTAAGATATTATTATATTGCACAGAAAGTGCAATACTTTATGTATTTTTACTTCTTTAACTGTAAATAATCTCAGATATTTATTTTGAAGAATGTAGATAATTAATAATGCATTCACTTTTATGAACTAAAAACAGTTCAGATTTTTAGAGATGGTAGGTCTCAAAACATCATTGTGAAGTAACCACCTAATCTAACAAACAAGAAATATCTGGCGTTGTCTAAAAATGTGAATAAAAAGACTGAAAAATCAGGAAACCAAGTTCAAATCTTGTTAGTCAGGATTTTAAAATTTTAGCTAGCATTAGCATATTTTTTAAATGCAGTCAGATACATCAGCTCATTTTCTAACAGGAGCTGAATATATATAGTTATCGTGTTTGTTATTTCTGTTAAAAAAATTTTTAAAGTCAGTAATCTACAGAAAAGCAAGGGAATTTTATTATAATGTTTGAATGACAGCCCTAAGATGTGTTGATTCTACTGGTAACCTTCCACCTTAATGTAATCTCCTCTGAAAAATTGACTATTTTTTTTTTTTTTTTTTTTCCAATAATTTCAGTTTTGAACCCCCCCTTTCTGTTCTACTCAATTTTCATTGGGCCTTTTTCGGGTCTTATCCTTTTTTCACCACTTTTTTTTTTTTGTCATCAGTTTTGAGGTCATAACTTCTAGTATATATATATATATATATATAAATCATACCCGTCATTTATTTCCCTTTACCACTTTGTGAGTCAGAATTGTAACAAAGTTAATTTGCACAAATGCAAATTGCATTAAAAGTATTTTGAATTAGACTGAAAAACAGTCTTATCCAAAAATTCAAATTATCAAAATTATATGGTACAGTTTCATCTTAGTAAGAACCTGAAGACATCTAAAATTTTCAACTGGCAGCATTGATTAATATGTTTGTACGTTTACTGATCAAAATAATCACCTTTATTAATGAAATAAGATATTTTAAATGTTTTACTGTTATCCTATTGTAAAGAAGATTTGTTGAATAAAATGAGTTTGTCATTTGTGAAATTTCAGTTTAATTTTTGATAAGTGTCATTCTTGTGCATGTTTTTTCAGTGTGTATATATAGCTAGCTTGATAGCATTATCTTGAAAAATAAAAAATTAAAAACAATTCTTCAAACCAAATATTCATAGTGAAAATTGATTACAAGTACATTATAGAATTAAACTTTAAAATGTAACACTTTGTTCAAAAGATAAGAAGAAATATGCAATGTAATTGAGCAAATAACAATAAATACAGCTACTTTGATGACATGCAGATGGATCCGATTGTTTGTTTTTTTAATCGAAACAAACGTAAGCATCAGATAGATATAATATACCTAATACTTTTTTAATGAAGACAGATTCACAGCTGATCAATTAGAAGGCTGCTAAATAGTTTAGATTCACAGCCTACCATGCTTTGAATGTTTAGGTTGTTTTATGACAAAAGGGTCCAATGCACCTTCAAAACATCTGTATGCTATGTTTATTTTGTTCTCAATTACCCTGCATACTTTTATATAGAATTACATACTTTTCTAATTAAGATGTCCCAATTTTACTTTCCAGATAAATATAACAACTGAAGTATGGACATCATAACTTGTTTATGCACTTGGCTTAAAAGATTTATTTTAAGTTTAAAGTGCTTTATATTTTGGGTATTTAATATAAATATCTTAACCGTAATAGGTTTTTAACCAGTTAGTGTGCTCTTGATGGGAGATTTCAAGAAATATTTCTTCATTTTGCAAATGGCTCAAAACTACATGGATTTTGAATTGCATTACCAAACATATCAACATACTTGATATTTAGAAAATATAAATAGCATTAAAGGATGAACTTCTATGAGTGAACCTTCTAAACAAGATGTCTCCAAGGCAAAATATGCTGAATGCTTAGAAATATGCTTAGAAGCCACTTATGCAGTTGAAAAAAAAAACTGGCAAACCTCCTTCATAACTTAGCTTATGAAGTTGATTAGATATATTGCATATTTTACTTGTCTTGAATAAACGATGAACACAAAATGAAAGATTACTGTTTTAAGCAAAAAATGCTAATAATAGGTGTGTCAGGGTTCATACTCTTTTGCAAGAACCCATTTCCAGGAGGGTTCGAGCATTTTCCCAGGAGTTTTTCTACACATTAAAAGTAGAAGTGAAACCAAGATTCTACAGATGTTTCCCTTTCAGCCATGTCGCTTAGTTTTATACCAACTACACCAGTTTGACCATACAAAAATTTGTCTTGAATTACAATGCACCAATCAAGGAAAAGTTTGCCAATTTACACTCCAAAATTTATTAAATATCTGTGATGGGATGGAACAGGATCCATTAACAAAATTTTTCTTAACCATGTCCTTTAATAATTTTTTAAATGAATCCAACATCAACTTGGTTGGTATGGTTGGTAACCAGATATTTTGTTTTCCATTTCTCCATATATAATTTCTTTGAAACTTAATGGGTTCTTTGGGAGGGGGGTATGGCCAACAAATTCTCCTCCTTCAGCAATGCCTCTGCTCACATTTGCTTTGTACTACTGTATATTGCGGCTTTGTATTTTTACAAAATTTATATGAATAATGGCTGCTTATAGTTTCAGTAATCGAGACAGGAAATTTTCATTCAGTAATGACTAGAGTGGGTCGATTTGTGATAAAAAAAATTGTTTGCAATGATAATCGGAAAAATATTTGATCCAACATTTAAAATTTTTTATATGAAATGTTCAAATTTTTAAACTAAACAAACAAAATATGAATACATTAGTCTTCATTACTAAACAAAAACGAAATTCCAAAATCCTTAATAGAACGTGCTTAGCTTAAAATAAGTAGGAAACAGAACATACTTAGCTTAATAGAAAACAGAATATGCTTAGCTTAAACTAAATGTATTCGTTTATTTATTTTTAGCCTATTCTAGCTCAGACTTTAATAATTTCTTCCTAAAACATGAAAAATAAAGAACATTTTACATGGTTTTTATTTTTTTAAGTAATAAAAAAATGTAATGTGTCTGCACTTAAATTCAGCCCCGTATTTTCTAATACAGAATATACATTTTGAAACAACATTATTATGGGGAGCAAATACTATTGCTTTCATCACCAGATAGTATTAAATTCTTCTGGGCAAATTGAATTGGGCAATCGCACTATTTATGTAAATAAATAACCAAAATGCAAAAATAAGCTAGTTTTGTCAATCTAATGATTAATATATAGAGGATGGAGATGGATAGAAAAGGATACTTGTGGACTCACAGGACTACACGAGAATTGCCTGAATTGCGCAATCGTACTGAAAATGTCAAAATAATTATAAAATTAACAAAAATAATAAACCAATACGTAAAGATAAACAACTTTTGTCAATTTAATGTACAATAATTACAGGATGGAGATGAAAGGAAAAATATACTAGTCAACGCTTGGCAATGTAGACCATACTACCGGAATTGTGCAATCCTTCTATTTATAAGAAAATAACTAAAAAATTAGCCTTTATAATTAACCAAAATGTGAAAATAGGCTAGCTCAGTTCCTCTAATGACTAATATTTAGAGAATAGGGATGGATGGAAAAGGATACTTGTGGACGCCCAGGACTACAGGAGAATTCGCTGAATTATGCAATCATACTAAATTTGTGTATAAATAATTAAAATATTTACATGAATAATAAACCAACATATAGAAATAAGCAAGTCTTATCAATTTAAGGTGAATAATTACAGAATGGATGGAAGAAACAAATAAGAATTTTCCATAATTTTACGGGTCTTTTCCTCAGTTCGTAATTTTGTTCAGAAATCTATAAGAATTACAAAAAATCCGTAATGATTGGCATTTTTGTAATTCCAACATCAGTATTTGTCGATGGTATTTGTGCACTATCGTTGGTTTGGTGGCGCCACCTGTTGATTATATTATGAAATAAAAGATTGCAATTTCAATTTTCCAAGAGTATTTTTCGATTTTCAGGAGTTAAGAGCCAAAACAAATAAAATAAGGAGTTTTCAAGAGCCTTTAGAAGAAAAATCTTAATTCCAGGAGTTTTCAAGGATTTCCAGAAGGCGTACGAACCCTGGTGTGTTCCGATATTATTTTTCCCCAATAACAACGATAAACTATTTTTTTTTTTTTTTTTGTACTTCCAACATTGAAGAAATGGTTTTCTTTAACTGCCTTTCATCCTGAAACAGAATGATGTGCAGAAAGATGATAAAATGCAGAAATACCCCATAAGCCTAAAAGGTAGCCACTGGAGGCCAGGGATAGTCTGTCTGATCCTGTGTATCTGCAAGAAAGCTAAACTCTAAAGTTGAAGGTCAGTCAGTGCTACATTTAAATGTTTATAGTCAGTGGTCCCACCCTTCTGTTATTTATTTATTTTTAGAATGGTATGGAGACTTGATACATAAATGAAATGCCTTTTTAAAACTAAATAAGCCAGTCACAATTAAGCCGCAACAAATAGATATTGTACTTTGTGTTTCCAGTTGAAGACAGATTTGCCAGATTAGGCAACATTCCGTTAATCAGACTACATTTACACCTTTATTGCGACTTTTTGAAACATAAAATAGCTTTAAAACTAATTTGAATCAAAAAATACATAATGTCGAGGTGCACATTCCCGGATCCTGCCATACCTGTGTATCAAATTTCATAACCATGCAGCGCTTAGATTTACTACTACAACCTGCACACACACAGACATCTTCCTTTATTATGCAAGAAGGCCGAAGACAACCTGTAAAAGTATATACAAGGGCCATTTTTTTGTATGTTCAGAGATGTTTACCAACTTTCAGAAGGGGCAGAAACTTGCAATTTGATTCATGGATGGCTTAAGTGGTTTAATTGGCCATAAAATTCCAAAAATCTGAAATTAATCCATGGAGGGGGGGGGGGGGCGGTCAATTATATTCTCCATATCTGGTTTATATTTGATTAAATTTCGCTATTGCATCGGATATGAATAACCATTGTAGTACAAAAGTTAAAATAGAGTTCAATATTCAGCCTTGTTATCCTACAATTTTCTTATGTAATTGCATCCTTTCCTGTAAAATTCACTTTTCATTAGTGGAATCAAAAGTAGAAAAAAAAAAATCAAAACATCTATAACTTCTCCTGGGAGGAAAAAAAAAAGAACTAAATAAATGAAAGAAAGATGGACAGATTATGAACTGTGCACTCCCCCATCTGCCTGATAAATTGAAAGTTTCTTTTTCAATTTTCTTTACAGAAACTTTGCTCAATTCTTTGTTTAATGTCAATTTGGGCTAAAATTTTTTGAAAATTTGAACTCTGAATTTTTGCCCTAAAACCAATATATCCAAATATAATTATTCAAATTGGAATTCCCTTACATTCCTCATTTGCATATATGTTGTGTCAGCAGTCGAGTCAAAACAGAGCGGGAGCAGCAAGAGTTGGGGAATATGATGGCTATGGTTAATGATTTCATTTTGTACTTGTGGTAATGATAGGATTAAGGCGGTTATGTCTGGGGTTAATATATTTGTTTATTTCAATTAAAATTTATTTCTCAGTTATTATGTTTACTTTCCCATACAAAAGAATATAATATAAAGAAAGTAATGTTTTTACAAAATTTTTCTATTTCAATACCAGTATATGTTTTAGGATATCCTGAACATGTTTTAATTATTTTTAACATAATGTCCATCTGACTGTTGTCAACTTCTTATGTACGTAATAGGTGCCACAAATACTAATGGTTTTTTATGAAAGAACTTTATATTAGGCTTTGTTAATGGAAAAATCTAGAACTGAAGATTGAGCAAAAACTTTGAAATTTATTCTAAATATTATATTTCTTTAACATGGCAGCATAAAACAAAATTTGACATAGTCATGCATCAAATGGGTTATTTACATCTCAATGACCATGAAACTCAAGAGTTTCAATAATTGTAATGAAAATTAGCTGCAATGCAATTTTTGTGTTCATGATGCTATTAGCTACTCTTGGGGTGTGCAAGCCCCCCACACCGTTGCAAGATACTAGTATGAGTGTGATTCCTGGTTAACTCAAATGACCGAGTGCTGGCTGGGAAAGGTAAGTGGTTAGTTCATATATAGGTGGTTCCATAGTTTGTACCCACACTCGAACAATGGTTCTTTTCTTTAAAAAATGTCCTTGCATACTTAAATACTTCGGATTTAAAAAAAAATATAGCATACCCCTCAGTGCGCTACAGTTGTTTAGTTAATTGCATAAATTACAACTTTTTATTGCAATTGGATTGGAGACAGATTTGCGACCACAGCCACTGATAAAATTTTTGGGCTGCTATGCAGTAAGTGCACTCCTACTAACCACAATTTATAAGTTATTGGCCTTTTAGAGGGCCCCGAGCCTCCTGGATTCGTATGTATAGCTGTATAGCATCCTTTTGCCCTTACTTGTCAGCGACCCTACTCACAATGGTTTTGTTCTTTGTTTATTCATCAGTTAACATACATACACTTTCTTTTCCATTTTCTGCTGCCTCAGCAATTTTCATTTAACCATTACATAACTACGACAGCAAAGGATAATTTCTGAAAAGCTGACGGGAATGTTTCCCTCTACAAATGCCTTCTGTCAAAAGTGCAAGCATGATTATTAAATGAAGTTGACTACAATTCACCAGTACAAATATAACTAACAATGCACAAATGCATCTCCTTAGAATTATGATAGAAAAGTTTCGTTACGGTAAGTTTTTATTTGTGTATTTTTATTCTTTTTTTCATGATTACAATCCATTATTTTGTATTTTATGCAATTTTTTCCTACCCATCCTTGGAACAATTTTTTCACTTAGTTCAGAATAATGTCAATTATTATTTCACTATGATTTTCAGAAAATCGTATAAAAT
Source organism: Amaurobius ferox (assembly GCA_951213105.1). Taxonomy (NCBI): domain Eukaryota; kingdom Metazoa; phylum Arthropoda; class Arachnida; order Araneae; family Amaurobiidae; genus Amaurobius; species Amaurobius ferox. The sequence goes on from OX578143.1 coordinate 20,343,496, forward strand.
ATTTATTAACATGTATATTATAAATTTTTCCATTTTTTTTTATATTTACGAAGGTTGCTAGTTAATTTTGGCTGAAATAAGTTTTATACATAATTTTACAGCAATTATAAATAAATTTGTTACATGTTATAACAGCAATCTATTCCGTATTGGTATCGAATTATATTGATTCTTCGATAATCCGACAATATCATTCATTTGGTATCGATAATCCGACAATATCATTCATTTGGTATCGATAATCCGACAATATCATTCATTTGGTATCGATAATCCGACAATATCATTCATTTGGTATCGATAATCCGACAATATCCTTCATTTGGTATCGGTTCGGTTTTGGTTTCGTGACATTCCTACTAATATTAATAAAAATTAATGACTAAAGGATACTAGTAGTAAGCACAAAGTAAAACACTGAAATATATTTTATATTTTAAAGAAGTTAAAGTATGTTGAAAGTATATTTGAAAAAAAAAATTGCATATTTAAGCAGATATACATATTTGAATTTTTTAAATCTAACAATAATCACAAATCAGTATTCAATGTATATTAAATAAAATAGTATGCATACCCAGTTTTATTGTGTTACCTTATAAATATTGTAATATTTAAAAAGTGCGCCTCGCTATATTATTTTCATCCATTTCCTATTAACATAAGATTTGTGCATAAGGAAGGCTGAATTCACATGAACAAAATGCAATAGATATTCAAAGCTTTGTATAAAATATTTACTTATGAATTTTCTAATTAAGAAATTAAACTTTTCCATAACACCTAAACTTCACTGTGGGATCTATTCAAATTTAGTAAATTAACAAAGAAATACACCAATATCATAAAAGTATTCTTGAAATTATATTTAAAAATCTATAGGATCAATCAATTTTATGACTACTTTAAGGTTATATCTGGTTGTGAATGAACTACCTGTAGATACATATCTGAAAAATAAATACTTTATTAGTTTAATAGCATACAATATTGATTAAAAGTATCAAATAGTTTTGAAGGTAAAAAATGGCCTCCTTTATGATAAACAGAGCAATAATGCAGCAAAAGCTAGAAGGTGTCTGATATAAGAACAGACAACTTTTTGTGTTTGCTGGTGTGATTTTTTTTATCCTAAACGGTTTTTTTTTTTTTTTTTTTTTTTCCCGAAATCACTTGATACCTTTAATCAATTCTTTATGCTGTTAAACTAACAAAATATTAATTTTTACAGATTGATTCGGATAGCAGTTGAGAGAAAATTGTATTATATATGTAGATATATAAGCATATGTTGATAAATAAAAGAAAAAGCAATTTAGTATGCATGTTATATTTTCAAAGTTTTTTGGTGACTAAAAATATTTATACTTATGATTGAATATGTTGAATTTTTACATCTGATCAAAATATAAATATTGCTAAATTCAGTCTCAAATTATTAAGTTGAATATTTAAAAAAAAAAATTACATACCTTTTTTGAAAACTTTACTTTAATTCGGTTGATAATCTATTTTCACTGGTTCTGTGGCACCTGTACAATCTAAGTTACTTTACCTCTTGTAGATATATTTTCTGAGCAATAAGTTACCACAAATGTGCTTTAGTAAAATTTTACAGAATTTTATTTACATATTTACAAACAAATCTACATATTAACAATAAATATTATTGTTATATTAACAATTATATTAACAATAAATATTATTGTTATATTAACAATTATATTAACAATAAATTTGTTCCTAAAATTAGTCTTTTTTAGCTGAAGAAGTACTCTGATTTCAATACTTTATTCAAATTAAATTTTCCTAGAAATATAAAACACAAGTCTCCATTAAAGTTAACACAATGCAATAAACATTATTTACATAATATGCATTTATATTGGGAGATTGATGTTCTACACTAGTGGTTTTCAACATGCAGCTGTGAAATTTGCTAGATTGTGTGTTGTGAAACTTTTAAGGTTAAGTTGTTAGTGATAAAATATTTTTAAAAATATTTATGCTCAATGCCAACCGGGATTGTCAATTTAAAATGATCAATAATTCTCTTGATAAATTATCAATAATGGTCTTGCTCAATATGCTGTGAGAATTTACAGCAGAAAATGGTTGAGCAAAAACAGATTGAGAACTACTACACTACATACTATATATTTCCAAACTGGTTCTAATAAGTATCATTACTCTTGAATCTCATAAAAATACTTTCAAGATATTCCAAACCTTTTTTCTGATCCATCGAACTTCAATATGTAGTTTACTCTACCGCTAGATTCTTAATAGTTTCTAAAATTTCATTTGCATAAGGGGCTGTCATTATTTTTACACAATCCTCAAAACTTGCAGGTGAAAATATGCAAAATGTTTTGAAATAAAAAGTGCACCACTAAGTAGTAGTTACCATTTAGAAGTGTTTGCAGTTTTGAGTTCTGGTTTTGCACAATACTTCCAACAGAATTATATTACATAATAAAATAAGATGGCTGTCTGTGTGTGTGTTGTCAGTAGTGAAAAATTCAAGCTTCAGACAGCAGTGAAATTTGATACAGAGGTACTTCAGATTTCAAGATGATATGGCTCTGCGAGAAAATTCGAATTTGTTAAAAAGTTATGAACTTTTAAGCTGAAAATTGGCCATTTTGTCAAATCTTTTCATTTATTGCAGTTTTAGACGAATCTTCCATGTACGTTTCAGACAGTTATCATCACAGTAACTTGCAAAATTCTAACTTTGCAAATTTACAAGATTTTGTTCTAAATTTTTTTAATTTGGTATTATATTATTATTATGAGTATTGTACTAAACAATGATATAAATCTGATGAAAACAGCGATAGCATTTAATTTTTTGAATTTTATTTTTGGGAGTAAAGATATTTTTTATTAGCATTTTGAATCAATCACAGTATCGTTTGTTTTGTTGGTGTAAGGTGATCTAACAGTTTCTAACATAAGTTTAAATGCACTCAGCAAATACTAACATAATGCAAACATAACATAATACAAATCATAACATAATACAAACATTTCAAGTGATGAAAATATAGTTGTACTAGCTGTGAAAACCTGGTGAGGTGATCAAAGAGCTACATAATATATATTAGTTTGATAATTTTGAATCTCGGTTTTTATTTATGCTAGAGCTTAGTTTCCAAGACTAGTTTTCATTTTAGCTAGAGCTAAGGAAGGCTATGTACCCAGATTGCATGCACCATACACACTTATTTAGGGTGCATTATGCCCAGCAATAAGTTATTTATTCTAAACGAGCATATCATAAAAATGTTTGGTTTTCGAGAATCTCTTGTATGTACCAAAGTAATTTTAATCAGAGGTTCACATCTTGTGCAAAGCCAGATACATTTTCTACCATAGTAATAATCAATCATTTTCAAAGATATTTAATTCTGTAAAATTTACTGGGTGTGCCAAGAAACTTTCAAGGTGGTTGTTCTCATCAAAAAATATTAAATATTTATTTGTTCAATGCCAGCCTGAATTGCTAATTTAAAATTCTGAATACCGTAATTTCCTGCACATAATCCATAGGCCTATTTTTCAAAGAGAGAAAAATGAAATTCTTCATATAATCGGTAGCATATCATAATCTGCAGCACTGTATAATTTGCAAATAAAATCAGCATACCCCATTGTTTATAAAGTAGTAAAAATTACTAAATTTATCTTGTATTTGAATAAGTGAGATGACGACAATGTTAAATTAAAGATTGTTACTTCAGACAAACAAATTTTATCAAAAAATATTTTATTTCATAGTGAAATGTATATATGCTTCTTTAAGACGTAAGTGAGATGACAACAATGTTAAATTAAAGATTGTTACTTCAGACAAACAAATTTTATCAAGAAATATTTTATTTCATAGTGAAATGTATATATGCTTCTTTAAGACGTAAATGAGATGACGACAATGTTAAATTAAAGATTGTTACTTCAGACAAACAAATTTTATCAAGAAATATTTTATTTCATAGTGAAATGTATATATGCTTCTTTAAGACGTAAGTGAGATGACGACAATGTTAAATTAAAGATTGTTACTTCAGACAAACAAATTTTATCAAAAAATATTTTATTTCATAGTGAAATGTATATATGCTTCTTTAAGACGTAAGTGAGATGACGACAATGTTAAATTAAAGATTGTTACTTCAGACAAACAAATTTTATCAAAAAATATTTTATTTCATAGTGAAATGTATATATGCTTCTTTAAGACGTAAGTGAGATGACGACAATGTTAAATTAAAGATTGTTACTTCAGACAAACAAATTTTATCAAAAAATATTTTATTTCATAGTGAAATGTATATATGCTTCTTTATATTGGCGCAATCATTGTTTCTTCTGTTTGGAAAAAAAATTGCCATGGATAATTCGCACCTTTAAAATTTGGAGTATTTTAATAGATAATCTGTATATGCAGAAAACTATGATAACTGTGTTCATTTACTACCAAGAAACAGAGGTTCTTAACAGTTATAAGTTTTAAATGCAGCAAATAGTAACATAATACAAACATCTCAAGTGATGAAAATATAGTTATACTAGCTGGGAAACAGTTATTAACAAACAAAATAAGTACGCAACAATGAAAATTGGCAAACTGATGAAAAGCAAAAATATGTTGTTGATATTATAGTTTCAATCAATATTAATTTTTAAACAAATCTCTGTGTATTAAAAGAAAGCTTGTATGACAAAAAAAAACAACAAATAATTCAAACACCAACTTGCATGCTCAGTGTGTCTTGAACAAAATGGTTGACAAAAATGTTCTGCACTAAAGTTCATTGACTTGTGCTTTTTTGTTTTCACAAATTTCTGAAAATGGGTCTCAAAATTTTTAAAACTTTGGATTTTAACAATCAAAATTAGAATTAAGTATTTGAATAATTATTTTAAGGGTAAACTTTAATTTAAGCAGGTAATAAATGCTTTTAAAAAGAAACTTTGACATCTAATTAAACTGGATAATTTTAAATTTTAATTTAGATAAAATTTGATACTTTAAAAGATTCACACTATATTTATTATGCGATATATTATAAACTCTTGTTTTACTTTATAATAACTTTTTCTGGTATTTTAACAATTGTTTCTGTATAAAATGCCAAATTAAAAAAAAAAATGCCTTTTAAGATTTTAAAATATAAATTGCATCCAAGCAACAAAGTTAAAAAATAAATGAACAGCATTAATAAATAGTAAATTATGCATCATAATTAGAAACTGAAACTAAAGAAGAGATGTTTTAATTATAATATGCATTTATTTGATTCACCATGATTGAGTTTTATTACATAGATTAAACAAATTTGGTACTAATGAAAAGTTATGGTTATTTTTTACTGGTGGAATTTTTATAGGTTGGGAAAAAAGATGTTGAATGAGTATATCAAGGAAGTGGCAGATCCTGCCCTAGTTACTTTAAATAAAAGAACGTTAAAAAAAAAATTAAAAGGAAAATAAATCAATTTTACAAAAAAAATATCAATGCAAAATACACAATTATATAACATTAAAAAATATAATATAAATGACATACCTTTATTAGGAACTTTAGTAACAATATCTCTCAATTTCAATCTTGCTGAACTTTTAGCATTCTTATTTGTCTGAATATTTCTAAAAAGAAAAAAAAAGATTTGATATTTGTATTTAAGCTATATATTTAAGGTGAGAACAGTGTGAGTGGAAGAAGATGTCTTATGTGAGGTTGAGCACAATCCTTCCACAAGCACAAGAGCTGTTGCCCGTAGACTGGGTGTGAGACAGTCACTTGTATGGAAGATTTTGCATGGCGAACATATGCACCCATACCGTTTACAATGGGGGCAGACATTAATAGAGGCAGATTTTCCTCTCCGTGTAAACTTTTCACGATGGTACTTGCAACAGGCTACTTGTACAGCCCGACTTCCCTTCATATGTGTTATTCACTGATGAGGCAACGTTCACTTGAGAGGATTTGTTTAACAGTCACAATGCTCATGTTTGGGGATATGACAATCCGCATACTACAAGATCGTCTGCTTACCAGCAGAGATTTAGTGTCAATGTGTGGGCGGGTATGGTGCACGAATACGTGATTGGGCCATACATCCTACCTCATCACTTGGATGGCTCGAAGTACCTCATCACTTGGATGGCTCGAAGTACCTCATCTTCTTGCAACAGGTCTTGCCCGAGCTGCTGTCCGTTGTGCCTCAGTGCATTCGGAGACGTATCTGGTTCCAGCACGATGAAGCGCCGTCACACTTTAGCCATGATGTCAGGAATTACCTGGACGCTACTTATCGACATCAGTGGATTGGTTGAGGTGGACCTGTTCCCTGGCTACCACGATCACCAGATCTGTCCTGCTTGGATTTCTTTCTGTGGGGCCACTTGAAAAGCATTATCTACGATACCCCTGTGGACTCCGCCGACGATCTCGTCGCCAGACTGGCTGTTGCTGCTGGAGATGTGCAGGACATGGCTGGTGTTTTTGCTAAGGTACGCAGTTCTATGAGGCGGCAATGTATTATGGTTTGTGATCGCTCTTTCGAGCATTTGCTGTGACACGTTGATTTAATAAATGGTTTGTTACATTTGTTTGTGTCTCTTTCCTTTTACCTTTCCACTTTCTTTACTCTCCAGGGCTTTTACGTGGCATTTCCGGACACACATTGTACTGCGAATCTTTTTATATTCGTCCCCTCTAACCCCCTTTAAAATTTGGCTAGACATTTTCCGATTACCCTGTATATATATATATATATATGTATATATATATTGCTTGGTGCCAAAAATAGACATAGGCAATGAGTTTAGTATTTATTAGAAGTTATGTATATATATATATTGCTTGGTGCCAAAAATAGACATAGGCAAGGAGTTCAGTATTTACTAGTAGCATACCTGTTTTTCGTACGGAGTACATAATATAAAGAAACTTATAATTCACAATCATGTGCGAAGATGCATTCGCAATCATGTGCATTGATTCCAATATATGCCAATATATATCAAAACACATGCCAATATACCTGTACTACTTATATTCTCGTAGATTAAAAGATATACCCATGTATTTGTAGAAGATTACTTGTACAACGTACAATATATGAGTTTAAACAATTTTTATCATAATAAGACAATTGCATAACTTCAAAATATCAATAATAATAACGTTTAAACCTGAAAACTGTAATTGATATTATCCAGACAAAAATGCTATAAGAAAAATCAAATCGTTCTTTTCTAAAATATATTTTTATATCCATTTATTTATTATTCAAATCGAAAAAATAATAATTAAAATTAACAGACAGATTTAATTTAATTGCATTTCTGAGCAACATGATATAAGATAAAATCTTCCTCATAAACTGCGAAATTAAATAACCATTTTGATTTCTTTATACTTCCCATTGTTAGTAAAAGCTTGTGAAAAATAAACCATGGAGATAGATTTCTCATTTAAATCATATTTCAAACAATTCATGTTTTCAGAAAGTGACTAATTAGAGCAAAAAATCTCCCATCAAATTCGGAGATAAAGTTTTAATTCACTTTCAAACGATTTTCAAGTTTTTCGTTTGGATAAACCACAGAGTTTCCTAGGAAAAAGTTTCGTTTTTCATTAATATCTCGACAGCCCCTGGTCTTAGATACTCGAAACTTGGACTAAATTTATGGGGGGGCTATTTCAAGGCTATCCACAAAATTTCATCAAATTCGGTTCAGCCGTTCTCCCGTGATGATGAGACAAACGAAAATTTCGTTTTTTACTAATATCTCGAGAACCACCGATTGTAGAAACTGCAAACATGGACCTAAATTTTAATTGGGACTATTTCCAGGCTATCCACAAAATTTCATCAAATTCGGTTCAGCCGTTCTCCTGTGATGACGGGACAAACAGACAGACAGATTTTCAATTTCATTTATATAGATTACATTGTTTAAAATTTTGTAATTAGGTTTTAAGCTTAAGTTTTATTCAATTGTTATATCTCACATATTTATTGATTATCTTCTGACTTTTGATCAACAATGTAACGTATGACTACAAAATAGTTTTATGTTAAATGCTTCTTGGCATATGGCAAATGATAATAAGGATTGAGTAAATTATTCTCTCACATTTAAAATGCAAAATTATATTATTTGATGATATACTGTTTAATATACAGCTTTCTAAACATTTTTGAATCAAAGTAATGTAGTTTCAGAGTCAATTTTTGTCAAATGGCAACAAGTTTTAATATTGATGTTAACATCCCTGGCGGACAATGGGTGTAAACCCCCAGGTCGTCTCGGCCAGCGAAATTAATCGATGTTAACAAGCATGCTATGCAAATTTCTTCCTGCTGGGTTTATGCAATCAGGACCCGAAATTAGCGGTGGTCCGTTGGTCCGAGACCACAAAAACACTCAACGGACCAGCAGAATATAAATTATATTGGTCCGTCGGACTAGTAACCTTTTATTCTCATTTCCTTATCGTAAATTAAATTGTCCCCTTTTCCCCTCAGCACTTATGTAAACAAAGATGATATTCAACAGTCTGGGGAAAGTAAACAATACTGCTCCCGTGTTTGTAATTTTGTCATCCCCTTTCTTTCCTCCCTCCTGCAAGACATCTCGCTATTCTGACTCACTACCAGGCTTTGGGAAATCGGTCAAATCTGGCCCGTCTTCGAGGATGGCTATTAATATTTTTTACTTGTCCTCAAAAATTTTTACCTGTCCTCCTAAGAATTTTTTTTCACATTATATTCTTTAACATGTGTGCTCAAATACATCGCACAACAATAATAAATGAGAAGCAACTGCCTCACGATGAAGTGCGGTAACTGCATATTCAAACACCACCCCACAGCTCTTAACCGCCGCTATCAAACTCGCCGACGCAGAGTCTGATAAAGGACCGAACCCGATGAAATTCCGATCTATGGGTGGGTGCAGAGGGGTAACCGATGTAAGGAATCTCCTCTCTTTCTAATGTTTGGTAATTTGAAGGAATGGTAAATAATCATATAAATCCTCTTGTCCCTAAGCAGTTTAAACCTCATTGACACTATTTGGACTGAATAGATGTTTCATACCTTAACTTCAGTTGTCAGACAACTGGAACAAATGCCATGAATGAATTAATTGTAAACGTATTAGTTTTAAAGTTGAAACTAAAGTGGGAAGAAAGGAAAATACTTCTGGCTAAAAATAGAAGAATCCATTCCAAAAATTCAAACTTCTTACGTACTCCCGCCTATTACAGCAAATTAAAAGGGGATAGAGCTCTACAAGGGTTTGGGCTTAGGCCCGGGCTGGCTTGAGTTTTCTACTGTTTCGGGCCGGGTTGAGTCTTTTTTTTTTTAAACGTCCATTACAACCGGGCCGAACGTATTTATTCTGATTTTTTTTTCAATGAATTTAAATTGAATACATGAACTTATTCCTTTTATTTCAGCTATTTAAAGATAAATGTTTAAGAAAATAAGTTCAATTCTCCGTACAAAATTTTCACAAATTTGTATATTTGAATACAAATCATTTCGGGCCCGTCGAGACGCAGTTATTTTCAGGCCAAGTTCATTCTACATTTATAAATTTCTTGGTCTTGGCCATGGTTTAAGCATTGGTATTGTCGGTCGGGTGAAAATGTGAAATTTCGGCACATGCAGACCTCGAAAAGGAGAACAGAACAAGCCACTTCGATCGTGAGCGAGCTATCTATCACATTTTCGTTCAGTCATCAGATTCACTGGGTGGGGGATGAGGGAAGAGAAAATAACCAGCGCCTGTAGTTACAATGCAGACCTGACGGCTCTCCTAGAAAGAAGGCATTGATAATACACACTAGCTAAATTTAGGGGGGGGGGGGGGATTTGCAGACAATTTTAATTTATGGCATGGGCTGCCATAATTTTACGATGATAACTGGTTATTTATTTATTATTTTATTTTTACGGAATCTCTAATCTTTACTTGAACTAGATATGGCATTTATGAATTTATGGAAATCCACATAATAACATTCCACATGTAATTTATTTTATTTTATAATTTATTGAAGTCCCGTGTACGGACCAGTAACAAAGGTTGCGGACCACCGAAGTCATGAAGTCACTGGTCCATGGACCAGTGACTTCATGACTTTCTAATTTCTACCCCTGTATGCAACCACTGCATTTTTTAACAAAATTTTACCATAATTACTGTAACATCTTTGATACTACCAATTATATATTACTTGATCTAAAGTTAATTTTATTTCAATATAAGAAATTTCTTATATGTTTTTATAATTACACATTGATCTCTCTGTTTAGTATTTCAGAAAGATAGTTTTTAATTATTTATAAATTGTATGATTTTTTTATCTAAGTGATTTACAAATATGTATAATGAAAATTTTTTATAGTAATTTTTGGTTACTAACAGATATTGAACAATAAAGTACACTAGAGCACTGAAGTTCCATGCAGGTACAGATAGTTCATTAAATTTGTTTTGCTCTAAAGGAAAATATTAATTGCTATACATAAGGTGTCAGATTTGAAATTATTTTACTTTATTCTTCTGTAACATATTTATCAATTTAATAGTTATGTAGTTATCAAAGAAAAAAAGGAAACTGCAATGAAAAAATGTTTGTCAATGTTCAAGATGTGTTCTTAAAAGTACGATGTTATGGACTTGAGCAAATTTAGTTTGAACCCCCTGCTCTTGAAAAACCTGTTTTCTTAATACTTGTGCATCAATGAAAAAAATGTATTCACTTCTAAGTACTTTATATAATATCTAGGCAGACTTGGTGAGTCCATGTCAACCAAATGAATAAAAGCAATTGGTTGTCAAGAGTGAACAAGTGCTGCAAGAAATATTGCTTTGTATTAGTGGATGCACCACCCTTGTTAGACCAGTTTTAACAAGCTTCTTGGTTGTAGCAGATTTTTGATAAAATGGTCTCACCTATATTGATGCCTGCCTAGACAATACTAGCAGAAACACTTAATGCTACCTAGGATATAAACAGTTCAATGAAATAAAAAAAAATCAGCACTCTTCCACAATTTTGCAGCTTTCTCCATTGCAAATTATTTTATTTACATTTAAAAAATCTGTTTTTCTATTGCGTTAAACTATACACATTGATTTTACAACATTTGGAACACATTAGAGCCAGTATTTTTGCTAGAAGCAGAAATACCTAAAGTAGAAGTATTCCGTGAGTACTTCTTTCAAAAAACAGAAATAAGTAGATGCAATAAAATTACTGCAGGGAGAATATAAAATGGATAACAGCAGGAACTAACAAGTTTCTAATAGAATTAATTGATGATTATCTTTCATTTTTATCAAACTCCATTGATAGAGAGAAGCACAGAGTACTACATCCAGAGAGTTAACTTCCATAGGAGGTAATACCATTTTATAAACATGGGTTCTAGAAGAAGGAATAAACAGGTGTCTAGTAGAATTAATGATTATCTTTCATTTTTACCAAACTCCATTGACAGAGAGAAGCACAGAGTACTACATCCAGAGAGTTAACTTCCATAGGAGGTAATACCATTTTATAAACATGGGTTCTAGAAGAAGCAGTGTTCGAAATTAGCGGTCGTTAGTCGTAATTTGCGACTAGAAATTTCAATTTGACGACTAGATTCTTCAATCTGGTCGTCAAATTTGACGCCTAACAATGCTATTGTTAAATATCAGTCTTCCCTTTCCCTTTGACTAAATTACGATCCCTTGTAGAGGACTGGACAGCGGTCGAAAAAAAAAGCGGCATTTTATACACGCCCACAGTGATAAATCTGCAGGTGGTAGACAGACAGTAAAATCCCCCTCTGTCTATTCAGGGAAGGAAACATTGGGATCTTTATTGTACTTCAACTCATCCCCACCCTTCAAGACCTGAAAATGCACTTCTGAAGAATTTATTTGTTTGCTTTATCCTCAGACATTCCGATGTCCGGGATTCCGGGTATTTAACGAGTTCCTATTGCTCCCCTCCCCTTTATTCCCTCCTAGATCTACGTATCCCACTTGTAAGAAAAGGGAGTGATACCGTGATCCTGCAGTCTTTACATTCTAATTGCTTACTATTATAGAACACAGTGCATTCCAGATTAAACCGTTCCAGCGTCTTGCAAATTTGGTTAGCAAATATTTTGTTATTAGACATTGAAAATGACATTTTTATAGCTGCCAAGTGTTCAGATTTTTATGTACTTGTTCCGTTTTTTCAGTCTTGTTCCAGGAATCCGATTTGGATCCACAGTAGTCCGATTTTTCTTTTCCATAACATTTATATTTTATTGTATACAAATCTGCATAAGAGTATCTACAAGTCATGAAATCGGAAGTAGGTCACGAAATGAGAAACAAAGTCAGGAATTTTAAGATGGATGTTTTCTGCGTTTTCAACTAAAAATCCGTTTCCACGTGATTACATCTGTTTCTAATTAATGTGGGAGAAACACATTTGCATCGAATAAAATTTTTATGATTATTCCTTGTTATATACAAGAAAACCATTTTTCAGACATATTATTAAAGAAATGAAGAGCTATATTGCACGAGTACTGGGTACCGCGATAAACGGCATTTGTCCGCGATCTTCTTTATATTTTGTTTTATTGTGAAAATACTTTTCCACTTTTGCAATCTGTTTGCATCGTCTACAACGTTTGTAATTATTTCGTATATACTATATTATACAGAAAAACTATTTTTCAAGAGCATTTTTAATGACATGAAAGGCTATATTGCAGCAGTATCGCGATAAACGGCATTTGTGCGCGATCCTCTATATTTCGTTTTATTTTGAAAGTATTTTTCCACTGTTACAATTTGTTTGCATTGTTTAAAATGTTTGTAATTATTTCATATATTATATAGAAAAACTATTTTTCAAATGTATTATTAATAAAATAGAAGGCTATTTTGCAACAGTATGGGGAAAAACGGTATTAGTGCGCGATTTTTTCCTCATGCAATATGTTCCTATCTTTCTTTTTGGTAGGTTGGCATCTATGCATTTTTTATATCAATCCCTGAAATTAATGTGATTCATATTTTTTTTATTATTACCCAGGCTGTCTAGCTCACCCAAAGGGTGTAGATGAGTTTCAAGGGTATGATTTATATTTTGTCAAAGTGACTAGAAAAAGAGTAGCAACAATAAAACAAAAACTTATTATTGACTTGCAAATACAGAACCCTAGCTGCCAACTCTGCATTTCTTCGTGAAGCTCCAATATTTGCATTGACTGCCGATCTCCGGACAAATATGCAAATCCCCCCCCCCTTTTTTTTTTAAATTTTTAAGATAAATATAGTAAACAGATTTTAAAATGAAATTCCTTACTTTGACAAAATTGGCCACAAAAAGTGACTAAATTTCGCTCAAGATTCCCTTATAATATTTAAATTTTAAATGTGCTTAAGTCTTATATTTGTAAGTAATATGAGAAAGATTATATGGAAATGTCACTAAAATGTGCATTTATACGAGATTATCGGTTTATCCCATTTTATTGTCATGTATTTTCCATTCTCGCAATTTGTTTTCATCAACTAAAACTTTTATATTATTTGCTGTTTTAACTCAGGAAAATTAATTTTCAAGGATGAAAAATGAAGGGGTATTGGGGCAAAGACTGTACAAGATGACCATAATTGAAAATTGTTAAATAGAAGTTTTTTTTTTTTTAATTTGTTGTTTTTTTATGCCCTTTTTGCCAAGTAAAAACAAATTAGCAATTTTTCTCTATTTATTTTTTCGTGAGTTTCTTTTTCAGTTTATTTTAAATTTTAAGAAAATTTAAAACAATTTTTAATACAAAAATCTGAATTATTCTTTTTTTATATCTTTAATAAAAATGGGTATTTAAAAAATAGTTAATGTTAGAGATGTAAAAATGGCAACTAGCCATGTCTATTTGGCACCTAGAGTTAGAACTTATAGGCGTCAAATGACGCCTAGTTCAAATTTTTAATTTCTAACACTGAGAAGGAATAAACACATGTCTAGTAGAATTAAAGACTATCTTTCATTTTTACCAAACTCCATTGACAGCGAGAGGCACAGAGTACTACATCCAGAGAGTTAACTTCCATAGGAGGTAATACCATTTTATAAACATGGGTTCTAGAAGAAGGAATAAATAGGTGTCTAGTAGAATTGATGATTGTCTTTCATTTTTACCAAACTCCATTGATAGAAGCACAAAGTACTACATCTAGAGAGTTAATTTCCATAGGAGGATATCAATATTTAAGCATGAGCTTTAAAAGATTTGTACTAGATTATCAAACAACTGTGAAATTGCCTTCTTTATATAATTCATCACTTTTACAATGTTGTAAATAGTGCTAAACACATATACGTTAGGCTTTTAAGCATTTGCTCATCAAATGACTATTGATATTTTGTAACAATTAATGGCTTATTTTATATTGAATAAACTGTATATTTTTTCAACATTCAATTTTATTGCATATAGCTTACAAATTAAAACAGAATATGATTGAAATTTATTACAAATGTTAATATTTTTTCCATTTTTATAATTTATACCTAAATCTAGTTGAGACTTGATAAGTTTACCACAATCTCTCTAATTTTTGTGATATTTCAGCACCCTCTCTCTCTAATTTTGTGATACTTCAGCATTTAAAAAAAAGATCTAAAAACCTTCAAATTATGAACTTATTTAAAGAAAAGATTAGAAAATGTTGAGACAAAATGACATTAATATATTAATGTGTTAATCCTGCATTGCATGAAACACTAGTAAGCACATAAAATGCACTTCAGCATTTAAAAAAAAAGATATAAAAACCTCCAAATTATGAACTTATTTAAAGAAAAGATTAGAAAATGTTGAGACAAAATGATATTAATATATTAATGTGTTAATGATGCATTACATAAAACACTAGTAAGCACATAAAATGTCATAACATAATATGAAACAGATAAATCAATACTTAATATAAAAACAACTACTTTCTAAATTTTGATTTAAACTTAATTTCACATCATTTGTAATTCTTTCAAGTCACAAATGTTATAAAATTACAAAAAAAGGTTATATAAAGCTTATATTACAAAACGAGAATATAAAAGAGTATATTACTCATTTGCAACTCTTGCATATTTTTCTAGGAAAAATGATGATAAATCTTCGAGAATTGGCTCACTATGAAGGGATACAAATTGTTCACGGCAAATCTGTAGAAAAGAGTTAAATAATCAAAAATTAATACTGTTTCCTCTATCAAGCTATAAAAAATAATAGTTTTAAAATATCTAGACTATTTTCTCATGCATTTATACACTAGGTGGCACCATTTGAGTGAAGAAGGCTGAGCCAGGGCAGAGCCCCAGAGTTCTGCGACTATCAGCGATTAGGAGGCAAAGCCTCTCAACTCGTGAATTGAATTGTGGGGTTAATAAGTGGCAGCCAATGGAGGGCAAAGCCCCAGGATTCTGCGAGCATGGGACATGTAGGTGGTCGTATGCGCCGTCCATATTGGAAGAGCTAGCAAAGCGAGTTTTAGGGCTGGTGAATGTTAGTTAACAAGGACTGTACCCACTTGCGTATTATGCCTGCATAGCAAGCAGCATGAACGTGCTCATGAAGCAAGCTCAGTGAGTAGGAGACGAAGCTTCCTGACTCATGAAGTGAGTTTTAGGGCTGGTGAATGTTACTTAACAAGGACTGTACCCATTTGCGTATTATGCCTGTGTAGCAGGCGGCATGAACGTGCTCATGAAGCAAGCTCAGTGAGTAGGAGATTAAGCTTCCTGACTCATGAAGCGAGTTATGAGGGTTGGCGAGCAGGGAACAGAGTTCCCTAGTAGAAGAAATGTTTTCAACTGTTCACTACATTTAAGTCTTACAGAAAAGGCCTTAATTTGGCAAACATCATACCATTTTCCTCCACATATATACTCCACATCATCAGAAAAATCAATTTCTTCAGTAGTGTCTCAAAATTGGAAAGATTTTTACAATTTAAAAATACCATCTTTTTTAAACACTTCAAAATAGTCCCTGGTTTTACCTTTTTAAAAGCTGACATGATACGGTAAACCACGTCCAAAATTGATACAGATTTGCTTAATCCTTCACTAGTTTTAAAGATGGAAATCTGAGCAAGAGCATGTCTAAGAAGCATTGAATTTACTGTATTGATGACCATAAGCAACTGCATAGTTCATTTATTGTAAATCCTCATGTGAGATGTTGAGCCGGACCGTGTTTATACTAAGCTTTAAAACATTTGTGTCCCCAGATTTCAGTTAGATAATTTCACCAGTATCGAACTTACTGTCTGTCTTAGGGGCTGGCTCTAAGTGACTGCTTAGTTTGCCTATCATAAACAATCATATGAAGTGCCAGACTGGGTTTGTACTTAGTTTTTAAAAATCTAAGGTACACAAGATTTCTACTAAAATGTTTCATTCATCAGGTGTACTGTTCCCTAAGTGATTGCTTACACCACCTATTGTTATTCTAAATGTGAAGTTTTGGGCCGAATCAGGTTTGCACTTAGTTTCAAAACATTTGGGTCCTCCGGGGGCAGTAAGCGACCACTAAATTCACTTATCATAATTCCACATGTGAAATTCCTCACTATGTCGGATTCCTACTTAGTGTTGTAAAATTTGTATCCTCCAAATTTCTTTTGAAAGGTTTTGAAGCAACAGATATACTATTTTTGGGCTGTAACTGACCACTTTATTGGATTATTCTTCTGATCCGGCCAATTTGATAATTAGTTTTAAAATTTTTGGGTCTCCAGATTTCTGTTAAATGGTTTCCCAGCATATAATTTACTCTCCTGGGTGCCCTAAGCAGCCACTTAGTCCACCTATCATAAATTCTCATGTGAAGTGTCAGGCTGAGTCCAGTTTATACTTAACTTTAAACAACACAGGTCTGAAGGATTTCTGTTAAAATGTTTCATAGCAGTGGCGCACCCACGGGGGGGGCCGAGGGGGCCCTGGCCCCCCCCTTGGGCTGACAAAGCAAAACGCGAAGGGCGCTGTCAGCACAAGGGAGAACTAGGTCTGCCTTCGAGAAAGTATAAAAAAAAAACATTTACAACCATTATTGTAATAAATAATTTTAATCATTGTGAAGAAAACAATTCCAGCATATCCCAACACTTACACTGAATGTAATTATACATATAAAGCTCTTTATCGTACTGTACAAATTATAAATTAATTCGCACTAAAGGCGCCAATTCTGGAAACCCGTTCTTCTTAAGACGTTTCTACCTGTGATTGAATTTAACTAATGGACTCGTCCAAAATCACGTGACCCAAATGCCTTCTCGCTATAGTCGTACTATACCAGTGCTGTGTAGAGTGACGTCACAGGCGCCTCCGTGGCCCTATATAAAGAGTGAACGGCGGGGAAGCGGCTGTTCGCTCGAAAACTCGAGGATTTCGTTTACCCAGTGAGAAAATTGTGGAAGTGAATAAATAGATCGTGCCAACGCTTCGCGAATTAAGTGTTGCTGTGAGTTGAAATAAAGTGCGACGTTACGACACAAGGTGATAACAGTGAATTGGTAGTTTCGGAACGAGGGCCTGCGTGGTGAATAGCTGAATTTAATAATGGTCCTGAACTTTCAACTGATCTTACAGTGAAATGCATCTTTAACGATCAGTGTGTGTGTTTATGTGCGTATTTCGGCTATATAGCAAATTTTGTTCTTGAATAACTGAGGAGCAAGGTAAAAAAAAAGACAATGAGTGAAAAACGAAAAGGGCTAGGCCAACAGACACTGGGAAATTATTTTAAAAAAAAAAGTAAGATTGAAAATAGTGACGTTCCCAACGACGTTTCCCTGAGCTCTTGTTACATTGATGAGGCTGCAGTCGAAGCAAGCAACAGCCGTGACCCCGGGCTGTCTTCAAACGCTTGTGAGGAGGTAAAGGTAGGACAAAACACAATACCAAACACAGTTGAAATAGAAATTCTGGCTGCAGATATTTCTAATTATGTCAAGAAATCTAACCTCACAGATGAAGATAGGATAACAGCGCTAAAAAATCTTTGGGAACCATATGCAAATTACAGTTTTCCTGCTACTGTCACTAGTGCTGTATCAAGTCAAGGAAAACCTCACCACACTCGGAAGTTCTGCTCATCTTGGCTGAGTAAGCATAACTGGCTAGCTTACTCAAAGGCAGAGGACAGTGCCTATTGCAAATTTTGTGTTCTCTTTGCACCCCATGAAGTCGGTTTAAGATCCACACAAGCTACAGGTCAACTTGTTTCAAAAGGATTTAATAATTGGAAGAAGGCCTTTGAGAAGTTCAGTCAACATGAAAAATTTTTCTATCATAAGGATTCAGTTCTCAAAGCCGATGAGTTCTTAAGGGTCACGGAAGGAAAAACGGTTCCTGTGGATCAAGTAATGGACAGAGGAAAGCAAAAACAAGTTTTGCAGAATAGGGCTATTCTTAAACCTATTATCAAAACGGTGATTTTTTGTGGAAGGCAAGGGCTGGCCATGAGAGGGCATAGAGACTGTGGGGATTTGGACGTATTGTCAGAACCATGCCAAGGCGAAGGAAATTTTAGAGCCCTTTTGCGACTCCGAGTTGATGCAGGAGAAGAAATACTGAAAACTCATCTACAAGGTTGTGCAAAAAATGCAACTTACATAAGTTGGAATATACAAAATGAGATTATTTCAGCATGCAATGATTCCATTGTGAAGCACATAGCAACTGAGGTGAATGAGGCCAAATGTTTTGCGGTTTTATGTGACGAAACCACAGATATTGCAACGGTAGAGCAAATGACACTTTGCGTTCGTTATTTGAAACGGTTTGAAACAAATGATAAGTATAAAATTGAATTTAAGATAGTGGAGAACTTCCTTAAGTTTGTGCCCCTGACTGAAACTACAGGTCGAGCAATTGCAGATGCTATTCTTAAAGGCCTTGCAGACTGCAACATTGATACGTCTTTCCTCCGTGGACAAGGGTTCGATGGAGCTTCTGCAATGAGTGGAGAGTACAATGGCGCCCAAGCAATTATATATGAGCAACACCCCAAAGCCCCCTACGTTCATTGTGCATCACACTGTTTGAACTTAGCCATAACTTATTCATCTAGAGTTCCGGATATCCGAAACAGCTTTGGAATAATAGGGAAAATCTCTAGTTTTTTCAACACACCAAAACGAAACCTTGTTCTCACCAGCAAAATTAATGCAGCTAATCAGGAAGAGACAGAAATCAGTGCCAAAAAACTGAAGAAATTATGCCCTACTCGTTGGGTGGAGAGACATGATGCCGTCACAGTTATGGTTTCATTGTTTGATCAAGTAATCGACGCTCTGGAGGAGATTACTACCTGGAATGACAAGGAGACATCAACAGAGGCTCATACCTTGTTATGTTCAATGTTAACATCACAGTTTGTCATAGCACTTGTTTCAGCTGACAGATTACTCAGCTACAGTGTTCGTCTGAGTGAAAAGCTGCAGGAAGTTAACCTTGATCTGGCAACTGCTGTGAGTGACGTAGAAGACGTTTTGAAAGCTATATCTATAATTCGAGAGAACGCAGAGAACGAGTTTCACCATCTGTTTGAACAAGCTGTTAAGAAGCTGGAACAGCATGGAGAAAACATTACTCTACCACGCCGTGCCACCAGACAAATTTATAGATCAAATTTCAACGTACAGACTCCTGAAGAATACTACAGACTTTCTATTTTCATTCCATGGATTGATAATTTCATCACTCACCTCCATGAAAAATTTCTCAAACATAAGGAATTTCTACAAAGTTTTGCATCTGTCATTCCGAATGGAAGGCAGCCGACACTGGAAGAAAACGAGAGATTTGTTGCCTTATCAAGGAAATTTGCAGATGATTTAGGACCCAGATCAGATAATACTCTAAAAGCTGAACTACATCTGTGGTACATGAAGGTCTTTGCATTGAACAAGAAAACTAAAAGCCCAATCGAACTGCTTAACTTTTGTGACCAAAGGACTTTTCCAACTGTGTTTGAACTTTTAAAAGTGTATGCCACCCTCCCAGTATCAACAAGCAGTGCTGAGAGGTCATTCTCCACAATGAAGAGGTTGAAAACTTACTTGAGAAACAGTATGAGTGAAACCAGACTGAATGGACTGGCGTCAATGAACATTCACCGTGAAGTGGAAATTGATCCAGACCAGATAATTAATGCTCTGGCTACAAAGAAAAACAGGAGGCTGGACTTCGTTTTATGAATATGTATAGATCATAATTGAATAATATAACAATATGTAATCATGAGAGAGTGGTTGAAAACAAGTATACAGTATAAGCAGACCAGAACAAATAATTTTATCTTCATCTATTTCTTAATTTGTGTTGTTTTGTATAAATATCTACTACTACTTCTAATCATTCAATTCTCTTGCACTGCACTAAAGAATTGTTAGTAATTTGATAAAAATAAATGTACAAAAAAAGACAACCGCCTTGTTAATTGATATGGCCTCTGATCATTTTTTCTCGGAAAATTTATCGAGGAGTCATCCTCCTTCATAAAAATTTTGTGCACCAATGGCCCCCCCCTTAGGAATATTCTGGGTGCGCCACTGTTTCATAGTATCAGGTGTTTTGTTTCAGGGACTTTTAAACGACCACTTAGTCCACCTATCGTAATTCCACATGTGAGATTTTTGATTGAATCAGGTTTGTAAGTTTTAAAAAAATCATCTCCTGGATTTCTTCTGAATGGTTTTGCAGCATCATATTTACTGTTTTGGGAGCCTTACATGGCTGCTTAACACACCTACTGTAAATCAATTTGATAGTTTGGGTTGGACGAAGTTTGCACTTAGTTTTAAAATCTTGGGTCCCTGAATTTCTGTTGTAGCATTGGGCCACTGTAGCATTGGGCCACTTAGTCTGTGTACCGTAAATCCATATGTAAGGTTTTGGGCTAGGCTGGGCTGGCCAGGGTTCTAACTTAGTTTTAAAAAATTTGGGTTTCCTGGATTATTGTCAAAAGGTTTCAAAGCATCTGAACTACTATTTGAGGGTCCTTGAGTGACCAGACCACTTACACCGCTTATTGTAAATCTATATGCAAGGTTTGGGGGTCGGGTCAGGTCAGGTTCATACTTAGTTTTAAAACAAACTATAAAACAAATGCTCATATTTACATTAATTAATAGTAAATCAAGTATTAATAATTTAAATAATGTACAAAAGATGCTAATATCTCTAATTCAAAATGATCATTCAACAAAAGTTTATTTGCTGATTCACTCCAATTTAAAAACTGGAGGAAATTTGCATCCTACTTTTATTTTGTTATGCCCATAAATTAACTATTTTGACATTATTTCATAAAACAGATTAATCTGTACTACAATTTTGTCAATTTACAAATGTGAACTTCCTCCACTGATCCACTCATGAGTTAGTAAACTAATAATTGACATTAACTTCCTAGGCGTTACCATAAAAACTTAGTGTTAGTAATAAAAATATTTTAATAGATTTTGTCCTTTATGTTTTGTACTACTTGTAAGATAAAGAATTTATTAACTTAACTGGTAAATATGACATTGAACTCAATAAGGACACGAAGATTGTTCATGTAAATGCATATACTTTGTATGTTTAACTGTTTAATTTTTTGAAAACAAATTTCCTAGGATTAATCAGTAACAAATACATACAGCTGTCAATTACTATAATGAACCAACAGTTTGCATTAAACTTAATAAAAATATCTTTGATTAAATGTAAATATTACAATATTGGCTGGCATTAATTTTCTAGAACGCACTAGTCACAAGTACAGCATTCATAAGTGCCAACTGACAAACATTGAGATATTGAATTCATTAATGCAAATCTCATTATATGTCAATAAATGAGCAGAAATAATGATGCATACTTTACCTTGTTCATAATTTGTACTGTAGAAGCATGAGTCCAGTAGCAGTCATGAACTGAAACAAACGTAATTCCTTTTCTGAAATTTAAATAAAAATTATAAGGCTAGTAAAAAATAATTCCATTTTCTATACTATAAAAAAATAACTTTTTTTTTTCTACTCAATCAACTATACTTCCCACAACTATCAAGTTTTAATATCATTTACTTAATATTTCAACAAGGTTATAAACATCATATTTATAAATGTTTGTTTTCATCCAAAAAGTTTTGGATGCATGCTTAAACAGTATCCTATTATCCCTTTTTCAGCACTGCAAGGAACAAAATAAAATGAAATAAAAATGTGCTTGGCCAGATTATGAATGAGAATTTCCTGGCCAAATTAACATAATGTGTTTATTAATATATAAGGTCTGGTATCTTGGTATAAAATTCTTTATTTATTCACTGAAGATGCACATTTAACTTAGTGCTTCATTTCATTTGTCCCTTCTTTTAAAGTATAGTTTAATTTTAATTGTTTTCATTATGATTTTGAAATTTATAATTAGAGCTGAGCACATCGGAGCTTCAATGGTAGTGACTCAATTTGTGAAATGCCCGAACATGTGTTACTCCAAAATGTATTGACCACTTTTAAAGATGTTTTGCACATAACTATATCTCAATGCGATTAAAGTCATGACAAAACCTGAATTTTGAACCCATAAAAAAGCTATAGTTCATTAAAAGTAATGGAATGTTAACTCTATGGGAAATTTTTGTGTGCATAGACATTGTCATATCAACTTTGGAACACCATTTCAATTTCCTGCATTTCTGAGCCATTTTGTCAAATTAATTTCTGTTCTGGTAGGGTAACGTGGGAAAGTAAGATTTCGATTCTCGGTTATTCACGAGGACGACTGACACCAGTGTTTGTCTGGAAGTTAGATGGCTGAGGTTGTAATTACGATAAGTCACTGATGCAGGTGTCGGTTAGCCAATGAGAGCTTGATTGATGGGTGACGTATAAGCTGTTCAAATGACGCTCATGGCATTTGACCCTTAAACTTAGGTGTTGTGTGGGCGCCCGGAGGGCACAGCGTTTTATTTGATGAATTATTAAGTTCTCAAAGATTGATATTTAAAATGAGTGTATTAAAAATTCTGGTAAGTTGAATTGAAGTGTTCAACGAGAGGTAAAGGTCCTTAATTGCCTCCATATAATAAATTATTTGCCATCATGATTGATTTCATCGAGTTTTAATTTTGACAATAAAATTTGTGAAAGCATGCAGTTTACAGGAAATTGATCTGCTGCACGAGATTATGAATGCATGCCATGTGGAAGAGAATTCAGCTCCAGGAATTTTTGCGTCAGTATGGAAATGCCGGTCTTTAACTTTGGCCATCCATGGCACTTTTTGTGAGCAAAAATGACTGTTGGAGTTGTGTGTTCCTGCCTCTCCTTTCCCCAGATAACCCTACTGTATTGTTGAGTACAAGTAATCTGTAAGTACATTTACTTTTGTAAGTACATCTGTAAGTACATTTAAGAAACCCAACAAAAATTTAAATTTACATTTTTTTCTTTTTTTTTTTAACTAGCCAAGACAGTATTCAAATTTTTTTTCACCAATCACATTTTTGATTAAAAGTCAAATGAATTCCTTGTTTCTAATTTCTCAAATTCTGATATTTTGATTAGATTTTCTTAGGCAGCAAAATCATGTGCACCAAATGCATTTTTATTCATCCATTCATTAAAAATTTATTTGAATAATAAAATTTTCAAGATAGAAAATTATAAATGATAATAAATTTAAAGATAAAATATAGAAATCAAAAATTAATTTGTGAATTTAAAAAATATTGAGTATTCAGAAAAAGTAATGAATATTAAAAATGAACAGTATTTTTCATTCTAAATAACTAGATTACAACCTAAAATACCGCACAAATAAGATGCAGAATGCAGGGGATCATTGGGATGTTTATCAAATTCCTTGTCAATGTGGACTAAAGTATATTCGTCTAACTAAATGAACCTTAAATTAAAGCTTAAAAAATATCAAAATTATGCCCTAAAAAATTCAGCAATTAATATGATCTTTAATTGCTAATCACTGTTGCATCCCAAATTATCAGTTTGATTTTTCTTCTGAAAATAAAAGTGCTAAATAAAAAGTGCTCTTCTATTATCACGTTTGATTTCTTTAGAACTTCTTATATCAATAAAAATTCCAACAATCTGGTTAATGATTTGTCTATGGCACCGTATTTCTTCAAAGTTATGGCATCACTATGTTTAATTACTCTTTCTATCATTCTTTTTCTGCACCACAATTCATGTTCAAATTTTATTGGTTTCTTTTTGTTTTGCTTATTTTTCATCACACTAAATGGCAGTATCACACTGGGTTCGGTGTTTTAGCCATTTCGTTTAAGGGTGTACTTCGAAAGGATTACCGCAATGGTATTTCGTGAAATATTGGTTTTCAAGTACTTAAAATATAGCTAAATTTTCAAAATTCAGGTATAATGTATATAAAAGAATGATACATTATATGCGTAAAGGATTTGGCTAAATAGTTGTAATTATGTCAGAAATATTGAAATATTGATTTTGCAACAAAATTGAATTCTGCACAAATGTTTAAATAAAAAAATAACTATCCAGTATTATAACTATCGGTTTCTACGTCCAAATAGTTGCTCAAGTCCTAGGATGAGTCAGACGGTCTGGGTCTTCAACCTCATTGAAGATGATTTTGTGCTTGGTTATATAAAAATTAGAAGTGTATAAATTGTTTTCTTCTATTTTTAAAGCTAAATGTTCAATATAATTTAAAATTTTCATATTTTTTTAGATTTGTTATTTCTATTTTTCGAAAACAGTTGTCACTGCTAATCATTTTTGGACTTTTTAAAAGCAGGGGGTGGTTTTAGGGGCTGTTTCTTTTTAGATTGACAGTTGTTAATCACCGAATTCCTCCTTTCCAGGGCGAAGGGTGATGTGGTTAACTTAAAACTGGTTTCTGCATTCCAAGACTGGTCAAAATACCCCTTGGGTGTTTGCGACACCTCCCATTTGGAATATGTAGAGTTTGACTTATTTCTGGGCTGGACTCATCATACATGTAAAATATCTTTCTTTTATGTTCCTGGAAATTATTATGTAGTTTCAATAATTCAGCTTCGAGGGTATAATTGATTTATACGTTTTGAGCATCACTCAAAACGAATAAACTATTTTTGATTAATTATTGTGTGTCTTGTTTGTCACAGCCATAGACTACGATATATTTTGAGAAAATTGAGAAAAATCAAATAAAATTTAGTATGATTTTTTAAGTCGAAGAACTTCAGAGGCCCACTTATAGGCTGAATGGAAGAGGATAAAACCTCCAATTTTTTTAACTTATGTATCTGAAAATTAAAAAAATTAATCTAGAAACACATGTAAGTTGAAAAATATTATGTAATTAATGATGCTAATGTGCTTAAAAATAAAGAAGTGTAAGACATTAATAATATTTGATTCCAAAGAATAAAGAATTTTTTTAAAAGAACAACCTTCTAAAAAATCCCACAAAAAAATTCAATTTTTCCATTTAATACTAATTGTGATTCAAATAAATATAGAAAAATATAGAATAACATCTCATGTGGGCAGAACATGACTTTCTCAACATAATGCATAGAATTCACAGTGATAAAATGTATAAGCTCCGCAGCACAATATTACCAATGTTCAATTATACATTTGGCATTTTCTGAAATGACAACATGTTAAACTATTTCGGAGAACTCAATTAATGTATATTTTGTGCAACTGTAAATTGACAATTACGAATATGGATAACATCCACAATAAGCAATATAGTACATATATTAAAATATTTTAATTGATGTCATTTTTGTTAACTTGGGCATTATTTTTGGAATTTTAACGATATTTTTGATAATCTGGGACGAAATATTATCAAAATAGCGATATTTCGCTGAACAAGTCACTAACTTCACCAAATTTATCTTCAAGAATTATAGACATTACTTTCATAGAGGCATTTCTTATATATAATGACTGTTAACAACTTGTTAGGCGTCAAAATAAAAAACCATTACACAAAGTATCTTCTCTCGTGAATATAACAAACTAGATTCCCGAGAATTAGGTTCGGAGATGTAAGTGTTTGAAGTGTTTACATTTTTCGTAACGCTCCGATTTCAACCAAAGATGCCCCAAGCATAAATGTGATTCACATAAAATAAACTGTAGCTTAACTCAACTTTTCCATACCAGAATCTATTTTTAAGCAGCTTATGGGTTTATTTATTTTTTTCAAATTTCACAAGAAAAAATTTGAAAAATCGGTATTGTTGGTCCATTTGATTACAATTATAACATGTTACCTTTCACTTTAAAGTGCTTGAAAAATAATATCTCGATTAATACTATACTTAACAACGTATCCCCCTGGGGTAACCTGTTTTGCGAATTTTGCACACTTAAAAACAGTGCAAGATGCTTACTTACCTTTGGCAGAACAAGGATGTCAACATCATATGGGTTGAATCTAAAGAATGAATAAAATTGGGAGCAAAAGCATTCTTTTGCTTTCTGATGTTGGGCAACCTGAAAAGTGAAATATAGTTTCATTTATTGTTATGTATCTAACGAATAGTGCAACATATTTAGAATTTGGCACTTTTAGTTTTGCTAATTTTAAGCATATAAAAGTAGATTTTAAAAAATGTAAAACACTACAAAGCTTTTCTTACCACAGTTTAAACAAATAAGAAAGATACACTCAGATGCACAGTGCTCCTGGGAATCCACAAACTGGAAAACACTTCTTGCAGAAGAACAATGAGTAAAAAATATTTCTAAGAACTCATAAAAGGATTATGAAATGTACTTTAGAGTGAAACCTCTCTTAAAGGGCACTCCTATTAAGTGACTATCCCCCCCTAACACCCACTTTTTCCTGATCCAATTTCAAACTCCTTAGACAGGATGTTAATTTAACCCTTATTAAGTGATCACACATACCCCTTCAGAATGGCCAGAAAGTTGCTTGGATAAAAAGGTAAAAATATTTTTTCCACTTTGCATTTCAGACTCCTAAAAGTGAGGTGGTTCTAAGAATCCATTCATTCATTTCCTTCTCAATTTTTATGTATAAGTTCTATTGTCTGAATGTGTCATACTCTAAATTTAAAATTGAGTTATGTTTAAGAAGGTATCGGTGTTTCTAGACTCCCACAGGAATATACATTTCTTGACTATTGGACAAGTACTATGCACACATGAACAATTAGTGATGGAAGGAAAGAGGTGAAAATCAGCATTATTATATTATTCCCTCTCTCTCTTCATAAGCATGCTTTCTGCAAAACATTTACTTCTGCACAATTTTAAGTTCTTTATAGATTAATGATCTCATTACAATTTAATATATATAACAAAACTCTTAAGAAATATACTTTTCATTTAATTTATTTATAACTCAGGTATAATATCAGTTTTGTTTTGTTTTTCTAAAATACAACCCTATAAAACAACCACAAGTATTTGTTTCATATGTAATTTTTACATAACAAAATGAATTAAAATGATCCAATAGAACATTTCAGAATATTATCATTTTTCTTTTTAATTTTAGCAAAAGCAAGTCAATAAGTCAGCACCAGTCATTTTACTGGGGGCAAAATGCACATTTTTTTATTTTAAATATGCATTCATATTTATGCTAAGCAAAATGAAAAATCTGATGTCAGCAATAAGTGACTTTTGCTAAACTTGAATTAATTTTTTTTTTCTACATTAATTTGAGTTTTATTGCACAAAGTAAAACAGGATGCATATTTGAAATTACATCGAATCTGCAGTTTGAAACATTTTCTTTTCTACTTGACAATTTAGCAAATTTGGTACCAATTCGTCAACATCCCAAAAAAACTGAAATATCTTTATTTTATTGTAATGGGGTTGGGTTTATTCCTATTGTCACAAAAAATTATGTATAAATACTTTTAACTTAATACATCATTTCTGGTCTTTTATTTCAGATTTAACTGAGTTTTGAACACCATTCTAAAGAGGGTTCAGTTCTAGTTTTTGAAATTGTACTGAAATCTAATAAGCAACAAGGTAACATATAAGTGGTTACTGACCAAATTTCATGAAATTACATCAGGTAGTTTATGAGCTAGAGTGGATACACTGTACATACATACAGACTTGATACTAAAAATAGTTACCATGTAACCCAAACATTGATATCTTGATTCCAATTTTTTATCCCATTTCAGTACTATGCATTACTCCATATGATAGGAAAAGCAAAATGTCGATTTAAGGGAGGAAAAATTTTTAGTCTGTAGTATTTTTAGTAAAAGTATTTAATCATATGTTGATTTTCTATAAGAGACAAATGTTGTTATTGAGACCCAGACTGTCCGACCTATCAGTAAGGTGTAAGATAACTATTTGGAAGGCTGGGAAGTGCCACCTAATTTAGACAGGAACCCAGTGGGGGAGGCATCCACAGGGACCATACCCTCCTTCCCCTACCACCAACCTCTCGGAAGAACTTACGGACCCACATGTTTAATGTGATCGTACTCCGTGTGAACACGGCGGCAGGAATCGAACCAGGGCCTACCGAGTGCAACTCCCATGGGCTAACCACTGGGCTACAGTGCCCATAAGAGACAAATGTGAAAAAACAAGACCTAGGGCATTGTTATTTACACTGAACTAAGCTTTTATATTTCTGAGTTATCAGATTCAGAAACATAAGTATACAAATTAATGTGTTTTTTGAACTGCTCAAAACATGCTCAAGGGTCTTAAGCATTCATTTTACTATAGTAAATTATATGTTTAATAAAAATATATATATACGTTTATTATGCATAAAAAATATGAATTTTAATATAGTTTCTTACTGATAAGGCTCGTAATTACTTGTATAATGTAACTGGGTATCTTTTCCCTAAAAATAAAAATGAAATGCTAATAAAAATGTAACACTTTGAGATTAACAAAGAATGGATGGAAAATAGTCATTAAAAATATACCTGAGAAATACAATATTTGGAACTTCTAACAGATGCTGTTTTGTGGTACGGTTGAATAACAGGCAACCCAAGAGGCGTGACCCATTCTAAGGTATCACCAGAAACTTTTGTTATCTGTTCAGCACAGTCTGTAAACCAATCCTATAAGATACATTACACATTTAATGTCAAAAAAGATGATTTGGGATAAAACAAGCAATTATGATGTTAGAAATATTATTAAATTATGCTTACAACTTTGAATGCTTAGTATAACATATCTCTTACAGATACAGTAGAACCACTCTTAACCAGCTTAATTGGAACTGAGGGTAAGTAGGTTAAGAGAAAATATAGT
Organism: Amaurobius ferox; assembly: GCA_951213105.1. Taxonomy (NCBI): domain Eukaryota; kingdom Metazoa; phylum Arthropoda; class Arachnida; order Araneae; family Amaurobiidae; genus Amaurobius; species Amaurobius ferox. The sequence continues at coordinate 20,372,878 of OX578143.1, forward strand.
TGAACAAGGATGATTAAAAAAATTCTAAATCCATTGCATTTTTTACCCCATTTTAAATACTCTAGTTTAAAGTAAAAATTGGTTATTAAACAAATATTTAAATAAATTATTAGGCAAATAAATAAATATTTAAAAACTATTTTTAGCAGACTAACAAGAAAGTTAAAATACACATATAGTAGTTTATAATGAAGTGAATTACATTACTTTTTCTTAAAGAATTCAGTTATGTTTTTTTTTTTAATTTCAAACTGGAATAGTGATTTTTTTGCTGCAAAATCCCGCCATTTCTTTATTAACAATAAATCTATTGAAGTGGAGGTTGATTACCTTTTAACATGAAGAGCACTTTCTAAAATGTTCATTCCATCAGTAATGTGATACTCGTGATTTCCTTGGCCAATCTGAGTAATCTAAATCTTTAGCATCATTTTGAGGTGCATTATAGTCTTGATGAAGTTTTCAACAGACAGCAGTTCGAGGTTCCTTTTCCTTCCTAGACTAGCCATTTTTTGAAACCCTCAACAATAAAACAACATTGGAAGATTTTTTCTTATGATTTCAATTACCCGATAAAATAAAAAACTAAACAAAAAATATCACTCTTACAATACTATCTACACCTTAAACATGTGTTCCCATCTAAAAGATAATCAGTCACAAACAAAGCCCTCCCCTCCCTCCCCAGAAAAGAGCGAGAAGTCCACACTATCCCAAAAAAAAAATTTTGTTTATATTACAGATCAAATTTAGGTCGGTTAAGTGGCTAGCCAGTTAAAAAGGGCTCCACTGTACTCTGCCACACACTGAACGTGCCACACATAAAGGATTTATAAGTCCATTCCTGTAAGAAAATATTAAAGCAAAATAGCGTTGTTTGAATAAAAAAAATCTATTAAAGAGAATAATTTTATATCGTTCAAAAATGCTTATTAAACATTTCTATTAACTTAAATACATGTGTTACAAATTTTACAATTAAAGAATTTTAAATTATGTAGTTGTTAATCAACAAATGCTATCTTTAATAAAAATTATACAGCTATTATAATTCACATAACTTTAAAGATTGCTAGATTATTTAATTTTTCAGATAAAAATTAAACAAGTTTCAAAAATAAATAAATAAATAAAATAATGATTTTTATTTATTTATTTATTTATTTTTTCATGCTAAGTATTTTTACAGCATGCATGAACCCTGAAATTCAAATCAGATCAATGCTACACTGAACACACCATATGTATTTCATGACATATATAAGCAAATTTTCAAATTATCAAGTACTCACTTGAATTTGTTTGGTTGCTGTAAACATTTCTCTGATACTAAGGAAAGTCTTTTTCATTAAATAGGTAGCACCTTCATGATGATATTTCTCTGGGAACTCAGCAATATCTTTCAACTGCTTCAGAATTTGTAACTTAGCTCCATATGTAGTCACACCATACACAAAGGTCATAATTGTCTGCTTCACAACCTTCAATAAATAACATACTATTAAATTGCGATATAAATCATTGTCCCTAATCATTTTTCATTTGAAAATTTAAAGACATTTTAGGCACTACTAAGAAAAAATTTATAATATAGCACATAAAAGGTTAATTTTGTTTATTTTTATACTACTACCCAAATTTCTTTTAATTTCTTACTTTTTAGTTGTATTCATTTTGTTTTGTTAATGATAAAAATACTAATGACAGAACACTTTAAAAGAGTTCCTGTGACCAATTTAGACTGATCACCAGCTGATCAATATATAATTTGGGCAAAATTAATATAGTCAAGTCACCAATTTTTACACTCTGCAATGGAGGCATTGACCGCACCAGGGTTCCCATTTCAGCGCGAACCCGCGAGATTCTCCAGAAAGAAATCCATAAAGAATCTCGCGTAAAAATTTAGACTGCGCGAGAATTTCTCTCTCTCCAGTTCCGGCCTAAAATTATTTTTTCCTTCAAATTGGTTACAGAGTCGGAGATCGGGTCGATTGAGTCGCGACCGCAAATCGCGATCAGTTGCCTCGTTGTTGCGAATCGTTATATTGCCGATTGCCGAGCGGTCGCGGAACGCGATTTCGTAGCTACGTGTGAATCACAGTCAATCGTGATTTGGGCACACTAAAAGTACTATGTGTTTGTAATTAGCGAGATATTTTATAGAAAACTATAAGTGTCCCCCCAGCTTGCGCACGTCGCAAATTCGATCAAATAAAATTTTGCTTTTTTTTTTATATAGCATTCTTTCACGGATTTGAATTATGCTCTTTCCGAGTACTTCCCGAATTTTTCGTGTTTTGCTCAAAAAATTTTCTTCTTTCCGCGGACGAAAATATCCTTTCCCCCGTACATAGTATGTCTACAGGTTACAGAAATCCCGAAAATGTCATGAAATTAGCCATATATGCCCCAAAACTGTCACAAAATTTGAACAAAGCAACGAATTTTTTATCGGAGACATTCCTTTCTTACATGATCTGAAAATCTGTTTCTCCGCGATTGCGAAAACGGCGTTCGCATACGGCGATTCCCACATTTTCTGAGGAGATATGACCAATGAATATCTTTTTGCCATTTTCACAATATATTTGCATCGACTGAATTTTTTTATAATTATGTCGTTTAATATACAAATAATAAAAACCAAACCATTTTTCTACCGTATTATTAATAAAATGAAAGGTTATTTTACAGCAGCATCACGAAAATCTGCATTTGTATGCTATCCTTGGCATACCTCGTTTAATTTGAAAAAAATTTCCCACTTTTCCAATCTGTTTGCATCGACTACAGTGTTTGTAATTGTTTCGCGTTTTATACAGAAAAAATATTTTACAAACGTATTATTTATGAAATAAAGGGCTATTTTGAAAACAAAAAGAAAAAAGTCTATACTTTTCAAACAAAATGGCTAAAATCACATGACTGGCTTGAGATTCAATAAAAGGACGATGCAACCCTTATGTTCTGCAAGTTTTGTAAAAAATAGAAAAAAAAAAAAAAGAATCCATTTTCAAACATCAAGTCAAAATTATTACCTAATTCTATTTGTTTAGTGAAATAGTTTTCGTCGATATTCGCCTTCGGCGATCAAAAATCGTTAAAATTTTTAATTGCTATTGCTGCATGAAAATTGATCATAAAATGATTTTAAAAATCAAAATATAAAGTAAATACAGTCGACCCTCGACTTTTGCAGTTTACAAAAAAAAAAAATAGTAAATTCGCATGTGAGTCATTTTACATAAAATAACCCATGTAGACGTTTTTATGTCAGCAAATAAAATCATCACGTAAGCATGGGGGAAGTCAGGAATTTGAGTATTTTTGCTAACAAGTGTGTGTGGGGGGGGAGGTATAAAATTACCAAAAATGTGCTTACTTAATACTTAAACGACTCCTAATTAATTTTTAAAAAGAATGTTAGTAAGAATGTTAGTTTTAAGAATTAAAAAATTTAAATATCGAAGAATATGAGTTATAGTTAATGCTTTCTTTTTTATTACTTTCTAAATTAGCATGGTAAAAAAAAAATGAAATTTTAAGTGTCTCTCCTTATGACAGAAAATCTCTCCCAAAATTTTTTGGAAGGAGAGAAATTCTCCCCCTCTTTTCCTGACTTAGTGGGAACCCTGGACCGCACCTTCCTAATCACCTAATATTGTTGGATTTAAACTCAAATTTGAATGCAGAAGACCTAAAGCAAAAAGTCTTACTTTATTTGGCTGCCAGATTTTGCAAACATCTTAGTTACAAGATGATGTAGGAATAAAAAAACTTCTGAATCTCTCTGGGGCTTTGAAGTGAATGGTTTAACATTTATCCCTAACCTCAGAAACATAGTGAATATTTAAGCTTTAAGAAGTTTCTCTTTTATTTAATTTTAATGAAGTGTTAAAATTGAAGCTCAAATTTGGCATATTGATGCCTTTCACTGTATAAATTTAATTCCTTGAATTTTGAATCTTGCTGGTTCAACCCATCTTGGGCCCACAATAGGAAGATACATATTTAGGGAATAATACAATAACCAAAGCAGCTAGAAGCTGAATTTTTGCAAATCATTGTCTTTCATTTAAATTGTTTCCATTAAATACTTTCATTCTTTGGATTTTGAGCCTTACCAGTCTAGTCTATTTTGGGCCCATAATAAGAAGGTACACATATTCAGAGTATAATAATTCCAAAACAAAACCAGCTAGAAAACTCAAATTTGGTATATCATGGTACATTTTAATTCCTCGGATTTTGAACCTTACTTGTCCAACCTATCCTGGACAAGTTTTAAGTATTCACACATTTATTTAAAAATGCACTATAAAAAAGAACAACAACAAAAAAAAAAAAATAGGATCCACACTCTTATTTTAAAATGCACTAGAATAAAAAAAAAATGAACTTTCTTACATTTTCATTTCATACAATAGAAGTGTGTGACTCAACATTTTATAAAGCTGGTATTTCATTATAAATCAATATACCCCGAAATATCACCGATAAATGCATTGAATCATTATTACCATTAAATGTATGAAATCAATGATTCCATACATTTAGTGGTGATATTTTGGAGAATATCTGCTGTTCATGAGATATAAGTCTTATAAAAATTCTAGTCACCCACTTCCATTGTATGAAATGAAAATGTGAGATTTTACATTCTAGAGCAATTTAAAATAAAATTGTGGATCCTAAAATGTGTTTTATTGCTTGCTTATTATATTGTACAATCAGATATATTACACTTATTCAATGCCTCCCAAATATAATTTTAAAAAGTATACCTTTCTTTTAACAAATCCTTTTAAACACTGAGCAATTTCAAGACCATTTGCTGCATCCTTCAGCCGCTCTTTCTCTACCTAATAGGATAAAATTATAAATATTTTGATTCATTAAAATATGTTGATTTGATTTCATATAATATTAACACTTTTGTAATCTATATAATAAAAGGCAATGTCTGTGTGTGTGTGTGTCTGTGTGTCTTATACACTATACGTTTCGCGACCGCGCGTCGGAGAGTTATGAAATTTGGCAATCGGAGACCCTGGGGGGTGAGAAGGGGACACGTGAAAACCGATTTTCAAAATTCTAATTATTTTTTTATTTATTTAATGTTTTATGCGATTTCGACCTTTTTTTGCCCTTTTTTCTCCACGATCCAGACGTCGTAGAAAAAAACAACTCACACCATCGGAAAGAGCAGACAATTGCGAGTAAAAATATATCAATTTCAAATCTCCATTTCGATTTCTAATATTTTTTAAAGATTTTAAAACAAAAGTCACTTTTGGCTCAAAAAAACGATTTTTGGTTTTTAAATTCTCGCATAGTAAAAAGTACTCATAATTTCGACTAATAATTTACATTTTTAGAAAGCTGAAATATCTGGCATTCTTACAAGTCTAATCTGGTCCAGAAATAATGAAAATTGCCTTCAGGATCGCAATTTTAAAGACGTCATGATTTTAAATTTCTCGGCGTTCCGTTCGTTTCTCCCCCGCTGAAGCAGGGAAGGTGGTGGGTGGGGACGTCAAGGTGGAGGTGACGTCACGGTTCTGTATATGCATAGCGATGGGTGGGACAATAAGAAACCGAATTAGTTTTTACTTTCCGTTTCCCGCGCTTCCGATTTTAAATGAAATAAGAGCTTAACATATGCACTGTAGAAATTATTATATTTATATTTTAAATGATGGAACGATATGGATTTTTTAAATGGATATTTTAATTTTATGGATATTTTAAATGATGGAACGATGGATATTTTAATTTTATGGATATTTTAAATGATGGAACGATGGATATTTAAATTTTATGGATATTTTAAATGATGGAACAATGGAATGAGGATGATGGAATTATGAGCTTAGAGAGCATATGGTCATTTTAAATTGTAAATTAGCACGCGGGAAGTTAGCGGTAGGCCCGGGTACGATTCCCGCCACTGCCAAAACTGCCGAAGTGTTCACGCGGAATACGATCACGTTAAACATGTGGGCCCGTAAGTCCTTCCGAGAGGTTGGTGGTAGGGGAAGGAGGGTACGGTCCCTGTGGATGCCTCCTTCACAGGGTTCCCGTCTAAATTGGGTGAATATAAAGAAAGTTGCGGAGGGCGAGGCAGCCCAGTGGTTAGCGCTCAGGAATTGCACTCGGTAGGCCCGGGTTCGATTCCCGCCACTTCCAAAACTGCCGCCGTGTTCACGCGGAGTACGATCACGATAAACATGTGGGTCCGGAAGTCCTTCCGAGAGGTTGGTGGTAGGGGAAGGAGGGTACGGTCCCTGTGGATGCCTCCCTCACAGGGTTCCCGTCTAAATTGGGTGAATATAAAGAAAGTTGCGGAGGGCGAGGCAGCCCAGTGGTTAGCGCTCAGGAATTGCACTCGGTAGGCCCGGGTTCGATTCCCGCCACTTCCAAAACTGCCGCCGTGTTCACGCGGAGTACGATCACGATAAACATGTGGGTCTGGAAGTCCTTCCGAGAGGTTGGTGGTAGGGGAAGGAGGGTACGGTCCCTGTGGTTGCCTCTCCCACTGGGTTCCGTTCTAAATTGGGTAAATAAAAAGAATGTTATGGAGATAGTCGCTGGGGGCGAAGAAGCCCAGTGGTTAGCGCGCGGGAATTGCACTCAGTAGGCCCGGGTTCGATTCCCAAAATTGCCGCCGTGTTTACGCGGAGTACGATCACGTTAAACATGTGGGTCCGTGAGTCCTTCCGAGAAGTTGGTGGTAGGGGAAGGAGGGTACGGTCTAAATTGGATGAATAAAAAGAAAGTTATGGAGATTGTCGCGTAGGGCAAAGTAGCCCAATGGTTAGCGCGCGGAAATTGCACTCGGTAGGCCCGGGTTCGATTCCCAAAATTGCCGCCGTGTTTACGCGGAGTACGATCACGTTAAACATGTGGGTCTGTAAGTCCTTCCGAGAGGTTGGTGGTAGGGGAAGAAGGGTACGGTCCCTGTGGATGCTTCTCCCACTTGGTTCCGGTCTAAATTGGGTGAATAAAAAGAAAGTTATGAAGAATATCGCGGAGGGTGAAGTACCCCAGTGGTTAGTGCGCGGGATTTGCACTTGGTAGGCCCGGGTTTATTAACAGGTCATATTAACAGTTTTGTGTCATTTAACGGGTCATTCAGTTTGGAGTTTATTTTAGCAATCGGCTATTGGTATTATGAGTGTTTATAACTTTGTTTCGTGTTTTTATTGAAAACAAAAATGCCTCCAAAAAAAAAAAGTCTGCTTAACTAGCAAAACAAATCGAAGAAGAAACCTCGAAAGGAATGCCGCTGCTCAAGCCTCCAAAAGTGAGGAACAGCGTCAAAATAGACGGCTCGCTGATGCACAGAGAAGGGCTGCAGTTAGAGAAAATGAAACCCAGGAACAAAGGGGAGAAAGACAGGTCGCTGATGCACAGAGAAGAACTGCAGTTAGGGAAAATGAAAGTCAGGAACAGCGGGAAGAAAGACAGGTGCTTAACGCAGAGAGAATGACTGCAGTTAGGGAAAATGAAACCCAGGAACAGCGGGAAGAAAGACAGGTCGCTGATGCACAGAGAAGAGCTGCAGTTAGAGAAAATGAAACCCAGGAACAGCAGGAAGAAAGACAGATGCTTAACGCGGAGAGAATGACTGCAGTTAGGGAAAATGAAACCCAGGAACAGCGGGAAGAAAGACAGGTCGCTGATGCACAGAGAAGAGCTGCAGTTAGAAATCAAGTTTGGTCGGAAAAAGAAAATGCTGCCTTCAGTTATGATTTTACTATTGATTATGCATCTGAACAAATGATTAAAGTAGGCAGAATGACAGTCGAATGCAACTTCTGCCACGCACTTAAATGGAAAGGGAAAACACCTGGTATGTGTTGCAGCAATGGGAAAATTCGCCTGCCTTTACTTCGAGATCCTCCGGAACCTCTTTCGACATTGCTTATGTCCAACTCGCCTGATGCAAGGCATTTCCAAGAAAACATAAGACGATATAATTCATGTTTTCAAATGACGTCATTTGGTTGCACACAGCTGATTAGAGAAGATGGATATATGCCTACATTTAAAGTGCAGGGTCAAGTGTACCACAGAATAGGGAGTCTGCAACCCCAAACAAATGACGAGCCAAAATTTCTTCAGGTTTATTTTGTAGATGACAAGCAAAAACAGGTTGAACAACGTTGCAGGAATGTGATGCAGGCCAAAGCAAATATAGTAGCAGAGTTACAGGACATGCTTCATGAGCACAACAGTTATGTAAGTAGTTTTAAGTGTGCTATGGAGAAAATGACTCCCGAATTTAAGGTTGTTATTCGGGCAGATAAAACACCTTCCGGTGAACATGAAGGAAGATTTAACGCACCGACAACATCAGAAGTGGCGGTTATTCTTGCTGGTGATGAACACGGCCGCAGAGACATCAAACTTCATTTGAGGAGTGATGAGATTCAAAAGATTGCAGAAACGCATAGATCCTATGATGCACTTCAGTATCCGCTAATATTTTGGCAAGGTGAGGATGGGTACCACTTTGAAATGAGAGAAACGAATCCCACAACAGGCATTACTACTTCAAAGAAGGTTTCGGCAATGGACTTTTATGCATTCAGGATGATGTACCGAGCATCAAGCTTTAATATCATTTTAAGGTGTAAGACACTATTTCACCAGTTCGCCGTAGACGTATATGTAAAGATTGAATCAGAGCGTCTGAGGTTCATACGCTTGAACCAGAGGAAACTACGGGTAGAAGATTATGTTCATCTGAGGGATGCTGTCAACAGTGATGGTAATGTTTGTGACATAGGCCAACTTATAATTTTACCTTCTAGCTTCACAGGTGGTCCTCGCTACATGCACGAAAGAACTCAAGACGCCATGACGTATGTCCGAAATTTTGGTAGGCCTGACTTATTCATAACGTTTACGTGTAATCCTCAGTGGGGTGAAGTAACAAACGAATTAATGCCCAGACAGAAAGGTCAGGATCGACACGACTTGCTTGCCAGAGTCTTCCGCCAGAAATTGAAATCTCTGACCAACCTCCTCAATAAAGGAAAGATATTTGGTAACGTTGCCTGTTTCATGTACACGGTGGAGTGGCAGAAGCGGGATCTTCCACATGCACATATCTTGCTCTGGCTTCATGACAGAATCCATGTTCACAGAGTAGACGAATTCATCAGTGCGGAAATACCGAATCCGGAAATTGACCCAATTTTGTATGACATAGTCACAAAACATATGATTCATGGCCCATGCGGGAACATTAATTCACGCTCTCCCTGCATGAAAGACGGGATATGCACGAAGAGGTACCCAAGAAAAAATTTGATTAATACGCGGACAGATCGTGACGGATATCCTCTCTATCGTCGCAGAGATCCAGAAGACGGGGGATTTACGGTAGTCAAGAAAGTACGAGGTTCTGATGTCATAGTTGACAATAGGTGGGTTGTTCCGTATTGTCCGTTATTATCGAAAGCATTCAGTGCCCACATTAATGTGGAATACTGTAGCTCGGTTCAGTCTATCAAATATGTGTGCAAATATGTTAATAAGGGGTCTGACATGGCAGCATTTCAAGTGACGAGTGACGAAAGTGTGCGTGATGAGGTGCAGCAGTATGAAATTGGGCGTTACATTAGCAGCAATGAGGCCATTTGGAGGATCATGGGCTTTCCCATTCACGAGAGATATCCCACAGTCACTCATTTGAGCGTTCATCTTGAGAATGGGCAGAGAGTTTACTTCACAAGTGAGAATGCACGAGCCCGAGCACAGTCCCCACCAGATACAACACTTACTGCCTTCTTCTCCCTGTGCCAAAGTGACGAGTTCGCTCGCACTCTGCTGTACCATCAGTTGCCAAAGTACTACACGTGGAATGCAAGCAGAAAAAAATGGCTCCGTCGTAAGTCTGGTCAAATTGTACCGGAACATTCGGGTATTAGATCAAGCGATGCACTCGGTCGTGTCTACACAGTTCATCCAACCAACTCTGAATGCTTTCATCTTCGACTGTTGCTTCACGAAGTACAAGGTCCTACATCCTTCAGCTTTTTAAAAACTGTTGGCGAAACAGTATGTGATACTTTCAAGCAAGCCTGCCAGCTAAGAGGCCTTCTCGAAGATGACTCACAATGGAAAAATACACTGGAAGAAGCAGCTGCCACTCGATCAGCGGGAATGCTCCGTAATCTATTCGTACTTATGCTGCAGACATGTTCCATGTCAAATCCTCTGGAGCTGTGGAATTTACAGAAACAAAATATGTCTGAAGACATTTTGCACCAGGCAAGAGTTAGGACCAATAACTTTGAGTTAATGTATGACGATGCCATCTTTAATCAAGCATTGATCTTTCTCGAAGATAAGATCAAGGCCTTAGGTGGTTTGAATTTAAAAGCATTCGGACTTCCTGAGCCACAAAGGGGCGACTCTAGCAGTCTCAACTACGAAATAATGAGGGAGACAAGCTACAATATAGATGAACTAACAACGTATGTCCAATCAAATGAGCCAAATCTGGTTGAGGATCAGAGACAAGCCTTTGAGTTAATTACATCTGCTGTTTTTGATGGAGTGGGTGGAATATTCTTCTTAGACGCACCCGGTGGAACAGGGAAAACTTATCTTATCAATCTTCTTTTAGCAAAAGTGAGACAAAGAGGTATGGTTGCCCTTGCTGTAGCTTCTTCGGGAATTGCTGCTACTCTTTTGGCTGGAGGAAGAACAGCTCATTCAGTGTTTAAATTACCTCTAAATCTAGCAAGTGTTGAACATCCCACTTGCAACATTTCAAGAAGTTCGAATAAGGCTGCACTTCTCAGAAGATGCAAGCTTATTGTCTGGGATGAGTGCACAATGTCAAACAAGGCTGCTCTGGAAGCTCTTGACGTTACCATGCAAGACCTTTTTCATAACACAAGACGTATAGGAGGAGTAACTTTGGTTTTATCTGGGGATTTCAGGCAGACTCTTCCAGTAATTCAACGTGGTACGAAAGCGGATGAAATACATGCATCAATTAAAACATCTTGCCTTTGGACAAATGTTCAAAGACTCAGGTTAGAAACGAACATGAGAGTTCATATGACAGGTCATGCCGCTGCTCAAGAATTTGCAGAGAACCTACTGCGACTTGGAAACGGGGACATAACCGCTGATGACAAGGGATTAATAGAGATGGGATTTATTGGAAATATTGTTACAACACCAGTAGAACTAAAAGAAAGTGTATTTCCCAACATTGAGCGTCACTTCCGAGACCCTAAGTGGCTGTGTGAAAGAGCTATTCTTGCTCCCACGAACGAAGCGGTTAATGTCATTAACAGACAACTACTCATGAAACTTCCTGCTTCTGTTCACACGTACAAGTCTGTAGATTCTGTAATAGATATAAATCAGGCCGTCGAGTACTCACCAGAATTTTTGAATTCACTGGAAATTTCTGGTGTGCCCTCACATAAATTAGAACTAAAGATTGGGGCACCCATAATGCTTTTAAGAAATCTAGATCCACCGGCACTGTGTAATGGAACAAGATTGATTGTTAAGAAAATGATGCCTAATGTCCTTGAGGCAACGATCATAACAGGTCATTCTGCTGGAAGTCACGTTTTTCTACCACGCATCCCTATCATACCGCCAAACCTCCCGTTTGAGTTTAAACGCCTACAGTTTCCAGTTCAGCTCAGTTTTGCGATGAGTATAAACAAATCTCAGGGACAGAGTTTGAAAGTCGTTGGACTCAACCTACAAAGGCCTTGCTTCTCCCATGGACAACTTTATGTTGGTTGCTCAAGAGTTGGGGATAATAGAAATCTATTTATACTTGCACCAGATGGGAAAACAAAAAATATCGTGTATAAGGAAATACTGCGAGAGTGAAACAAAATTTCATTTTCTAATTTATCAAAATCTAAAATGAACTAAAGGAATGAATGGAGTCTAAAATGGAAATCCTGCTCTGGAGTTTGTTGGCCTGAGATCAAAGATGTATAGTTTGAAAACACCTTCCATGGAGAAGATAACTGCTAAATGTGTTAATAAGAATGCTGTGAAAAAAATAATCTATTATCAAGATTACTATATCTGTCTAACAAGGCAAAGATGTAATAGAGTTGAACAATTTAAAATTGCAAGTAAAGACCATCAGATTTATACTGTTAGGCAAATTAAAATGGAAATATCCACCCATGATGATAAACGTTATATTTTATATGACGGAATTAAGAGCTGAGCATATGGTCATTATAAAATTTAAATGATTGAATTATGCTGGATTGAATTGTGGCGATGCATTGTATACATCGGATGATGGTTGGAACCACAATTAAAAATCTTAAACACTGAAGAAATAAAAAATAAATAAAAAGAAAGTTATGGAGATTGTCACGGAGCATTGATGCATTAGGTGATGGTATGAAATTTAAATTATTGAATTATGATGGATTGAATTGTGGCGATATATTGTGACGTAATGTATTGTTATATTGTAAAAACTTAATTGTGGTGATGTATTAATTGTTGCAATGTATTGTTTACATTGAGTGGTGGTTGGGACCACAATGAAATAACTTAATGTATTATTGTGGTGTCAAGAATTGTCGTATTACAAAACTTAATTATGGCGATGTATTTTTGTGGCGTACTGTATTGTTGTATTGTAGAAACTTAATTGTGGCGATGTATTGTTTACATCGGGGGGTGGTTGGGACCGCAAGGAAAAAACTTAATTATGGCGATGTATTTTTGTAGCGTACTGTATTGTTGTATTGTAAAAACTTAATTGTGGTGATGTATTGTTTACAACGAGTGGTGGTTGGGACCACAATGTAAAACTTAATCATTGATCGCTTTTTTTACACGGTTTTTGGCCTAGGGACAATTAAAAACCGAATTAGTGTTTGGTTGCTTTTTATACGGTTTTTGGCCTAGCGACAATTAAAAACCGAATAAGTATTTGCTTTTTACACGGTTTTTGGCCTAGGGATAATTAAAAACCAAATTAGTGTTTACTTTTTATAAGGTTTCCGGCTCATTATGCTGGATTGAATTATGACGATGTATTGTTTACATTGGGTGGTGGTTGGGACCACAATGAAAAACCTTAATTGTGTCGACGTATTGTTGTCGATGTACTTTTTATAAGGTTTCTGGCTCATTATGATGGATTGAATTGTGGCGATGTATTGTTTACATCGGGTGGTGGTTGGGACTACAATGAAAAAACTTAATTGTGGCGACATATTGTTGTGGCGTACTCTATTGTTGTATTGTACAAACTTAATTGTGGCGATGTATTATTTACATCGGGTGGTGGTTGGAACCACAACGAAAAAACTTAATCATTGATTGCTTTTTATACGGTTTTTGGCCTAAGGACAATTAAAAACCGAATAAGTTTCTGCTTTTTACACGGTTTTTGGCCCAGGCACAATTAAAAACCGAATTACTGTTTGCTTTTTATAAGGTTTCTGCCTCATTATGCTGGATTGAATTGTGGCGATGTATTGTTTACATCGGGTGGTGGTTGGGACCACAATGAAAAACTTAATTATGGCGATGTATTTTTGTATTACAAAACTTAATTATGGCGATGTATTTTTGTGGCGTACTGTATTGTTGTATTGTAGAAACTTAATCGTGCCGATGTATTGTTTACATCGGGGGGTGGTTGGGACCGCAAGGAAAAAACTTAATTATGGCGATGTATTTTTGTAGCGTACTGTATTGTTGTATTGTAAAAACTTAATTGTGGTGATGTATTGTTTACAACGAGTGGTGGTTGGGACCACAATGTAAAACTTAATCATTGATCGCTTTTTATACGGTTTTTGGCCTAGGGACAATTAAAAACCGAATTAGTGTTTGGTTGCTTTTTATATGGTTTTTGGCCTAGCGACAATTAAAAACCGAATAAGTATTTGCTTTTTACACGGTTTTTGGCCTAGGGATAATTAAAAACCGAATTAGTGTTTACTTTTTATAAGGTTTCCGGCTCATTATGCTGGATTGAATTATGCCGATGTATTGTTTACATTGGGTGGTGGTTGGGACCACAATGAAAAACCTTAATTGTGTCGACGTATTGTTGTGGCGTACTCTATTGTATTGTAAAAACTTAATTGTGGCGATGTATTATTTACATCGGGTGGTGGTTGGAACCACAATAAAAAAAATTAATCATTGATTGCTTTTTATACGGTTTTTGGCCTAAGGACAATTAAAAACCGAATAAGTGTTTGCTTTTTACACAGTTTTTGGCCTAGGCACAATTAAAAACCGAATTACTGTTTGCTTTTTATAAGGTTTCTGCCTCATTATGCTGGATTCAATTGTGGCGATGTATTGTTTACATCGGGTGGTGGTTGGGACCACAATGCAAAAACTTAAACACTGAAGAAATAAAAAAATAAATAAAAATAAAGTTATGGAGATTGTCGCGGTGCATTTATGCATCGGGTGGCGGTGGGGACAATCTTTAAAAAAAAAAATTTTAAAACTGAATTAGTGTTTACTTTTTATAAGGTTTCTGGCTCATTATGATGGATTGAATTGTGGCGATGTATTGTTTACATCGGGTGGTGGTTGGGACTACAATGAAAAAACTTAATTGTGGCGACATATTGTTGTGGCGTACTCTATTGTTGTATTGTACAAACTTAATTGTGGCGATGTATTATTTACATCGGGTGGTGGTTGGAACCACAATGAAAAAACTTAATCATTGATTGCTTTTTATACGGTTTTTGGCCTAAGGACAATTAAAAACCGAATAAGTTTTTGCTTTTTACACGGTTTTTGGCCCAGGCACAATTAAAAACCGAATTACTGTTTGCTTTTTATAAGGTTTCTGCCTCATTATGCTGGATTGAATTGTGGCGATGTATTGTTTACATCGGGTGGTGGTTGGGACCACAATGAAAAACTTAATTATGGCGATGTATTTTTGTATTACAAAACTTAATTATGGCGATGTATTTTTGTAGCGTACTGTATTGTTGTATTGTAAAAACTTAATTGTGGTGATGTATTGTTTACAACGAGTGGTGGTTGGGACCACAATGTAAAACTTAATCATTGATCGCTTTTTATACGGTTTTTGGCCTAGGGACAATTAAAAACCGAATTAGTGTTTGGTTGCTTTTTATACGGTTTTTGGCCTAGCGACAATTAAAAACCGAATAAGTATTTGCTTTTTACACGGTTTTTGGCCTAGGGATAATTAAAAACCGAATTAGTGCTTACTTTTTATAAGGTTTCCGGCTCATTATGCTGGATTGAATTATGGCGATGTATTGTTTACATTGGGTGGTGGTTGGGACCACAATGAAAAACCTTAATTGTGTCGACGTATTGTTGTGGCGTACTCTATTGTATTATAAAAACTTAATTGTGGCGATGTATTATTTACATCGGGTGGTGGTTGGAACCACAATAAAAAAAATTAATCATTGATTGCTTTTTATACGGTTTTTGGCCTAAGGACAATTAAAAACCGAATAAGTGTTTGCTTTTTACACGGTTTTTGGCCTAGGCACAATTAAAAACCGAATTACTGTTTGCTTTTTATAAGGTTTCTGCCTCATTATGCTGGATTCAATTGTGGCGATGTATTGTTTACATCGGGTGGTGGTTGGGACCACAATGCAAAAACTTAAACACTGAAGAAATAAAAAAATAAATAAAAATAAAGTTATGGAGATTGTCGCGGTGCATTTATGCATCGGGTGGTGGTGGGGACAATCTTTAAAAAAAAAAATTTTAAAACTGAATTAGTGTTTACTTTTTATAAGGTTTCTGGCTCATTATGATGGATTGAATTGTGGCGATGTATTGTTTACATCGGGTGGTGGTTGGGACTACAATGAAAAAACTTAATTGTGGCGACATATTGTTGTGGCGTACTCTATTGTTGTATTGTACAAACTTAATTGTGGCGATGTATTATTTACATCGGGTGGTGGTTGGAACCACAATGAAAAAACTTAATCATTGATTGCTTTTTATACGGTTTTTGGCCTAAGGACAATTAAAAACCGAATAAGTTTTTGCTTTTTACACGGTTTTTGGCCTAGGCACAATTAAAAACCGAATTACTGTTTGCTTTTTATAAGGTTTCTGCCTCATTATGCTGGATTGAATTGTGGCGATGTATTGTTTACATCGGGTGGTGGTTGGGACCACAATGAAAAACTTAAACACTGAATAAATAAAAAGAAAGTTATGGAGATTGTCACGGTGCATTTATGCATCGGGTGGTGGTGGGGACAATCTTAAAAAAAAAAAAAAAATTTTCGCTGAACAGCATCGTTAAAATGCGAGCTTGCCACTGTCAGAATTTTCAAGGGCAGCGAACAGGCTGGTCGCCAAAGGCGGCTAGTTAAAAATAAATTACATCAAAATCATTATTAAAACAAGGATCACTAGTAACTTCTATAAAATTGCATCCTATGTGTTTATTAATGTTCAAATTGTTATACAGAAGCATGTTTTAATGAAATGCAATATAATGACATACAGTAATTTGGTTAGTCATAAATTTTGAAACATAATAAAAGTTGCATAACAAAAAACCCTGTATATAGCAAGAAAAATTCTTGTGAAGGGAAAACTAAAGATATATATGATATTGCATTCCCCCCCCCCACACACACACACACTGAAAGAAAACTAGAAATGTTAGTTGTGTGATAGGAAAATTGTGATGGACATCATAAATAGTCTAAACATTTAAAATTATCTAAAACATAAATATAAATATAAATAGACACTTAAAATTATTTAAAACGTAAATATAAATAAACATTTAAAATTATTTAATATATATATATATATAAGCATTTAAAATTTAAACTTTTCAAAATTAAACATTTTAAAATTTAAATAACTGATAGGTAAACAAAAATGTTCTGGAATTTAAAATGTTTAAAAATTTCTTAAACAAAGCATCTTAAAATCTTAATATTTAAACCCTGGAAAAGTAAATAAATATATTTTTTAATTTAAATTATTTAAACTAAAGAAATGTTTATACATTTAAATTAGTTATAAGGAAAAAGACATGCCACAATTTTGCAAACTTGTGGCATACAGCAGGTTTCTTGCTAACACTGCAAATAGCAGCTTTTTATGCTGTTATCTGCAATGAGATTGTATTCCAAATTTTTGAGAATGCTCCTTTACAGACAGGTTCTGTGATCATGCAGCTTCTTGTAGCCTAAGTTAACTTTTGAGAAATTTAAATTAGCTAGATGGTAGGACTGTATTTGTTTGTTCTCACAGAAACTCACAAAACTGTGGCATCTAACAAAATTCTTGCTTCCATTCAGGGTCTAGTTACTCCAAAAATTGAACGAGACTTCCTCATTCTAGCAAAAAATGTGAGAAGTCAAAATTTTTGTTTTAATAAAACATTTTTAATTTACAATAACTCTCGCATAATGTTACGATTAACCAAAAAAAAAAAAAAAATGCAATTATGTACACAACATATACAAATGTAACAAATGCAGTATAAATAACAAAACTTTAGTGTAAGAAATTTGCATCCCACAAACACAGGATGCCTTCTTTAGCTAGAGTTTACTATTTGCAGAAATTAGTCTTAAATCACCACTTTTATACCCACCAATCTCTTTTTCTTGGCATTTTGGCAAAAGGTAGCTTAAATAAATTTTGGAAACCAACTAAAATATGCTATTTTTGATGTTTAGTAACAAGATTTTAGCGGAACAAATTTGCTTTTTGCAAATATAAGAATTGCAATCTTTTTTGTGTCTCCCAGAAAAATTTGTCATTATAACGTACTATTGGTTTATTCCATAATTAAGGGAATTTTGTGAAAGTCAAAAGAACAGAGCAAATTGTGATCTTCCATAGATATCAAAAGACTTAGCTGCTATACAAAAAAGTGTGATAAAAGTGTTAATGAAATTGCATATTTAAATGATAGAATGTCACTAACATAACTGAATGGCATAGAATATTTCACTACTAAATGACTGTATTAAAAATAAATAGTCAAACAGCTGTAGACACTGATACTGAAATTTAGGGCTTTAATTTCGCCATCATTCAATAAATTGGAAACTCAGATGGGATTGATTGCTGCTGATAGTCTAACTAGGATGTATTTCCATTCAGCTTTATGATGCAGTAAAGATGGTCACAACCTTACAAATGTGAGTCATTATTACTATTGAAACCCATTCTGCTCTGCAAGTAATTAAAAAAACCAGGCTTAATCATGAGATATGTTCTGTGTGATCATTACAATTGAGTTGGG
This sequence comes from Amaurobius ferox, assembly GCA_951213105.1. Classification (NCBI taxonomy): domain Eukaryota; kingdom Metazoa; phylum Arthropoda; class Arachnida; order Araneae; family Amaurobiidae; genus Amaurobius; species Amaurobius ferox. The sequence continues at coordinate 20,391,164 of OX578143.1, forward strand.
GTTTGTTTGCAAAAAGCGGTGAACTTGCAAGTATAGTTGTATTATATGTTACAATCCCCTACTTTTTCATTGCATATGAAAGAGCTACATGTACATTATAGTAATACATAAGGTATCAAATAATGATTTAAAAATATATAAGTAATAAAATATTATCAAGTTTTTGTTTAAAAAAGAAAAAAAACTAAACGTAACAATCCATGACAATGTGTTTTAATAATAAGTTAAATAAAATTACATCTTAACTTGTGCAATAAATATTTGATATAAGAGATCAATCAATTTTAAATGATAATTCATGCTAACTTTTGTTTATGAAAAGTAAAAATAAAAATTTTAAAAGTTAAGCATTAGAATATATGGCAATTTATTTCATAGCATGATATTGATTGGCATGTGCACCTTTATATGCTCTAAACTTTGTTACTCACTCATTGACATCACATGCAAGCAAACATCTGGCAGAAGCAGTTGGCAGAAAAAGATATTTTGGTCGTTATTTCGCGAAATTGTATTTTCCCAATATGGTGAAATATATTTTTAGAAAGAAAAGACCAAAATCTGTAAAAGCTCTATAATCATATACAATTTTTTTTTTTATTATGCAAGATATAAGGCACTGAAAAATATTTTTTCATTAAGATCAATGGGACAAAAATTTTTAAAGTGACACCAAAATGACCTCAGTCGATTTTTTTGGAATTGGAAATTTTGCACCATACAGTTTTCAATTCTGTTTGTGCACAAATTTCAGCTGTGATTTGCAGTTTGACTGATTTTAGTGTGGATGCTTCAGTCTTTATATATAAATTCTACATTGCTCCTGTGAGTTGAGCTACTAGACAATAGAGTCAAGGCCTGCTAACTCCATCGAATGTGATTCTGTTTTATTGGAAGGTAAATAAGGAAAGGGAGAAAAAAAAAATAGAGTTTAACACAGCTAATGAACAAACACACAGAAGGAAGAGGAATCAACAGCAGATCATAAACTCTGGCACATGATCACTACAATCAAAGAAAAATTCTGATGTGGGCAGCACATGACTTTCCCTACAGAATCAAATTCATTTTCTCTTTATTTCATTAATAATTCATTAAATTGAGTTTAATTGCATAAAATAACACACAATTTATTTTCATTTGGTAACTGAGCATATTTTTAAAGGCAGCATAATAAAAATGCTAAAAAACTAAAATATCTCGAAAACTTTTAGTCCTAGAGTAATGGGGTGATCTTATTCTCTTCATTGTCAAGAATTACCTATAAGAAAAGCATTTAATTAATACAAAAACCAAAATATCTCGAGAACTTTTAGTCCTAGAGTAATGGGGTTGGTCTTATTATCTTCATTGTCAAGAATTACCTATAAGAAAAGCATTTAATTAATATATTTGAGCATATGTAGTCTTTTATAGATTTGGATGATTTTTGCAGGCCATTTCACAAAAAAAAAGTATGTTTTTTTTTCCCGAAATGTACCAAAATCTAATCAGTACTAGGGTAACCCATAAGTGACTATCTAAATTTTATGAAATTTGGCCAGTTAGCTTTGTAGCTAGAGTGGATACATATGATTTTTGCAGGCCATTTCACAAAAAAAGGCAGGTCCTTTTATCCCGAATCATGTAAAAATCTAATCAGCGTCAAGGTAACTTACAAGTAACTCACTATAAAATTTTTATGAAATTTCATTATTTTGCTTTTCAGTTAGAGTGAATATATATATTGCACACACAGGTGTCATGCAAAAAATAGTTCTCGCATGTGTAGATCCATTGAAAAATTGAGTTGAAATTTTCAACATGATTCCAATACTTTCCCTATGCATTATCATGTTATCTAGGAAGCGTAAAATGGGAAGGAAACGAAGGCTAAAGAGAGAAAAGTGACTTACTTCACAGTGTGAGATGTGTGAAAAAAATTCACTCAATTTCTTTTGTGCAAGATTTTCTAGTAAAGTGCTAGATTCTCACAGTCTCACACTTCTGCCATTGCAGATATCAGCTGTTTCATGCTGATGAGTGCATAATAAGTACGAAACCAGTCCATGAATGCTGTTATCTACAATGGGAATGTATTCCACAACAATACTTTTGCTACAGGTATTACTATATGTGTGTGTAAATAGATTATTTTATAGGAATTACTCACCAAAGCAGCCACTCCACTATAGACATCTTGTGGTGAGTCTGATGGGTGTAGGTTGACTTCTATAGCTCCAAGTTCATCCCGACCTAAAGCAGCATAATGTTGCAAACCATTGCAAGAACCATCCTGGTGAATTGGAAAATGAGAGATATACTCTTCTGGGTTTGGATGACGAACTGCACGTGCGAGTTCTTTACAGCAGGCAAGAGTTTGCCATGGTTTGTCAGATGTTTTCCACCACTGGTTGCCCTAAATAAATCAAATTAGGTTTTAAAAATGTGTGATGGTCAATAAGGGCTAAGAATTGAGCTTCATGGCTAAGTAGCCCCAAGATGATCTCGACTCAAAGCAATATAATTTTGCAAACTATTGCAAGAACCATTCTGGTGAATTGGAAAACAACACATACTCTTCAGGGTTTGAATGATGGACTGCAAGTTGAATTCTTTACAACAGGCAAAAGTTTGCCAGAGTTTATCAGATGTTTTCTATTGTTGGTTGCCCTGGACAAATCAAATAAGGTTTTAAAAGTATGTGATGCTCAATAAAAGCCAAGTATTGAGCTTCACATACTGAACTTTATGGCAAAGTATTGAGCTTGTTACCTAGGGATGACACACTGTTCTGTTAATCACTTTTTAGTTTTGAAATTTCTAATAAAATTATTTTTTACAATTGCTAATGAAATTTGGCAAAAGCATTAGTGATCAGACTTTTATTTCTGAAATCTCATTTTCTTCTGTCTATATTAAAAACTGCACATTTTCATTATATTTTGAATAATTAAGATAAACTTTGAAATTCTTCATTCTGTTGTAACATTTTACAATATTCAATGTAATGACATCAATGTACTGCACTTTAATTTTTTTTTCTCATCAGTTTGGAAGTATTTTTTTTTAATAACAAGTAGAAAGAGTGAATAGAAGACAAACACAAGGATTCCATAAAACATTATCTCTCTTGTGAGATTTGAATTAGGTAATAATCTGAAGAATTTGAAATAATAATAATACTTTTGGAGTGAAATCGAAATCTGACGTTCAAAGATTGCATATGGTGAATAAAATTTGAAATTGGTCTAAAACGAACCAGAGAATCACTATTTATCATTCCCCTTATATTTTCTCATCCATCTTACAACTACTTTCTACTCTACATCATTCTTTATGTCACATTTACGTTAAATAAAAAAAAAATAAAAAATAATTTTGGAGTAAAATAAAAATTTGATAGAACCATACGTGGAATAAAATTTGTAATTGGCCTAAAGACAACCAAGGAATTACTATTTATCTTTTCTCTATGTTTTTTTCGTCCAGCTCGCAACTGCCTTCCACTCTACATGATTTTTCTTAAGAGATTTAAGTTAAGTAATAATATGAAAAATTTGAGAATTTATAAAAAATAAAAGGGAATTTTGGAGAAGTGAAATCAAAACTTGACATTTGGAGATTGCATGTGGTCAATTGATAATCAAAATGTGCAATTGGTTCAAAGAGAATAAGAGAATTGTTATTTATCTCCGCCCCCCCCCCCCCCCTTTGGACTATCTTTCAACAACCCTCCACTCTATTTTGAACGGATATATGTCTACCTTATTTACAGGAGTTGATAACTTTGTACTGATATAGGAAAACTGATTGATATTAGAGACAATATTTTGCTTTTTATTAAGGGACACCATTTGGGAGCTTTTTTCAATGAAATGCAAATATGCAGAGCAATATAGAATAAAAAAATATCTGTGTATAGAATCACCAAAACAAAACTATCTGCAAACCTAAGAAGCAGATATTAAATTTCCTCAAACTGTCAAACTGCTGTCGAAAATAATCTGAAATTAAAATACTTCAGTTTGAGATATATGTTTTCCTGAACTATGCGAACCTGTATCCCCAATTCAAGCCCAATAAGAAGGTGTAATTTATGCAATTAACTAAATATACTGTAGCACATCACGTGGTATAGTATACTACATCAGTCATTATACACTGATTTAAGTATATATGGAAATTTTTTAAAGAAAAGAATCACTATTCCAGCGTGGATGCAAACTATGAACCACCATCATTCCAATTTGCCAACCGATGCTTGAGCTATCCAGGGATTGCACTTTACTAGTATCTTAGGGGAATAACTCCCCCACCCCTAGTATGGTGGCTAATGACGTCCCAAAAATAAAAATTGCATCTCGACTATTTCCCCCCAACAGTGATTGAAACAAAAAATTTCGTGATCATTGAGCTATAATAACTCCTTTTATGCATGATTATGTCAAATTTTGTCCTATGCTGCCATGTTCAAAAAATATAAAATTTCGAATACATTTGAAGGTTTTGCTCGAATTTAAAAAAAACTCTATCAAGTTCTAGATTTTTCATTAACTAAGGTGAATATAAGGTTTTGTGAGAATTTATTAATATTTGTGGCAGCTATCATATACACAAGAAATAAACCACAAACAGACAGACGGACAACATACTAAAAATAGTCAAAACATGTTCAGGAAAGCCCTAAAACCTATATTGGCATCAAAATCTCAAAATTAAAAAGTTTCGTGAAAACAATACCTTGTCTATATTATATTCTTTTGTATGAAAAAGTAAAAATAATAACTAGGAAATAAGTTACATATTGAGGTAAAAGATATATTAACCCCACACTTAACCTCCTTGATCCCAACATTAATTACTACAAAGCAAAATGAAATCGTTAACCATAGACATCATAATGAGGAATTTGCACACGTGGGGAAAATGCTCAATTTTATATTTTCCTGGTAATTTTAGGCTTCCGATTTTCAAATATGTCACATTAAATGTCAAAATGATTTTGAATAAATTAAAAATCAAAGTTTAAATAAGCGAAAAATGATGCGATGTCATGTGATCTTGAAACGCTACGTGATTGGCTCTGACATCACTGTGCATGAAGTATCGGTGTTTACGTTTTAAAAACAACGCTAGATCAATTCGCTTCTTCGCATTCATAGTTTAGAAATCATTTTTTGAGCCGTAAATTTTATAAACTTTTTTAATTTTACCATATATTTTAATTGTATAACCCATCCATTTCATTTTGTTTAAGATGTCAATGTTTCCGGGATTTGTCAAAGGACAATCCGATAATCTTCCTAAAATTGACACTATATGTATGTTTTCGTTTTTGGAAACGAATCCCAATTTTATTGGAGCAGAAATGCGAGAAGTAAAAACTAAGAGGTATATATGATCTTCATTAATATTGACAAATAAATCTAAAACTAATTCAAATGCATGAATAATTCTTTTACATTTAAAACTTTAATTTTGATTACATGTGGAAATAGTCGCACACTACAATGTCCTATTCTGATTTTAAGCTGATAATTGACTTTTTATAGTAGTTTATATTGTAGTTTGAAATTATGTAAAGACAAATAAAGCATGCCTGAAATACTCAAGAAATTTAAATACAATACAAACTACAAAAAACCAAATTTGAATGACATAGTCTGATTTGTGAGGCTCCATTGCCAATAATTCTCCATATCTTCCTTTAACTGAAATATAGAGACGAATCAAGAAACAGTTCTAAAAAAACAGTTACATTTATAGTTTGATTTAATGTCTCTCATTACAAAGTTAAAAGGATTTATCGAAACTTAAAAAAAATTTCATAGAATATTCTGTAATATGTCAAATTATATTATTTTGATATAATTGGAGGAATAAAAGCATTATAAGAGATAGTTTATTTAATTTTTCGTCCCCCTCCCCTCCAAAAAAAGGAATATTTTATTTAGCAGATGAAGCGGGGGGGGGGGGGGGGGGACACTGGGATTTTGTGTTCTGTATATGGGGACAAAAATTGATAGAACCATTACTGTATAAACACTGCATAAGTTGAAGATATAATGCATTTATACTGACAAATAATAGTTAAAGTAGTATATATATATCAGTAGTATATATATATATATATATCAGATAAATATTGATAAGATATATTTTTATTTCACAAATGAGGGTTGCACAACTTATGATCACAACTTATTTGTTACACAAGAAATGACAGCCATTTATTATTATAAATTACTATAGAATGTTAACATTTATATTTATACAATAGATATCATCAAAAAGAAATAATTATAAATTAATGTGCCATTGTTTATTTCAATAAATTGTTTGGCTTAATAACGGGTGGCGCCAAAAACGCTGGCGTCATTTTAAGATATTTATTACTGCCACCTCTTCGCCCTCCCTCTGGCAGATTCTAGCGCCACCCCTGTTTAATAAATTGTGAGATATTTTTAAGGTTTGATTCTATGTATTTAAAACTTATTATTTTGAGATACAAGCTAGAGTATGTTTTATTGTTCAATCCCTAACTTGACCACAAAATTCTTTAATTTTAAATTATACTATTTACACAGGATTATTTATAGTTTATTACTGATTCAAGCAAGATCGTATCCAGAATTTGATTTCGGGGGAGGGGGGGGGGGTTAAACCCACATTTCATATCTTGGTGGATCTTTACCTTTTCAATGTTAACCTTTTCTTTTTGGGGGGGTTGAACCCCCGAAAAAAATCCTTGGTTATGGCCATAAATCCAAGTAAATAATATTTAAACAGAAGCAAATGTTTACTTACCGAAAAATGATCTTCACAACACCAAAGAGATGTTTTATTCGATAATTTTGGATTTTTCTGCTCGTCCCTTTTCATTGCTTTAGTTCATGCTTTTCGTTTAATTGGATCTTTTGGAACATTAAAAAACAGCTTATCAACTGAATTAACCGTTGTATTTGTGCAGCAAGGGGTAGTACTTGTAGGTCGGTTTTAGAATCTCACTCATAAAAATATGATAGATAAAATATTTTGTCGGAGAATCAAGTGAGCATCTCTCGGAATCCACAGTAAACAGTGTACTGCGCTCTTTGTTTACATGCATAGCGACGTCACAAGAGCGGCCATTACAGAAGCAGCGTTTTCGCGCCGGATTGCTAAGTGCGAGTTTAAACATTTTTATATTAACTATCTAAGTTCAAAAATTAAAAAATATATATACTATCATTCATGATTTTTTCTCTACTACACGATAAAAATAAAAATAAAAAAAACGTGAAAATTCCTCATTACCAAATCGCTCCTGCTCTGTTTTGTTTTGACTATGACTCAACATCAACACTTAGTGATAACAGAGTATTCGCAAATGAAGAAATCAGGGAATCTCAGTCAGAATAATTATATTTGGAGATATTAGTTTTAGAGATAAAATTCCTAAAGAGTTCAAATTTTCAGAACATTTTAGCCCAAATCGACACCAAACAAAGAATAATTGAACATCATTTTTGTAAAGAAAAAGGATCTTGCAATTTAATGGGCAGATGGGGGGAGCATATCATTCATGACCTTCACTTTCTACTTTATTTATTTATTTATTTCAGGATAGGTTATAGGATATATTTTGCTTTGTTCTTTTCTACATTTGATTTGGCTAATGCAAATCAAATTTTATAGGAAAAGGATGCAAGTAAAATAAGTAATGAAAATAAATAGTAGGATAACGAGGCTGAATATTGAACTCTTTTAGCTTTCATGCAACAATGGCTTAACATATCCATTAGAATAGTGAGATTTAATAAAATATGAACAATAAAATAACCCCTCCCCCAACCCTCCTATAGATACATTTTGGAGTTTTGGAATTTTCTAGCCAGTACACCACTTGAATCATCTGTGTATCAAATTGTCCCTTTTTAGATTGATTAGAAGTGGGTAAACCCCCTGATTTAGAAGTGGGTAAACATTTCTGGGCATGCATGAGAAATAGCAGGAAATATAAGCTTCGTATGGCCACCAAATTTGGTACACAGATTCTACAGTTATTTTACTTTATTTTTTAGTATTTTAGCTATTTCATGTTTCAAAAAGTTGCGATAAGTGTTCAAAAGTAGTTCGATTAGTGGAATGTTGCCCAATCTGACAACTCTGTCACCAACTGGAAACACAAAGTACAATATCTATACTAGAAATCAAAAATATATATGAAGAACATTAATTTTCTCAATGCTGAAGAATAAAAAACACAAGAAAAAAATATCGGATCTATCGGTTTATTGGTTCTCAAATATCAGTTTTTCATTGGTATCGAGAAAATAAGATATATCAGCAAAACTGATAATCGGTATTGGATATCGAAACACCCTTAATTACCCCAATTTTCAACAGAAGCAAATAAGTAGGCTGAACATAAAATATTAAAGACTGTAATAATTTAGTCTAAAGCTTTCGAAAACCCTCCTAAATTTAACACTATTACAGTACCGTACTATGACCGTAATATGACCAAATGCAAATAAATACATAAAGACACACAAATGAAAAAATAAAGTATCCCAAATTTCTTAAAGTAATTCTCAGGCATTCATCAGGGGTCAACAAATTATGGCCTGCGAACTGGAATGGATTTATCTGGCCCATAATGATGATTCTTCTGTATGCAGTACACAAAATACCTATATTATATTTATAGCTGGCAACAGTGTTGGTTCTATTCTTTGTTACTAGAAAGTAACTATAGCAAAGTAAAGAATTTCGCAAAGAAATTGATTTCCATATTTGGACGCAATTATATTTGCGAAAAATCATTTTTCAGAATGCAGCATATTACATTTAAAAATTGCTCAAAATTAACCCATGGCCATTTAAGTTTCCTTTTTAATTATGTTTCAAATTTGACAACAAATATTGAAAAAATCATTCAGACATCAACAAAGGAGGCACATTGTTCTCATTAGTAATTTTTCAATATTGGTGCCAGTGGTTAATTGGTTCACTTCTTTTTGTGTTTCATTATCTCCTTGAAAAAAAAAAAAAAAAAAAACTGTTTATATTTATTAACTGTTGATCTGTATATTTATCTAACTTGCTTGTTTTTTATTAATCTCTTGAGAAAATGAACTTTAATATATCCCTGTTTAATTCAGGTTATGACCTATGTCTATATCTACATATATTGAATAATGTATGCCTTTGTATCCAGCCCATTTAGCACTCTTATCCTAATACGGTAAACCACTTAATAAGTTTGGAGTTCCCTGACAAACAAAATCTAAAGTATATATTTCAAGAAGAATGTTTTCAGAAATCAGTTCAGAAAAAATAAAAATAAAATAAAATGAAATTGCTAAATATTATTTTTTTTTAAATATCGATATTTGATAACAAATTAAAAGCAGACAAACAAAACTAGCAAAATGTAATAACATTAAAATGTAAAGATTTTAAGCAAAAAGTTCCGAAGTATTATCACTTACATCAAATGGGCGATCAGCTGAATCTAAAATTTCAGGAAGTATTTCATTGGCATACCTCAGACGCTCAGCATGTGGATCTCTGCAACAATAATTTATTCATCACACATGCATGGTCAAAAATATAATTTTTTATTAAAACACTGAAAAAAAAAACAGTGAACATGCAAAAACAGAATATCTGAGCTCATACAATCCATAGTAGGAATTGCAATCCAGGGAGATCTTTTCAATTCTAGGAATGAAAACTTCATTTTAATTCATATGATAAAACAGTGACTGGCAACAGTTTTGTATTTATGGGTCACTTTAGGATTCTGAATGCAAAGCATAGGTTGCATATGTAAGATATGATCTAAAGGAACAAAGCTTTATATTAGTTAGTTTAACATGCAGAAAAAAAATATTCAAAACTTTGTTATTATTGGTTACAAAAACTATAATTTTTTTGGTGAGTTAAAATATGACATGCAACCAAAAAGAGAAATATTTTATAAACATCTTCCACTGCACGCAAGTGCATTAGTTTTTGATCTTTGTGAAAAAAAAATTCATTTTATACTTTTTTTTTGTTGATTTGCCAAAATACTACATACATTTAAATTATAAAATAAATATACTAAAAGTTAAAAACTTGTCTAACAAACTTTCTGTATAACACACTTTTAGGTAAGATTGAAGGATCAAAACATATTAAGACGTGTGAAAAAAATTACCAATCATCATATTCAATTCATTTATTCCTTCATTTTGGCTAATCAAAATATTTTGGGAAAACATTTGAAAGAGGAGAATAAAAATATTCCAAAAGCTTTGCAAAAGTTTAAATTTTGCAAAACCTAATAGTTCACAATTCAAAGATTAGCAGTACTAATTGAATGCACAGGAATTTTAGTTAGTATTCCTGTGCATTCCCCCCATGTGAATAAATTTATAAAAGAAGAAAGTTGGTACAACATAAATTTTAAATTCATGATGAATAAATGATTAATTATCAAAACCTTAACAATTTCTCCGAAAATTAAACTGATATTTTAAAATATGTCCTATTATTACTATTTCTGATATTTTGAGAACTAATATATAAATATATACAATATAGTAGGTAAAATGAAAAAGTTCTAGAAACAGACCATAATAGTTATAAAAATTACTTTTCCATGTCAGAAACTTGTATGTAAAATTTTAGCCCACTTGGATATTATTATGCCTCATCGCAGGGACACTAAAGATTTTTACAATGTCTGTTTTTTCATATTATTACTATTTCCTCAGTTCTAACTAGCCCATTTTGATAGGGATTGTGTCATTGAGTATCTATTAAATACAGTCATGTCATGTTCTGTGAATATGAACTTCAATTCAAAAAGTATGATTGATTCTTGATTTTTCCCAATAATACTGATTTTTCAACTCTAAAAATAATTACAATATTTGTCTCTGCATATATCCATCTACTGTAAGGAAAGTAAAAACTAAAATATAATACAATTACCTCTTTTTGAATCCAGTCAAATTGATTAAATGCATTTTCAACCAATCTAAGCCATTTTTACCTAAAGGCTGTCCATCAGCAAATAGTAAAATGCTTCTGGCCATATCACTCCCTAAAAAACAAAATTAAATTATTTCAATACACAAAAATTTTTATAACCTGTTTCATAAATTCCACAAAAATTAACAAAAAATGTGAATTTCTTTTAATTTTGTATGTAGTATAGCAAATATAAGCTAATTGAATGCAAACTTAGATATCAAATTTCATTTAAACTATATGAATGCAATGATACAAGATAAAAACATTTTAAGCATTTCTGCTGTGCAAATTCAGCACATTCAAACCATGTTAACTGTGTAAATGCATTTCATCCACCACACACTCATAGGCATCAGTAATACCCAAAATAAGATTATCCAGATCATATATAACTTTACATGATAATGTGAAGTCATAAAATGGGTCTGAAAGCAATAGTAGTGAACATAGATTATGTTGAGTGGGAGAGCTACTGACAGTTTATTTCGCTTTTATTTCCTGTAAAAATAGCTAGCTGTTGATACCCCTCTTGTTCCACTCAACATAAGCTATGTAGCCTACAGTTCAGCACTGGAAAACTATTTTAACCTACTTCCTGGAAAAAAAAAAAAAAAGAAAAAGAAAAAAAAAAAAAAAAAAGAAGAAGAAAAAAAAAAGAGACAATGGTTAATTCAAAATATTTTGTACACAATAACATTATTTCCGGAGTATTTGCTTATGAAAATAAAATAGGTAGTGTGTAAAATTTACAAAAAATATAAAAAATACACAAAAATAAAGACAAAAAAATTCACTATAAATTATTTCCCTGGGAACTGGAGTTTCGAAAATCATGCACGAGTCATAATTGATCAATCACCAATTAGCTTTATTGTTAAGTATTTTAGATAACTAGCAAAATATATAAGAAATTTATGGATTAGAAAAAAATTCAGGAAACAAAATATATATTACTTTCAATATCCAATCAAATTAAAAAGAAAATGATAAAAAACAAACAAACAGCATTATGCTCTTTTCGGTACCAACTCACCAAGATGATTGAAATGGGGAGGAGTAGGATAGACTCGACCTCTAAAGTCCAAGTTATGGGGAAACCAGAAGACTTTTTCGCGAAACTGTGGGATTCAGAAAAAAAAAAATACTTATCAAAACATAAAATATAACAAAAAATTACATAGAAATACAGAAAATAAAATTATCAGGTGTTGACAGTATATTATTATCTTTCAAATAAATCAATACTTTTAACATTTGCATAGGATACAATTTTTGTTTCTTTCTAATAGTGCATGCATATACAATGTAACAGTATAGCCCATCTACAGCAAAATTAGAAATAGTGAATTTACATGGAAATAACAAATAAAATAAAATTCTCCTTCAGAGAAAAAGTAATTTTCCCATGTACATTTTACAATAAAAAATTATAATTTAAAGTGTTCATATGCATTCTATTTCTGACAGAGATATATTTAAAATATCAGCATGATGCTTTTTTCCTTGAGTAACATTGTTAGTTGAAACTTGGAAAAAAAGAGGTTGCATTAAAACAGAATACAGGAACTAGATTTTCTGTAAAACTTGTTTTGTTAATGCCACACATATTTTCCTAATTTGCCAGCTTTAAAACAGAATACTGGAACTAGATTTTCTGTAAAACTTGTTTTGTTAATGCCACACATATTTTCCTAATTTGCCAGCTTCTCCAAAAGAAAATGAAAAATAATAATAATAATAATAATAAACAGGCAAAATCTTTTTGTTTTGAATTTTAAAAAACATTAAATAAAATAAATTACACATGATAAAAAGTTCATAATCAAAAAACTATTTTATAAAAAATTACAAGAAAAATTTTGCCTGCAATTTTTTTGGTTGAGTAAAAATTCATAAGTCCCAGATACAAATTCAAAATGCTTGATAAATTCATCATATGTTATTCACTTATGCATATGCATGGATGTTTAATGCATATCTGAGAAATTATACTACATAACATAAAAATATTTAAGGTATTAATATAAGGTATTAATATTAAGTTAAGGTATTAATAATACAATAACCCTGCATATGCAAAAATATGCAGAGTTGAAAAAAGCTTTTTATACATGAGAATAATTCTTTTTGGCAAAAAAAGTAAAATGTAAAAATATACTAAAAGCATCACTATGAGCTGTACCAGAAGTACATCCGCAATGTAAAATATGTCTTATCACATGGGTGCTTGCAAATGAAACGTTTTGCATAAAAATTTAATTTATTTATAAAAACTGCCAGTAGTGTTCTATCATAAGAGAAATACGTTATAAAGGGCAAACACTTAACATCTAGGTATCTTACAAGCATAAAAATCTAAACACAAACTGCCTAATGTTCGTGTAGTCTGCAGGGATGCACATAAGGGTGATGGATACTACTAAATTGGAGAAGCCGGGACTTCCTAGAGGGCCCAGACCACCAATATTTTCTTTCTTGGACTTGAGAAAATATGAAAAATTCACAAAAAAATGAGAAAATCAAATATGGTGGGGCCCATGCTAAAAGTTTGTAAGGGGTCACAATTTCTATGTGCACTCGATAGTTTCATCACCCTAATGAATTACATCTCATAACACACGTACGTCTGCGACCTAACACTTGATATCACTACCGTTCCCCTCTGACTATTACACAGCAAGTTAAAATCTTTCTAAATCTCACCCTATTTCATCACACTTGATTCACCAGCATGGTGTTCCATACTAGGCCGGACAAAGATGCATTCTCCATCAAAACAGTGAGCAACTCTGTTACTCATTATAGATTGATGTAAAACATCACTCTTTTAACATATTTTGAATGAGAATAGGTTGATGTGTGTTGTATGTAATGATAGTACAAGGCATCTAGGAAAAAGTTTCAATATATTTTAGTTTTTTGATATGTGTTTCTTCTTTAATATTTTTCTTTTGGGGGGGAAGGGGCAGGGGTAATTATACAGTTTCGATATATTAACAGAATGCAGTTTATTTGTCCAAATTAGAGCACAAATGATAAAGTTAGAGACAATAAAATGTTTGAGATCATTTCACTGGGCTAGCGTGTGGTCAGTGTAGTCAATATACGCACACTAAGTCTAAAGTATAGTGCACATGTGATGCATAGATGTTGTAAATCTATAACATTTTCACACTTTTCTACCAGAATTTTTTATAATACAGTTCAAAGGGTATTATACTGAGTTTGGCAGTACAAGTATAGTGGCATTTCCATTATATAATTTTGTTTCATTCCTGTCACAATTTTTTTTCATGATTTAACTCTGTATCCCACATTCTAAGATCTTTTACATCAGAAAAGTACTACATACATGATTAGCAATGCTGAGTTTATACAGGCAGTCAAACCACAAACTTGTCATTTCATCTTTTTTCTTTTCCAATTCATTTTTCTGCTTGCATGCAGCTGCTTTCTCTTGTTTGGTCATTAAACTAAATATCAGAATAAAATGATAAAGAAATTCTTCTATTATTACAATTGAAATAAAAATAAACAACTAGTAGCCATAATACAAACAAAAAACATAAGCCTTTTTTTATTATTCTAACATCAAATAAGCTCAAAATTATAGGTAAATTAAACAGTATGATCAGCTATAGTAAATACATATTTTATTACAACTATAATTATCCAGAGACCAGGAAAATATAGTCTATATCAGATAAACTTTAACAGTTTTAAGTCTATTACTTTTTTAATTGACTATGATTTATGCAAAAATATATGTAACTTGACTATTTGTTTGTAAATTAGTCTGAATGGCAAAAACATACTTTGGAATTAAACAAATATTTTAATATTCAAAGACCAGTAAAATACTTATGAATACATTTTTTAAACTCCATGCAATAAAATACACCACTACTACTGTTTATAAATACTGCTACTGTATTATGAAAGCCACCTTTAGTTAAAACCACCTTTTACGCACCTTATTTAGCTCAGTTTTGGCTTTCAAAGTAAACCTTGTTTTTTTTTTCAAAAACAACTTTTCCTAGCATGAACTTTCTCATTTTCTGTGAATGCAATGATTATCAAACTGTGACTTTGAATGTAGAGTACTTTCAGACTTATATAAAAAGAAAAAATCTAAATCCAATCTGTTAACTTTTTTTTCTTTTGGAAACAAAGTTTTAAAACTTGAAGGAAGAAAAAATATTTCAGCTATTGACTAACCATTTTTCAATTTCTATGGAGAAATTAGGTGGCGCTGATGGTGGTGTGTGTGTGTGGGGGGGGGGGGGGAATTAGTTTTGGGTTGTAGTACCATGCTTATGTAGCAGTTATGTAGTATCAGAGCATTCTGTGGCACGCACCCCAGCAGATAAAGTAAACCACTTCTAGTCTATGCAATCAATGTAAGCATCTACTGTAGCTTGAAACTATCCATTGGATTTTCATGATTTTTGGCAATTAGGTGACTTAGGCATTTCTCTAATTAGATTTTAGTACAAGTTGATATAATAGAAGTAGTACCTCAAAATTGCTCTCTCACACTCACACACACACACAAAAAAAAAAACCTATAAAATAAGCCTGTTAAGACCTAATGATATTGCTTATTTTTGGAGTTTTGGAGCTGTGGCATGAGCTAAAAATATGCCAAGTCACAAAGTGTAAAATGAAATAAATGCAAAATTGCAAATTCAATGTAGTTTTGTACAAATTTCCATTTAATATAGTATTTTATGCAATAAAATAAATACATTAAATTTCAATTAATATAAGCAACAAAAGATATAAAAACAAATTTGGGTCTATAAGAAATGTCATGAACTTCCCACATCACAGATTTAAAATAAAGCAGCTATAAAATCAAAGACATTAGTGGAATTTAAAAAAGTGTTGCATATTTGAATGCATGTAAGAAATACATAACAAGAGGTTGCTACAGTGATAATCACCTCAGACATAGGACAACAATATGATACTTACTTGCACAGATGTGCTTTCTTACATTGAAACAACTTCTATCTTCTTAATTTTTTACTTAATTTGTATTCTTACACTTTCTCGTCGCCTTTGTTAACTTAAATTTAATTATGACTAATGGTATATACTACCAAGTCTGAGCTTTCCCTTCACTCCGCTCCTTTTACCTCTTCTAGGAAGTCGCCCAATCCCAAGACAAAGTTCCCATCCAGCAACATTGAAAGATCCAAAACAACATCCTACTAAAGAGGAATGATGAAATATCACAACTTACTGAAGAAATTTACGAAATTGAACGTTTTTCCAATGTGGGGATAAGTGCTGTTGCACAGGTGTCTCATAAAGTATCGTCTTGGCTTAGCTTCTATCTTATAACAAGGCATTGCATAATAGCAAGAATATTCTCAACTGATAATTTATTGTCACCTGTTGACATAGTTTTAGTTAGTCAGCAGAGGGCAGACGATAAGTGAGGTAAGAGTATAGAACTCCTTAAAGCAAGGATTTTACATCTTTTCTTTTGG
The DNA here is from genome assembly GCA_951213105.1 of Amaurobius ferox. Classification (NCBI taxonomy): domain Eukaryota; kingdom Metazoa; phylum Arthropoda; class Arachnida; order Araneae; family Amaurobiidae; genus Amaurobius; species Amaurobius ferox. The sequence goes on from OX578143.1 coordinate 20,407,654, forward strand.
TAGAACTATTTACTTCAAATCCTTTATTCTTCCAGAATAATTCTATATCACCTGCCCTGTGCTAACAAATGGCTATGAGGGCAAAACCATGGTCCACAGATGGTGATGGATGTTCATTTGAGCACTTTATTGCTACTGTGTATTTATACCTTTGCCTACAGCTCTTAAAATAATTTTTAAATCCTTTTTACAAGTACACAGGATGAAAACATATTTTATAAAATTTTTATTCTCAGAAATTGTAATATATCTGTACTTTGCTATATGGTTGCTCTTTGTATGGCTTTCTGCTATAATGGCCATTTCTAATTATGAATGTTTTAATTTACTGTCAAAAATGTTGGGAAATCTCCTTATAATATTATGTGTTTTGCCCGGATATGCACCGCAACCAATAAACCTGTAGTATTAAATATGTAAATGGTTTCATGAGAAGTGTTCATTTCTGCTTGTGTCACGTTTCAAATGATTCACTATGCAGCCTTTCACTCTATGGTCAACTTTCTAGGAATGCATCTTAGTCATATAATGAAGTATGAGTGTACTAATTATAATCTAAATACTATAATAATGTACTATAATATAATAATCTATGTACTATAATAATCTAAAAAGTAAATTTAAGCAAATTGGATTATCTTTACATAATGCATCCTCCTCATTGAGAAAGTATTTATGCATTTGATGCTTGATACAAGCATAAATCAAGCATGTGGATTAAAACTGTTTTTGGCATTTGTTTCAATTTCAATTTTTACCAATGTACAAAATAGTTTAACTTTTACATAAGTTTTAATATTTTATGCACAGTAAACAGCCCACTGATATTTAATAAATTATGGAGTGGAAATTGGTAACCCTTTTCCATATTGATTATTTCTCTTTTTATTTGTGCATGTGTATTATAATGCAATTCCGAGAAATTATTTGACGAAATGGTGTAGCTGGCACAAAACCAAGAAACCTGTCTAAAGAAATACTTCTGCAGAATCTGTTTTATTTTTGCTTTTAATGTTTAGAAGAATGCTTGGAAAAATGCTTATACCCTCCTGGAAATGGGTTGTTGCAAAAGAGTATGAACCTTATGTATTATAATGTTACAATATTTGTAAAGTACTTAAATTTCTTAAATTTAAACTAATGCCAATCGGGATATAATCTTAAACTGAAGCTTTTACGAGTGTGAATTGTTACATTTTCGTATTCTATTTGCAAACTATATGTATGAATCCCACACTATTATACATGAATGATTATATTGATATACTCTGCATTTAAATTATTGATTGTATAAGAAAAAGAGTCTGAATAACCTTCAGAAAAACAGTTCCTTCCCATTAAACACAAGAGCACCTTGCTAGGACATGGGTCAGCAATCAGGCAGGATGTCATGAGAGGTAGCTCAATTTTTCTCTTACTAAACAACCTTGCCTATCTACAGACCTTGTTACAGAAGTATGTTCGAAAACATTTAGTATTATCACTAGCTGAATACCTGTTGAAAATCCACAGTCTCACAATAAGCAACCCCTGAATAATGTAAATTTCTGAATAATTCATGATTCACATTTATTCGGCAAATCGAATATTTTGGTGTGCAGAACCCCTAAAGAAGAAAATATTGGGAACTTAAGTTGCGCATTTCTTCCTTTCGATCTACCTATCCGTACACCACATAAAAGTCTATCTCATCCCGAAGTACGCTAATTTATCATTTCCCCTTTTGAATGTTTTTTTATGAAGCACACCCATAAATGAAAATTTTTGAAAAACTCTGTTCGTCTTGGGTTTTTATCAGATGATTGGTCCATATACCGAATATCAAGCCTTTATCACATTTAAAAGGAAGAGTGCCTCATTTATTCGGAAAATCAAACATATTAGTATGTGGCACCCCTTAAGGTAGCAAATATTGGAAATCAGAAATTTCGTACTTCATTCTGTTCAAACTATCTACTCGTACACAAAATTTGAAGTCTATCCTATCATGAAGCATGTTTTTTCAATCACTTCACCTTTCGAACGTTTTTCTGTGTAGCACCCCCTTAATGAACATTTTTGTCAAACCGTATTCATCTTTGGTTCTTTTATCAAATGCTTAGCCCATATACTAAATTTCAAGTCTCTATCACATTGTAAAGGAGGCGTTTTTCCTTTGTTTGGCAAATTGAATATTTTAGTGAGTGGCACTCCCTACAATAGCAAATGTTAGAAAACTGAAATTGCACACTTTCTTCTTTTCCAACTTTTTACCCGTACACCAAATTTGAAGTCTATCGCATCGCGAAGCATGCTTTTACTATCATTTCACCTATAGAATATTTTTGTGTGGAGTACCCATCCCCTTTAAATATACATTTTTGAAAAACTCTATTCTCGTATTTTCTATCAGATGATTCACCCACATACCAAATACCAGCCTCTATCATGCTTTAAAAGGGGGTATTTCACCTTTTTTCCGAAAATCGAACATTTTAGTGTGCGGCACCCCCTAATGTAGAAATATTGGTAAACTGAAATTGTACACTTTCTTCCTTAGAAACTATTTATCCGTACACCAAATTTGATACCTCCATTTCATTCCAAAGCATGTTTTTTTATCAATTCACCTTTCAAACATTTTTCTCTGGAGCACCCCCTTAAACGAACATTTTTGAAAAACTATATTCGTCTTGGGTATATTCGTCAAATGATTAGCCCATATACCAAATTTCAAACCTCTATCAAATTTTAAATGAGAAGTTTCTCATTTATTTGGTAAATCGAACATTTTGGTGTGCAGCACCCCCTTAAGTAGAAAATATTGGAAATCTGAAATTGCACACTTTCTTTTTCTCGAAAGATTTACCCATACACCAAATTTGAAGTCTTTATCTTATCACAAAGAAGTATGCTTTCTTATCATTTCACATTTCAAATGCTTTGGTGTGGAGCACCCCTTCTAGAGAACATTTTCAAAAAATTCGATTTTTAAAGGGGGTTTTATCAAACGTCCGAGCCGTGTACCAAATTGCAAGTCACTATCTATTCGGAAAGTGACAAACAAAAGCGTGACAAACGGACACTTGTCAATTAGTATATATAGATGTTTGTATAAAAACATGATGAATTATGCAAATCACACATATATGAAAAGCTGACAAGATAAAAATGTCTAAATGAGGTACAGTGACCGCCAGTTAAAAGATTCAGCGGTTATATACCTTCAATGTGGGCTGCAAATACATGCAAGTGATAGAGGTAGTATAGTTACTTTACTTAGGAATTTCTGTCTAGTCATTTACAACTGCAAACCTTTTTGTACATAGTATTTTTTTGATGTTTTGTGGCATGGAAACCTGGAATGTGTAACTTGCCTAGTTATGTTTTCTCACGAAATAAAGTGAACGATATTTTTCTTTAAAACTGGATATGCATACTTTCATGACCCAGCCAACACTTATTGACTCTATGCCAGTGCGTACTTTGCTATTTTGCTTCTTCAAGTTTTAAATTTTCCAACATTTCTTAGGCGAAAGCATTTAGTTTCCATATTTTTTGATATAGACAAAGCCTATGATCGAACATGGCGCTATGGTATTATTAAGGACCTCTTTGATTTTAATTTAAAGGGTAATCTTCCCATTTTTATCCAAAACTTTTTAGATTTTAGGACATTCCAAGTTCGCATTGGCTCAGTTCTCTCTCACACATATGTACAAGAAGAAGGAGTGCCACAAGGAAGTGTACTGAGCGTGACACTTTTTAATATCAAAGTCAACAGTATTTTAAACCAATTACCATTGTCAGTTCATAAAACCATGTATGTTGATGATCTGCAAGTTTCCTATCAGGCACATGATATGCGTTCAGTAGAGCGACAATGTCAAGCTGCTGTTAATTGTATCTTGCGATGGGCAAACTTGAATGGATTCAGTTTTTCTACTCAAAAGACATGTTGTGTTCACTTCACAAGAAAACGTGGTATTCACTTACCCCCAAAAATCTTTATGGGAGACGTTAAGATCACAGTAGCAGACGAAGTCAAATTTCTCGGAATCTGGTTTGATAGGAAACTCACTTTCTTGCCCCACATCCAAACACCCGTTTATAAGACCCAAAATGACAGAAACAAATACAAACTTCGTTTCAACATTAAAATTGTGTCGCTTATAAGAAACACGATTCCGCTTATAAGAAACAGTTTCCTACGGAAAATGTGTTGAAATCCTTGCGACGCGGGTGTAAAAAAAAAGCGATTTGTTTAAGGTTAACTGAAGGACGAGTTGTTATCTCTTGTCTCTGGGCTTACGGGGAGGGGGTGGGAGTTTGCTATGTAACAAAGAATGACAGAGAATTTTTCCGTAGAAAGGCTTGGAGGGAACAACCCTAAACCAGTAAGAAACGAGTTTTAGTCTTTTGTCAGTTAAGAAAACGTACTGATAAGGAAAGTTATCTTTGCTTATGCACTCAAGTAAGATTTGTACAGCTTTAGTTAGTCATTTTATGCTTTGCTAGTGGAAGCATGTCACAAAAGAGGAAAACTCTTACTTTGCTTGAAAAGCAAAGTTTACTTAAAAAGTATTTTTCTCTTCCTCCGTGTAGTCACAGAGAAGCTGCTTCTGCATTAGAAATCAAGCACTCAACATTATGCAAAACCCTGAAAGGCAGAAATGAAATTTTAACGCCAAATTGTAATTTTCAAAGAAAACGGAAACGAGAAGAAAAGGCAGCTGCTATAGAGGAAGCACTCTTACAATGGTTTTCCAACGCCAGATTAAAGAACACTCCTATCAGTAGGGCAATTTTCTGAAAAAGGCAGAAAATTTTGCGGAAATATTAAGAAAAAAAGAGTTCCGTGCGACTGATGATTGGCTGGAAAGAAAGAAATAACATTGTGCACAAAAAGAATTATGGAGAGGAGCCGAATGCGGACTCCGAGTCGTCATCTCCGAGTCATCTTCATGGATTGCGCAAAGCTTACCACCTCTATTAGAAAAATACGCTCCTCATCAAATTTTTAAAACTGACTAGACTGGGCTCTATTTTAGAGCGATGCCCGAGTATACAATGATGTTCAAAAATTATCTATCCTCCGTTGGTAAAAAACAAAAAGATCGAGTTACAGTTCTATTAACAACAAATATGACGGGAACTGTAAAAAAAAAGCCCTTTAGTTATTGGCAAAAGCAAACCTCCGCACTGTTTAAGTGGAATAAAAGAATTACCAGTGATCTACGAAAATTCAAAGAATACCTGGATGACAAGTAGAATTTTTGAAGACTTTTTATTAAAGTGGGACATGGAACTGATGGGAAAAGAAAAAAATCTTTTAATCCTTGACAACTGTTCGACTCATCCTGTAGTACAGCTGACAAACATTGAACTTTATTTTTTGCCACCCAATACAACTTCCATCATACAGCCTCTTGACCAAGGAATTATTAAAGCATTTAAAACTCTGTATCGGTCAAATATGCGACAGAAAATAGTGGATGCAATTGATGAAGAGAAAGGATTGACTTCCAAAATAAGCAAGAAAATAACCTTGATTGATGCTATCCATATGATCGCAGGCGCATGGAAAAATGTTTCTGACATATGCATTTTTAATTGTTTCCGTAAAGCAGGTTTTTTGAAAAATAATGTTGACATACCAGAAGAAGATGAAGAAGAATTAGAAGCACCTTTCGAAGAATGGATTCACATCTACAAAAATTTACAAACATCTGAAGAAAAAAGTGATGATGACATAGTGGCGGAAATTCAGAATGTGTGCAATGAAGAAGAAAATTTTCCTACAGCAAAACAGTCGCGAGAAGCTCTAACTATAATTAGAAAAACTCTTGAACACAGAGGGGCATCAGAAAAAGTTTATGGACTATTTTATGATTTAGAAATGGATGTACATAAACTAATCACAGACTCGTTAGCACAAACAACACTGGATAAGTTTTTTGCTGTTTCTCAGTAATAAATTACGGTATGTATGAAAATGTACTATGCTCTTATACATAAATGAACGACCTATGAGTTTTACTTTTCATTCTTATTTAACTACATACTATATGCATATAGATAATATTTTAAGTTGTAAGGCATAATTTGTAAAATAAGAAATATTTTTGAATGCAAAACTCAATTTACAAATGTATTATGTATGTACTAATATTTACCTTATATACATTTATCTCTCAAATTCTGTAAAATTGTGTTCAATAGTTAGTATTTACAATGGAAGAATGATATTTAAAACATTTTCGGATTTAAGAATCAACTGCTTATAAGAAACAAAACGAGCGAAACGAACATGTTTCTTATAAGCTGCGGTCACTGTATTATGCATATTGTTTGATTGGCAAACTAGACAAGTATTTGCAGGCTAGTGCAGTTATTTGATGCACCATGAAGTATATAAATAAGCATATGGGCATCATGGCAGAAAGAAAATGGTGATGAGCTTTAAAACATTATATGCAACACAGGAAATTTATGAAGAAGTGCTTATATGGTGACAGGATGAGTACATTTCACTTTTGATGGAACTACTAAAATTTTTTATTCTCTTTTAAACACTTATTTTTCACAACCATGTGAAACTTTGTATAAACCGGAAATGACATCTCCAGAATTGGAAATCCTTACTGATGCCCCCCCCCCCCCTATTTTACTTATTGAACTCAATATTTGTACCTATGTTATTTTCGCCAGTAAAATAATGAATTATTAAAATACAGAGATAACTACATACATTAACATCTATTTCTGCAATTTACTATGATCACAATTAATTTTTTTTTTAATCGCATATTAGTTTATCCCATGTGGCAATACATGCAAAAAGAACATCCAAATCCCATCAAATAAGTTGTAATTAAAAAAAATATGTGGTAAAAAAAAAATCACAAAAATTTTCATGAAATTTCAAGCAGAAGTTGCATTTTAAAACTATAAATAGACACAATTATAAGTAAATTTTAAAATGCTTCAAAACATTCACATTCTAGTAAATACACTTATTTTGAGCCATTATATTATATCATCTAAAAAATACTCTGAATTTTTATAGAAAATTATACTCACGAGTGAATTTTTGGACCACTTCCGAAACTAGAGGGATTTAGAGGTATGTCTAACTCTTCGTTGCCTCCTTTTTGAAAGACATCAATCACAATATCTAAAATCTACAATGAAAGACATTGGAAAAAAATCAAAATGCAAATTTTATATTAAATTAATTTTAAAAAAATAGTAGAAACCTAACTTATAGTAGAACACATTTATCTTTGTATACCTTATATACTTAAATATATGTTTTTTTTTGTTGTTTGTTTGTTTTTGTACAAATTAGCAAAGTAAACAGCTTAAACTTTAAGCATAATTCTTTTCCAAAATCTTTAGCTTGTACATGAATACACACAGCGCATAAAATCCAATATGTCTGTCAGACTGCTTTTAGTACACTTGCTATTCTTTTGAATGATCTTTTCCCAAATATGGTATAAATATTATTTGCTTAACTGATGGTAACTTTTTCAAGCTTTGAATTTCCAATACATTGGAAGGTCAAGGAATTAAAAAGAAAAAATCTCATTCACAAAATTTACCTCAGACAGGTGATTTCTTTAAAATTAATTGAAGAAATAAACAGCATTTTGTTGCTAGGCAACATAAAAATTGTTTTTACTTTGTAATAAAATGTTATAAATAAGTAGCAATAAGTAGGGAGACATATATTCTTTTTTCAATGTATCCCAATTTAAATAATGAAAATGTCACACGAATTAATTTTATAACTATATGTTGTCGTTTTCTTACTGTATTTCATTGGTGGTTGTTATAACATGATAAAGCAAGATTATGAGAGTTTAAGCCATACTAGACAGAACGAGCTGAGAAAATTTCACAACTGGGAATAGTTCATTCATCAGACTTTTTATGTATAGCATTCAGCATTTTGATTCCTCTAAGTCACTATTTCCATTATTAAACTGTTAAATGACCTAGCATATGACAAAAATAATATGTCTAAACAAGGGATAGATTAAATCTAAACTTTATGAATATTTCTATCACATGCTACATTAAATCTAGACATAAATTATGAAATGTCCCTATTGTTTAAAAGTAATATCATGAAAACCACCATAAATCTCAAGAAGGCACAGAGGACAGATGGATTTCATAAATGGTCATCATTTAAATATGTTCCTGAGTTAAACAAAAATTTTGGATAGTCTGACAGTTGATACCTTTTTATTTAGAAAAAAAAAATTAAGATAATGTCCAGAAAACAGCTAGGACAGCTATAAATGCAATAGATACAATCAATATGCAATAAGCAAATTATGAAAGAGTAGAATCCGAGAGCATGTTAAGAAAGCATAAATTTAATGGTCACAACTAACATTTGAATACATTCTTACGGTAGTCAAAAATAATGAGCAAATTTACAGATTAAGCCCTTGCATTGAAAATAAATAAATAAAAATAAAATAAAATAAACCAAATAGATTTTGAAAATTCATGAGGGAACAGGAATATCATCAGAATATAATATATACATGTTTTCTTTTGACATAGAATTGAGATGTTGATTCTGGTGAAAAGAATATGTTTTCTTTGTCTTAAAGAATAAATTATTTGAAAACAGTTAACACTGTTACATGTTTGTTTAATGCCGCTTATCAACAATGATTCTTCAACCACAGATATATATACAACTAACAGCGATTACCTGATGTTGCTCGGGATTTACAATGCAAAACTTTGATAAAAATTACACTGGAACATATAGGGCCGTGAATCTTATACATTGTTTTTCCACAGTGAAAGAAGCAAATTCATTGCATTATGTAAGAAATAAAAATCATTGCATTATATAAGTCATAGCTGTTTCCAGTGTGCCTACGGCCCACCCTTCGCAGCAAGGCCCTCCGAGCGGGTGACCCTGGTGGGTAGTGCCTTAGAATGTAATTATTAGGTGTCCACAATCGATGTACAGTTAATATGTACAGTTTGAAATATGTACAGTTTGAAAGGAAAACTAAAATTACTCTTAAAAGCTAGGCAACAATGCAAATGTTAACAAATTAAATGACATTATCCTAATTTGTTAGGTTCTACCACAATGCTTGCTTGTAAACCATATTTTTTTATTTTCCTCCGGGACCTAAAACATACAAATTTTGTGAAATTCCTACTCTTGAGCATGCCACATACAATTAGCCATGAGAGAAGCAAGGACTTTCTAAATTCACACCTGCAAACTTAAGGATTTGTCCTTGAGCTTTGTAGATGGTCATGGCAAATGCCAATCTAAATGGGAACTGAACTCGTTTGAAGCTGAATGGTAGGTCGGTTGGTATCAATGGTATGTAAGATATGAATATGTCTTCTCCTTTTGCCTTTCCCGTTAATACCGTGACTTCGATGACATTTGGTAAAATATTTTTGACCCAGAGCCATGTTCCATTGCATAGTTTTGGCGGGTCCAGATTCCGCAGAAGCAGTATTGGTGATCCTTTCTTTAACTTCAAGATATGAGAAGGCATTCCAGGTGGCTCAAGGTAGTTCAGAAATTCCTGCGGGTAATTAACGGAATCATCGGTGTCCACTGCAGTGTCAAATGGCTTGTCACGATGTAAGAAAGAATCTTCCTCATAAAATGCTGATAATTAAATAACCATTTTGATTTCTTAATACTTTTCGTTGTTGAGTAAGCCTGTGAAAAATAAACCATGGTGATAGAGTTTCCATTTAAATTCATATTTCAAACCTGCAATTTTCAAAAGTGACTAATACGTTCAATAAACTCCCACAAAACTCAGATTTAATTGACTTTCACATTTTAAACCAATGATTTCCAACCTTTTTCGATGGGAATCATGGAGTTAGAGAGTAGACCTCCTAGGAAAAAGTTTCGTTTTCCAGTAATATCTCTACAACCCCTGGTCTTAAAAACTTCAAACTTGGACTAAATTTATGAGAGGTCTATTTCAAAGCTACCCACAAATTTCATTAAATTTGGTGCAGCTGTTCACCCGTGATGATAAGACAAATGAAAGTTTCGTTTTTCATTAATATAGTGACAACCCCTGGTGTTAGAAACTCGAAACATGGACTAAATTTTAAGTGGAGCTATTTCAAGATTACCCACCAAATTTCATCAAATTCGGTTCAGCCATTCTCCCGTGATGTTGGATCATACATGCATACATACTTTTCTTCTTTATATATATAATACTACTTTAGAATGACAATTATGTATCAATTTTTTTTTTACATGTGTTGCATGTCACCCAGCTTAAGATGTTTCAATATTATTTTTTTTTATAATTTCATTCATCTTTAGGAATAATTATAGGAAATCCAAAGAAAGTAAGATTTATTTCTTAGAACTGAGAGAAAGTGATCAGTTAGAAGACAACAGAATAAAATATTTTGCACTCTACACAAGAGAACATTTTAATGTAAATCATTATGAAAAGTAAGTTTTGCCATACACTCAGAATGCAATGTAGTCAGTAAGACAAAAAATAGATAATATAATCAGCTAGCAAAGAGAAAATATAGGTAGGTGTTTCAAAATTAAGACAAGAAACATCGATATAATTTTCTTGCACACTTTATGATGCAAAAAGCAACTTAATGATATTAAAAAGATAACATTTTCAGTATAAACTCAAAATTTATGGCTAGATTAAATTGTATGGCAACAACAGAAAGTAGCATGTTAATAAATCTATCTGTGTTTTTACCATAAAGACCATTTTTTATTTAATTGGTGGTTAAGTGTAGCACAAATAGCTGATACTAGAAGGCAATTTTTAATGAATTAATATTCTTAAAATATTTCCATAATTTTAACCACATATTTAGCCATTATATGAGGGACAAAATATACTTAATGACTCTTTACCCTTTCACTAATAGCACGCTACTGGCTGTGATAAAAGTTATTATGTTTATATAGTCTTTAAACCAGTCAAAATAGGAAAAAAAAAACAGCTTCTACAAAGTTTTGGCGCTTCTTTTTGCTGAATTAAAAAATGTCCATGATGCTGAATATTTATTTCCTTTCAAACATATTCTTCAAAAATTCCAAGTTTGGATTGCTTTTCCAGATTTCAGTGATTTTCACAGGAATTTAAATTGTAGATTAAATTTCTCTTCAAAGAACCAATGTACACAGCCTCAAACAATTGTTTTGCAGATGGAAAAAGCATGTAGAAATTGAGATAAATGTTTGCAAATGCAAATTTATAATAAATATTTAAACATGTGTCCATGATCATGGATACCAATGACACCCTTTAACCAACATTTCACTATTACACCACAGAAATTAATTATTTCAAAAGTACATAAACTCTTACCGGTTTATTGATAATCCATGGGCACAGAGAGAGACTATTTAGGGAATCAAAATAAGGATGTAATTGTTGAGAAGGTACTTTGGAATAGTAGGCAGTTTGGTGCTGAGCATGCTCAGGAAACCGAATGAAAGGAGCTAAAAATAAATAAATAAGCATTTATCATAATTGTATTTATTTTACGAAATAGTAGTTATATTACCATTTGAAAATGTTTCTTGAACTGCAAAAAATAAAAGTGGAGGTATAAGATAAGAATGTATGTTCTGTGTAGAAACTTCATGAGTGAATTTATTCAGTACAACATTCAGGACCCTTTTTTAAACTGATTTAAGTAAAATTAGAAATTTGCTTCCAATATGCAAAAGTGAGAAAGCTGAAATGGATAGCAAAATATATTAACATATCAATTTTTATCCTGTCATCAATAATCACACACAATTGGAAATATACTGGTGTTCAAAATAATCTTTACATACATAAAAATAAGCAGCACAAGAACTATGCATAAAGTATGTTTCTATGTGAACTTCTGTAATTCAAGATTTGATTTCAGTGTTTATAGTGTTATATTTGAAAGGAATCTTTGAGATAGTGAGTTGTCGGTCCTTTAGAAGCTAAGCAGACATTGTTGGAAATGGCAAATTACTTCATAATTAGTTTTGTATGCACTCATATTCAATTTTCCAGTTTCTATTTATGTTATGATACTATGTGGGCACTGCCAATATTTTTTTTGTTTTTCAATTACATTGAATAGTTGTTAAGAAATCAGTGTTTTTGTGCATGTAAAGATAATTTTCAACACCAGTGACCTCCAAATTAATTTTATTTCTAACTTGAAACTGATGTAATACGCTCCAATGGATGTAGGGATAAAATTATGTTTTGAAAAATAGTTATACTCAAGGACAACTTAAACTTGATCATACAGAATTGGTAAAAAATCTCAATTGCATAAATTTAATGCTGTAATTTGCTACAGTTGAATTTATCCACTAAGGTATATCACAGGAAAGTGAGATAGAAGGTGCCATATTTGATGTAATTATCACTCAAATATGATTTATGTTTCATTAAATTTTTACAACTATAATTATTTATTGAGAATTCATTAGTAGTTTCTGGCTTAGATAATAACTTAAAAAATATATAACAAATAAATTTCCAAAGAATGATGCACAAGTGCAAAAATTGCAATTCATTTTGAAGATAATTTGAATGTTTTTTTATTATGCACTGCAAAACTTCTTTTGCTTGCAGCCTACGTTTAATATAAAGCACTTACAGATCAAGATAAATGTTAAATTGTACATTAAAAAAATTTTATATTTTGATAAAATGTTTCTATATATGGGAGCTTAAATAATCGATTTAAAAAGAAGGAACAAATACAATGAAACCTGTCTATAACGATAAACCTGTTTATAACGATATTTTCCATGGTCCCGGCGGATTTCCTATAGTTTTAGTGTATATCGAACTTGTCTATAACAATAATTTGCTTTTGAGTGAACCTGTATATAATGATAATTTTGAGTATTTCAAACTTTTTTCCCTGTGTTGTGTCCAAGACTTTTTGAACTTTGGACCAAGACTTTTACAATGGCAGACTTAACACAAAGGCTGAAGTTCATCCTAAAGGGGACTAATATTCTATGTACCGACTATGTACCAAGATTACCAAACCCTTTGGCATAAATGTTAAACAAGCATGTGACATGATCTCTGGCAGTTGGAGTTCTGTGCAGTCATCTACCATACAAAATTGTTGGTAGAAGGCAGGTTTTAATTTCAGCTCGTGCAGTGATGAAGAACAGTCTGACAGCGATGAGAATTCTCAACAAAATCTTTGTGAAGAAGAAAATTGTGTGCTGCACCTAAGTAATTCTTTGAATGCATTCAAAATTTCCACGAATATGCACTCTTCAATAAATCCAGAAGACTATTTGAATTTGGATGATGGTTTATTAGTGTTCAGTAGGAGCACCGATGAGGACATAATTGTAGAACTGAAAGAAAATGATTACGTTAGTGATGTGGAAGATGAGGAGTGTGGAACGGAACCACCACCCAACACAACAGCTGAAGATGTCTGTTAAAATGATCGAAACATTACAGAATTTTATTCCTACTTTACCAAATGTTGCAGATGTATATCTGAATTCTCTGGAAGCTTTAAAAAATATGCGTATGACGGCTGCATTCTCTGCAAAATCCAAGCAAACGAAAATATTGGATTACTTCGCATGTTAAATGTTCCTTCATCCTATTTAAGGATTCAAATTAAAAATATAACTCCAGTTTTATTTTTATCAATATAATTATCCATTTTTTAATTGCTTATTAGAAATGTAGTTAAACTATACGCCGTGTTACATTTTCGAACTGCAATTTGAATCTTATGATTTAGGTTCATAAGATACTACATATGTTTCATATTTTTTTCCTAATCTGTAATACATTCATTAAAAATGTAAGTTCAACATAATACTGTAGTATTATTCAGTCATGCAAGTTCAACATATATTCTTATAATAACGTCACACCCATGTTAAATAACTTCCATTATAGAGTGTAGCAAGTTTAGCCTTGTCTATAACGATAAATTGTCTATAACGATATTTTTTCCCGGTCCCTAGAGTATCGTTATAGACAAGTTTGACTGTATGTTATAAACAAAAAAGGGGAAAAATTTGGATGCCAACAGAACTTTTTCCTTTTCTCAGGTTTTACCTGAATGAAAGATAAAGCAAAGCAAAAGATCTCTGCAAGAGTTTAATTCATTGAAAATATTATGATGTATGTAGTCAGTAACATAAAAAAATATGCTAAAAGTAAAACTGTAAAGCAGTTAATTTCACAATATATATTCATTATTTTCAAATTTTATGATAATTTCTATTCATCATTCATTCTTTCTGCCATACATTTATGATGTTTTAAGAACTATATTTTTATGATGGAAGGATTCACCTTGTAGATTAAATGCATATAATCAAGTTAAGTTGCCCTGGAGTATAGTATGCTTCAACTGCAATGCACACTCCCCTGTTCCTCTGATTTATCTTAATACTTTGTTTCTTTCATTATTACTACCACTTGACATCTGCAGCTGTAGTTCTTTTGTTCTCTTCTATCCTTCCAACATGGAATGTGACTCCTGTGCCGCAAAGAATCTTACTGCAAAATGTTTTTCAACAGAAGACAGCAGACATTTTGTGTTTTTTTTTTTACTTCTAAACTAGTTTTATTGTGTTATTTATATGAATTTGAATGCATCTAATCTATGAAAACACTCTCTTTAATCTTGGACAATGAAGCATAGTGATGAAATGGGTGACGATTGTAGTTTGCAGAAGAAAAAAGTCCATAAAATGCCCAAAAATATCCTCAACAAGTGACTGTGCCTTCTAAAGAATTTCTTGTCAGAAAACGATGTTTTCTGTGCTCAGATAATTTTTCGATAATTCATGGTAGTACAGATGATTGCAGACACTATTTTGCTTTTAAGAAGCACATGGACTACTTCAAAAGGTGTAGTGAAAAAAAAAAAAAATAATAATGCTTTTTCTTCCTTCAGAGTCGGATAATTCTGTAATTGCAGCAGAAGGCCTTTTTGCTAAATTTTCAGTAGAACATAATCTTTCTCTTCAAGCTTCTGATCATGCTGAAGTGCTATTTAAAAAAATGTTTCCGGATTCTGAAATTGCCAAAACATACAGGAGTGTTCAATGTTCGGGCAGAAGAAAGAAAGGAATCTATCAAATTATTAGGAAAATGTAAGAATGCAGAAAAACTCAAAAATCAAATGCAAAAATACAGAATAAAATGTTTAGAAAATTTTCAGAACATATAAAGATATTGAAAAACACAATACTTAAATCATATTTGTTATTTTTAAAAAGTTTCTAAAAACAATACTTTGAAAATTTATGGTAATATATTTTTACTGAGTAATTACATTTGGTTCTGAAACATAAAATGTCTTTGGGGGAGGAGGGGGGGATTAAGCCCCTACAAGTATGCCTGAAAAAAAAAAACTGCACCAGGTAAGTGCTACTGATAAGGCCCTCTTAAAGTTGGTTGGTATGAATAGATTTGTACATGGAGCAGAATTTGTATACAAATAGAAATTTTATTTTACATATTGAGCTATTTGAATTCCATTAAATTAACTTCACAGGATGATCAAAACATGTTTCCTCTTTGTGTTCTATATAAAATATGTATTATGATTAAAAATATAACTTTACTTTTTAATTATAAGGCAGTTCTTCTCATATTTCATGTCAGCAATTTATTTTAAGCATGCAAAATATTTATTAGAATGCAATAAACTTTTTTGAATGAAAAAAACCAATTGGTAGTCAGATTCAAAAAATCAATGTACAATATAAACTGACATATATAATGCCAAATAACTTCAAAATTGTTTCTTTAATGACTTCGAAGATATGGTCAATCTGTGCCATTTTATCATCAAGGAAATTCCTTTTAATATGTGTGGAAAAAACCTTAAATTGACAACAGTATGAAATAAACTAAAGTAATTTTACCCTTGTTCAGAAAAAGTAGCAAAACATATATAATTTATATTATTTTATGTATAGAATCATTAAGCAGATTCCATGAATAAAATTTTATGCATGAAATGACAATTATTTAATCCACCAATTTGTTAGCTACTACAGGACTAACAATGAATAATCACAACTTATATTTGAATGTTGTCTTAATATTAAAACAATCAGTTTTACAAATCTATGAGCTAAGAACATTATTTTAAAAATGGAATAAGTTAGTTGCGTGAGCAGTAAGAGAAAAAATTGAGACAGGCCTTAAATTTTAAATATGTAAATTAATAAATATGTAATACTTTATGTGAGTGTGGAACATGCCCATAAACTCTAACTATAAACTCAATTATCTCTTGCAATCTGAAACTGAAGCAAAGCAGGGTATCTAGCTGCATGTTTAATAACTGAGATGTTTGTTTCATGAAAGTAGTAAATAACTCAAAATGCTAAATAATTAATATACAAGACAGCCTAATAACTTGTAAAATTGTAAAAGTTGTACCAAACAAACAGAAAGTTCTGTTTGATGCACAGATTTCTTTAAATTGATTTTTCTCCACAAACTTAACATTATCTGATTTTTTACCTCAGTCATCTCGGTACATAGATTGAAATTTAAAATTCAGGCTTCATCATGACCTAAAACTGGATTAGTATATGCTATGTACAAATGTATGTATTAGTAGCTAGCTATGTACAAATTTCATTTTTGAATCAGTTGAGTTGTATTATGTCAACAAAACTTACGCACACAATCTGATGTGAGTTGGTGTTAAGTAAGCTACACTTGAAACTTGTTTCACTTCAATAAACATTTCAACATATTTCAGAAACATAAGTTTTCTATAATAAAAGGGCATAGCCTAGGTCCTAAATATCAATGGTTATACTGCATAAGAAAATATTAAAAATGCGAAAATATAGCTTACTTCCAGTAATGAGTAAGCCCCCTGAATTATGTTTCACCCATGGGTGTGGAGGACAGAGCATAGGAACCAAGCTGACATCAAACTCCAAATATTCCAGCCTGGCATCTCGATATAACTTGCAGAGCAATGGATGAGCCTAACATGCAAATAAGAAATAAGAATTTAAAATTGTTAAAAAAAAGTCTGCAGAATGATTTAAAAAGTTACAACTGTTAAAAAAGGTAATTAAAAATCTTTTACAACTGTTAAAAATGTCCCTATCTAAAAAATATGCCATGTTCCATCAAAACTTGTTCGATTTTTTCCAAACAGTGTAGATAGAACAGAGCTTGCGGACAGCTAATTGGACTGCTTTGAACTAAAAAGAACACAAGATTAACCCTATAGGTAAGGTAATTACCTTACAGTATAAATAAATGTGAGTTTTGCTGCTCACTATACAACAAAGCTACTAGATAAATCTATAATAATAAAAGGAGATGTCTATCTGGATGTGTCATCTCTAGCAAAAAATCATGCAGCCATGAAATTTAGTACACAGGTACTTCAGGACTTGGTTTTTAAAATTCAAATTAGTTTTGAGCTATTTTATGTTTTAGCATGATTTTGAGCAATTTTCACACAAATCAGTTTCTTAGTGACCAAAAATATTATTGCAGAGTTTCCATCTTAACACTATACGAAAGATCGAGAAATTATCTTTTGAACAAATTTTGAATAAAATCCGTACCATTAATAGATGATTTTTTAAAATATATATATTTTTCGCATGTTTAAAACTTATCAGATTTTTATATTGCAAAATAAAATAATTAACAGACAATCCTATCTTCATCTTTACCAGATGTTCTGAATATCACATACTGCTCCAATAAAAAATTGTTGTTTTTGCTGCATTCCATTCATTATGAATTATTAGTAAAACTTCATAAATTTTTAAAATAATTCTAACTACACACAAGTCAAGAGATAAGCAGGTTTTCATCTGTCTTTGAAAACACCCTGTAATGGATTCAAGGCGGCTTTAGGAGCCGAGAGTTGGTATTTCTGACATCATTAGTGAAACTGACATCATCTTTATCAGGATTGTGAGTTAGTACTAGAATTGAAAATATTACCAGAGTTTGCAAGGATTTTCATTTAAAAAATGTGCTGTTGATTTTAATCAATAAGCTTATGTAGTGAATCAAGGGAGTTTATATAAGGTGTATCAAAAGAGCATATTTAAAGCATATTATGCCCTCATAGAGAGGGAAAAGCGCATTTGGGGCGAATCAAAGGAGCTTATTTATGGTATATCAAAGAGCTTATTTAGAGTATCAAAAGCACTTATTTAGGGCAGTGGTTCTTAACCTTTTGAAGTCGCGACCCAAATTTGAGAAATATGTTCCATGTCGCGACCCAAAAAAAAAGTCAAAATTTTTTCATTGCTTTATTTTAGATCGATTTTTAAAAAATCTTCAATCCTACGATGATGATTTTTTTTAACTTACAAATTTTTTATTTATTTTTTTTAATAATAAAGATAAACAAAAGTACTTTTCGATCCAAGGAAAATTTAATTAATAATCAAGTGTTTTTAATAATTTTTATTGACCAAATTAAAATATATTTATAACTTTTTGAAAATAATTGACATTTTAACTTATTCCTAAAAAAAAAAAGAAATATCAATACATATGTTAAGTCTTTTAAATTTTAAATGCAAGTCATACAGTTTTAATGAGAACCTTGTGCTTGAATACATTTTGAAAGATCTTCAAACCTCGGTTGAATGCTTGTCAAGGAGCACCTTATATCTATTTCAGGATTTAACTTGTTCCGGTAATTGTTTTTGATTACACACAAAGCCGAAAAACCAGCCTCACACATATATGTTGTTGAAAAGGGCAATAATACATTTAGGGCTTCTTTAACAATTATTGGCTTTTCGGTTTTTAATTTTAACCAGAAAGCACATAAAGATTCAGTGTTTTTGTAGAAATTGTATCAAAGTGCTTGGTCACTTTGTATTTCTATTAATTGTTCTTGAAATTGATTAATATTAACAAATTCCTCATGCAAATCACTTACATCAAAATTAAATGGCATTCGAACCCAATTATATTTGAAAACATCGTCTGCAGGGAAATATCGATCAAAGTCTGCTATTAGTTTTTCTAAATGATTAATAATAATTTTCTGTATTTCAAAATCTGTGATATCAATATTATTGTCTTCAACAAGTAAATTAAGAGTCGGGAATGAAGCAAGTTTCTTTACTTCAACCTTATTTCTCCATAATTTGAGTTTATTTTTAAAACATGTAATTTTTTCAGTTAATTCAATAATAGTATGATTACGTCCTTGCATAGACGTATTTAGATTATTTATTTCAAATAAAATATCTGACAAATAAGCAACTTGAGTAATCCACTTCAACTCGGAGAATTTAGATGCTAATGGGTGTTTCTTTTCTCTCAAAAATAATTCGACTTCTGTCCGTAATGATAATACTCTTTGAACAACTTTGCCCCGGGACAGCCATCTAACTTCAGAATAATATAATAAATGTTCGTATTCTGCACCAAATTCGAAACACAGTTCGCGGAAAATTCTACAGTTAAGAGCTCTTGATTTGATAAAATTGACTACCGCAACAATTTCATCCAAAACGATACATAATTCGGGTGATAATTTTTTTGAAGCAAGATTTTGTCTATGTAACAAACAATGAATCGATATAATTTGTGGATTCATTTGTTTTGCTCTTATCGAAAATCCCTTTTGAGGTGCTGTCATGGCAGCTGCACCGTCGGTGCAAATACTGAAACACTGATTCCAATTTAATCCTTCTTCTTTAAAAAACGAATCGACCATAAGAAAAATATCTTCACCTCTAGTTGTTGTTGACATTGGTTTGCAAAATAAAATGTCCTCCTGTATATCTGTTAAACCTGGATACCGCACGTAAACCATGAGTTGAGCATCTTTACTTACATCTGTCGTTTCATCCAGTTGAATACTAAATAAACCAGCAATTTTTATAGCAGAAATAAGTTGATTCTTAATATCAAATGACATATCATTAATTCGTAAACGAATTGTATCATTTGATAATGGTATCTTTTGTAATTTTTTTGAACTTTCATCTCCGCACATGATACGTGCCATGTCAATGGCAGCAGGTTTTATAAGTTTTTCAGCAATATTATGGGGTTTCTTTTGTCTTGCAATATGCCAAGCCACATGAAAAGAAGCAAGTGTAGCTTGTTTGGCAGAATTTATAAAACCACTACTACTTGGTGCATCCAAATGATGTCTTTTTAAATGGGCTTCTTTTCTTTCAAAAAAAGTACGATCTTTTCCCTCAAAGGAAAAATTTTTATGTTTTGCATCAAAATGTCTTTTAAGTTTGTTCGGTTTCATCGATTCATTACTTAATATTTCACTGCACAACACACATTGCGGCTTGTTCACTCCTCGATCATAAATGCAAGTAAAACCTAATTCTAAAAATGCTTCCTTGTATTCACGTTTTGCCATTATTAGGGTGATTACAATTTTACAATACGCACTGCAGCTTGATCACTCCACTATTAATAATAAGACAAAATTTGTTTCTAAAATGCTTGTATTCACGTTTCACTGTTATTACACGTTTCACGTTTCACTGTTATTCACAACACAATACGCAGAAACGAGTTTTTGACAGAGAGCTTACTGAGTCTGCGCGTAGGCAAAGCAATGGCGTGCGTATTACCAACACCTTCTAGAAGAGAAAGCCTCAGGACAGGAATTGGACGTCACTTCCGGAAGGCCATTCGCGAAGAGCGGTAAAACCGAAACATTGTATTAGGGAATAACTTGTATTAGGGAATAACTCTTCTAGGAGGTGTTGGTATTACTTATTATTTGGTGTATTACTAACTTTTTTGGTTCGACTCAGCGCGACCCAAGAAATATGCTTCGCGACCCAATTTTGGGTCACGACCCATAGGTTAAGAACCGCTGATTTAGGGCATATCAAAACAGCTTATATAGTGTATATTAAAAGAGCTTATTTAAGACATATCAAAAGAGCTTATACACCCATGCAGAGGGCAACGGATGAATTTTCGGCATAATATGCAGTTGTGTTAGGGTATAGTATTCAATGCACACAGTGCGGGGACTAAAGTGTATTACGTACCCGAGAAGTGGTCTAAGTACGATTAGACATGTATTTGGGGTAAACATGTGCTTGTATGTGTTTTGTAACGTACAGCAATGATTAAACCTTTTAAAACTTTAATGAATGAATTCAATTTATCCCTGCTTTAAATTTAGGGCAACACCGGTTACAGTTTTTAGCATAAATAAAATAACAGCTATCAAATTTAATAAATTCAAACACAGCAAGCATTTTCGCTATCTGAAGCTTTCATTGAAGTGACATACTTTCCAAACTTCAGCAGCCTTAGGTTGCTATACATGTTTTGAAAATTATAAAATTAGAAATTTGCTCTTTTTGGCATTTTTTAAAGCTTACCAGAAGTTAGCAAGTTGCTAATATTTCAGAAAGTAGGTCACAAATGTCATGCACATACATGCCCTTCATGAAGTACCCTTACCCATAGAAGTTGTTGCATGACAATACTTTCATCGTGTAAAAATAAACTTACCCTAAAAACTGTTTTGAATTACTAACAAAGAGTCACTATAAAAAGAGCAATGAATCTAAGGAATTGTAAAAGTATACAAAAGCAGAAAAATTACAAGGTGCATGGAATAATATTCATACATTTTGATTTAAAATAGACATGCTATTGTTTCTTTTTAATGTTACTTTGGCTTAGAATCTTTCTCAAATATTGCTATACTAGAAAACGAAAAATTCAAACACAACATTGCTCATGCATTTTGATTGGTTCTACAAGCAATACTACAAAAGTTAAATTTTCCATTTGATTGTTCCAAGTCCAGAAGATTACTGTTACAACCTAATTTAATTAATTGAAATTTTGCTAAAGAGTGCCTAAGGAAGTTATATGTGCCTCTAGGATCACCTCTCTAAAAGCTCAGGGTCAGTATATCAAAGCACCAATGCAACCCTGAGGGCTGAAAAAACTAATTCGGCTATGCTGAATCCAAATCTGAAATTCATGTTTCAAATTATCCTTTGGATCTAGAGAAATAGCCTATCAAAGTCTAGTGTCTTTGCTATTTTTGTGTTTATAATTTCAAGCCAAAGTCATTGCCACAACATGATGCAATTATATGGTCATGAGACTAAAAAGAAAACTATATTCAGCTCATGGAGTTAGATATGAGACCACCTCCATGATGCAGCTGAAGAGGAAGGTGATTATTGAGAAGTCATCCCAATTTAAAAATTCAGAAAAATTGTGTTAAAGAGACATGCTTTCTTCTTTACCTTCAAATTCATGTTTTAAACAATGCAATTGTTTAGATAGATTAGTTGGAGCTGAATTGTATGACCCATGGAGTTTGAGGGAGTTAGCCTATGGTATGACCAGAAATTGAAAACTTAAAATATAAAGTGTGAGATATTAAACTTGATAAATTCATTTGTTAGAGGCCTATGGGAGCATAAATTAATTATGTTATATTAGGGGACAGTATAGTATATATGTTGATAGGGAGTTGTATACATGTTGTTGAAATAGTAATATTGAATTAGGGGTATATGCTTCACATGTGTCTGTGGATATTAGGAGCAGATGGTAGGGTAGACAGAAGTTGACGTTTGCCAGTTCCTGTTTCACATGCATGGCCGCAGTGTACTCATACAAGCATAGCATGATGGCTTTAATAACTTATATTATATGATACAAACCCAATTCAATAAATTAAATCCTTCCCCCCTCATCCACTTTTCATTTTTAGGCAAAATAAAAAGTACCATGGTACCAGATGTGGCAGAAAAGGCTGCTACTCCAATATTATGATCTTGATTTATGTTGAAAACTCTTTACAGACCCTCTAGTGCAGACAAGTACAGGTCTCTTGTACAGACCTCTAGGACTACGACCGTACAACTTGAAAAATTCCTTCAATTACAAATACAATCAAAAATGAGTATATATAACTGAGCTACTATAAAAAGAGATGATGCCAGTTAGTCACGCCACATAGAAACAACAAATGATTGGTGGCAGGTGGGTAGTTACTTCTGCAACCTGATTTTGTGGCATACATGAAGAGAAGTGTTTTCCCTTGTCAAAAATTAGGAATGTGCATCAAGATGTTTCATGACCCAAACCAAGAATTTTAGAAATTAGAAATAAATTTTTATCAAAGGTACACAAATTTACTTTCAGGGCAAAGTTCAATCAAAATTTCATATAAAAGAAAGTACTGATCTATACAAAGAAAAAAAAATACACCTGTCTCCGATTTACACGGAAGATAGGTTCTGCACAAAACTGTGTAAATTGAAATCTTGGATTTTGCTAAGTAAAATCGTGTAAAACGAAAATAACCCCAAAATGTGCATGATTCAGTCATTTATTTAAGTAAAACAAAAGTAAGACATCTTAAACTTAAAATTATACTTAGTTTATAAAACAACAAACATATAAATGTAGTAATATAACATATTTAATTTATTTTACATTAGGAACAAAGAACGAAAAAATAAAAAGACCCTTAAAAATTAATTATAAGTTTAATCACTGTCATCACTTTCATGCACTATCAGTCTTTTCTTTCTGATAGGTATGATGTCACTTTCACCACTTGAGCTTTCTTGATGTGATTCTAGCTCAATGGTTGACGAATTAGGCAAGATCTCGGGTTGACAAGACTTTATCATGAAATCAGTAATTAACAATTGCGTAGGTTTTTTTGCTAAATCTTTATAGACCTCTTCATAATGATTTAAGCATTTACGAAAGTCTCGCTGGAATCGAAGAGTTCGATCAACATTTGTGTCATATTGTAAGAAGTGGTTGCCCAATTTTCTTCCCAAATCAAGTTTTACACTTATGATTCTTGCTGTAAACGCAACTGGTTCAGATTGCTCTTCCTCAGAATCATTGTCTTCATCATCTTTGTTTGTTTCACGAATCATGTTAATTAAATCATCTTCATTCAATTCTTCATCAGCCATTATTTCTTCAATATCTGCCTGAGCTAAATCTTCAAAACCTTCTGCTCCTATAGAATGGGCCAACTCAGTGATCTGAGAATATTCATGCTCTATTAGTGATTTATCATTTCCATTTTCAACAACATCCGGCCATATTGCTTTCCAGCAGGCATTGGATCATTGATTGTTTGATCTGAGTGTATGGCAGTCCAACATGCTTAACACAATCTAAAATTGTAAATTTCTTCCAAGCATCCATCAGAGTAAGAGATTCATCATTCTCCATTTGTTCTAAGATATACCTGAAAGTTTGCTTGATGTACAGTGCTTTAAAAGTCTAAATTATCCCTTGATCTAACGACTGTAATAAGGAAGTTGTATACTTTGGTAAAAAAACAACTTTTACATCTTCGTGTTGTAAATCTGAAGGATGACCGGTGCATTATCAATTAATAGAAGAGCCTTAAAAGGCAATCCCTTTTTAGTTAAATAATTTTTGACATCTGGAACAAAGAAGTTATGGAACCATTCATTGAAAGCTATGGCAGTGACCCATGCTTTTCTATTAGCCATCCAATAGACGGGAAGGTTTTTGATATTTATTCCTTTGAATGATTGTGGTGATTTTGATTTGTTAATCACCAATGGTTTCATCATATAATCGCCAGAAGCATTGCAACAGAAAAGAACTGTTATATGACTTTTCGCTATTTTATGACCACTAGCTGATTTGTGAGCTTTGGCTATAAAGGTTCTTTCCGGCATTTCTTTCCAGAATAATCCGGACTCGTCATCATTGAAAACCTGATCAGAAGTGTAGGAGTTAGCGGCAATGATTTCAGCAAGTTTTGCCGAATATTGTTGTGCCGCATCCGAATCAGCAGATGCACTTTCACCTTTTATTCTCAGATTATGTGAAGAATGTCTTTGTTTGAATCTCTCGAACCACCCATGGCTTGTGGAAAAAGATACCTTATTTTCATCAGACGAAGTCGACAGCGACTGATTCTTAAGTGATTGATAAACCTTCAAAGCTTTATTTGTAACAGCATGAGTATCGATCGGAATTCGTTTTTGAGTTTGGTCTTCTATCCATATCACTAAGGCTTTTTCCATATTTTCCATTGTAACATCTCTAACATATGAAGTCGTACTCATACTGCTGCAGGTTCCAGCTGCTACACTTTTTCTAATAGAGTCTTCATTTTTTCTTATTGTCCTTATTGTGGCTTCATTCATGGAGTAAAATTTAGCAACATCCGTTACTCTTTCTCTATTACATAGACGGTCTAATATTTGAATTTTAGTTTCTAAAGAAATAACTTTTTTTTTCATTTGATTTTTCTTCAAATCCTTTGACATTATAGAACCTTAACAAATTTACGCAAACTATAAAGATACAAGAAAAACTATAAATGTTGAAAACTTACAAATTCAAAAGATAAACGCACAATAATATAAGCTTTGCTGCTAAAATGTTTGTGCACTATGTACTTACATGAACCAGATAGCTTTACTGTTGTGAAATACATACAGGGATTCCACTATTACGGGGATTTCCCTATATGGGGATTCCCCTAAATGTATATATTTTACAACACCGGGAATCCCCTGTTATTTTCATCAGTGTTACCAAAGGAATAAATGTCAAAAATGTCATCAAATCTTTGTATAGGTGTATATGGAGCGGAATATACATTTTTATCAATTTTTTGAAATATGTTAATTTATAAACCGTGTAAAAGCGAAATCGTGTAAAACAAGTGTCATGTGAATCGGGGGATAAGTATATAGTACATATGATATAAATGTTCTTGACAAGTGCAGTAGCAAGGCAATGTAAAGTTTATTTGCTTTCAAAAATACAAATCAAAACAAATTGTATTTAATTGAAAATCATGAAATTAAATAATATATATAATAAAATATTACCCTCATTTGCTTAGACAACTTAACATCTATTGCTTTGTACACAAAATAAAAAGCTTGAGTCATATGCCTAAAATGAAAAAAAAATAAAATGTTTTACAACCTTAAAATCTAAAAATAATGAATAATAAAAAAGCAATAAAAATTATATTAAAATTATAATAAAAAATCACTATAATTTAATTATAAGTTTAAAACTTACTTGCTGGGAGTTCTGTTATGTACACAGTTGACATTGAAAGAAATATTGCGCTGCAAAATATCATACAAATATTTTCCTATCTGAAAGAAAAGTTGATAGTTGAACACTTAATTGAAATTTCTTACAGTATTTATTTCATTTAAATACATATTTCATTAATAATATTTCATTTTATGGAGTATGCACTTCCAAAAACCAACTTCTTCCCCCTGGCATATAATGAAGTCCCACTTTTAAGGCACTAAAATAATTAAAACTATTTAAAAATAATTTCTTGATTTTAAGAGCATTTAAAAATGTGATTAAACATCTATTTTAAATATCAATTTAAAATAAACATGTCTATTTGCAGTAGAACATTCTTATTTTATCTAGTACAAAATTTCTCTATTTAGTAAATCTTCCAATTAATGAAAAGCAACATTTTATTATTAAAAATGAAGATTTGACACAAAAGAGAATAACACATAAATAAGGAAACTACTAAAAATATTACTTCTGTTAAAGTTTCAAGAACAAAATCTATAATCATTTAATTTTGTAACAGTAAGTCTGAAAACCAGATTCCTGGAACAAGAGAATAAAAATTAAATAAATTTGAGAAAATTGGAATGGTTGCCAGCTTACATTAACATCCCAAAAGATCCTTTTATTTTAAAAAAAATAAAAATTAACAAAAGAAAATGCTTTAAAATGGCAGAGATAAAGTTTTAAAAAAAATTTTTTTTTTAAATGCTGGTAAGAATTGGGGATAGGCAAGCAACATAACTGTATATTCTTATCAGGTTAAGAGTCTAAAATTTTACAGATATGCTCCCATAAATCATGGGTAAGCACAAAAAGAATAGTTCCATAATAGTAGGAAGGGGTGACATGATAACCAAATCTTCCCAGATCCTTGAGTATATCTGAATTTTTACAGAGATGTTCCTTATGAGTCATATATAGCTAACCACAAATAAGTATTACTATAACCCGCTACTAATAGTGTCGAAAGCCCAGGCCACCCGACTCGTCCGAAGACTTAGAGCAGCTGATTGGATGGCCGGCTACTAATAGTGTGAGAAAGATTAAGATAACCAAGCAGCATGGCCAATTTAAAGTTGGACTTGGATGGCTTTCTCTCAGAGTATTGCATTTGGACATTTACATTTTGCAGAGGTTTCCGTTGTTTAGGAAAATATGCAATTCATTATTATAACTAAAAATTAGCTAATCCCAAACATAGAAGTGGCATTCAGTTGCGAATAATTAATATATAAGTACAAACAAAAATTGATACAAACAATAGTAATCCAACAATATTCATTTTTAATTTAAACAAACAAATAAAATATTTTGATGCCATAAAGTGACAGGATAAAAGTAAAACTGACTTACATAAGTTAAAACACTGTGAGGCCAGCTTATATTTGAAATATCCTATAAGAGAAAACATACCATTACTTCCAATAAATTAAAGTGGCAATTCTTAGAAAAGGTATTTTATAATACTAAATGGTGTTTTGAATTATTCCAGCATGAAAAACAAATGCATTTAAGGAAATATTGGTAAAATGTTCATATGTATGTCAAAATAATTAAAAATATACCAAAACACTCTAATTCTAATAAATTAACTACCAAATAGTTAATAAATTATGTAACTTACTATAGTAGGGCCATCAAAATATTTATATTTTAGAAACTCCCAGTATTCCCTGGGTGAATATTTTGCACACAATTCAGGATCTAATAAATGGGACAAATAATTCTGATGAATCAAAAGAACCTGCAAACCAATAAAACATTAAATTAATAAACCTTCAATAGATAACAAAAACAAACAAACATGCAGGATGTTTCAAAACCATTACCTTATCAGTAACTTTGTTCTTTTTGTTCAGCCATATGAAATAATGGTTCATCACTTTGACTCCTAATTCTCTGTAGAGAGCTTTTACATTTGGACTAAAAAATTCACCAGTTTCAGAAAGCATCCTTACTTCCTAGAAAACATGAATAAACAGAGAAATTGAACTATAAGTAACTTGAGTTTTTATTTTTATAGTTCAAAGTTAACTAGAAACACTGTTGAATAATTATTTGCAAGTTGAAAAATTTTGTAATATAATCATTACAATGTTAAATGAATAGTCTTGCATCTTATTATATGTAATTTTATAAAATCTTTTCATCAAAAGCAAGTTAGCAAAAAACAATGCAGAATAATTATTTGAAAATCTAAAATTGTCATAATATAATTATCCCAATGAATAGTCTTATATTATGTAGCTTATCACTAAAAACTAATGGCATTGTTAAAACCAAGGACAAACGTTTTTTTTTTTTAAAAAAAAGTTCTTTTATTTAACATCCTAAAAGACGTACAAAATATTGTTAAAAACTGCCAGAGCGCTTTCGGACGTATATACGCCCTTCATCAGTGGCTACATGAGTGGTAAAAGCATGGAATGTTTATATATAGAGAGACCATTTTAAAACAATTTGCATAAAATATAAATGGTAAATGAACTTGCTAAAATAATACAAGTATTATTTTAGCAAGTTCATGATGAACAAGTTTTTTAGCAAGTTCATGATGAACAAGTTTTTTTAGCAAGTTCATGATTAGCAAGTTCATTTACCATTTATATTTTATGCAAATTGTTTTAAAATGGTCTCTATATATATAAACATTCCATGCTTTTACCACTCATGTAGCCTCTGATGAAGGGCGTATATACGTCCGAAAGCACTCTGGCAGTTTTTAACAATATTTTGTACATCTTTTAGGATGTTAAATAATAGACCTTTCACTTTTTTTAAAAAGTTTTGTCCTTTGTTTTATCTATTGTATGCAGACGTGATACCAATCTTGATTACTAATGGCATTGTTTTAAAAATAGTAATAATTGCATGTGTATTGTGTCATGAACTTCTCTCTGTCCATGCCAAGAGGACTGGGAAGGTTATTTTCGGTCTGCCATCTTGCTTCTTTGAGGTTTGGAATAGTTGGTGATAACATATTTGGTGAAAACATGACGGTTCATGCTCTTGCAGGTTGTCTGCAGGGAGATGTTCTTTCATCAATTTTATGGTGCCTTGTTGTGGACTCTCTTTACACATTACTAGTTCTGGCTTATCCTGCATTGGATATGCTGATGATGTTGCAACCATTGCTAGAGGCAAGTTTGGTAATACTGTCTCTGACATTATGTCCAGTGCCCTTAGGAGCGTTGAGTCATGGTGCAATAATGCGAGTATCTCTGTTAATCTGAAAAAGACAGCAATGGTTGTGTTTACTAGAAAACACATTCTCAGCCTCAGAGACATTTGTTTCTTTGGTCAGAAGCTTATCTGTTCTAAAGAAGTAAAATTCTTAGGAATTTATTTTGATATGGGCCTCAATTGGAAGAGACATTTTGATTACTGTGTAACTAAAGCTAGAAGAATTTTCTGGTCATGCAGAAGTGCTATTGGAAAAACTTGGGGATTAAATCCCAGGGCTTTATTCTATGGTGATCTGTCCCATCATTACCTATGGCTCTATTGTCTGGTGGTCTAGAGTCAGGTATGAAACTGCCAAGTTAGATTTAATTAGACTCCAAAGGATGGTTTGTATTGCAATCTCTGGGTGTATGAAAACTACTCCCACTGCAACTCTTGAACTTTTGCTTGGACTACATCCTCTTTACATGCATATTGAGGCTAAGGCTCTCATAAGTCTGAAAAGATTCAAATATCTGGGTCACTGGAAAGATTAATCAAAATATTTGTCTTGGAGTAATCTTAATAGTAATGTTATGAATCATCCATATCTCTTTATGCCATCTGATGGTATTCTTGTCAGGTATATCTTTGACAAGCTTTATGGGATTCAGGTCCCTTCATGGGATGACTGGAGGAAGACTCCTACTTACAATACGAAGTACATTGTATGGTACACTGATGGTTCCAAGCTAGACAGTAGCACTGGTACTGGAGTATGTTGTCCAGATGATGGTACAAAACTGTTTTACCCACTTGGCAGCTACGCAACTATTTTTCAGGCTGAGGTTTTTGCTATTCTAATGTGTTGTAGAATTTGCTCTGACAGAAATTACAGGAGTAGCCAAATCTATATCTGCTCTGATAGCCAGGCTGCTCTTATGGCTCTAGGGAAGTCTACTATAACCTCTTCCCTTGTTTGGGAGTGCTACACTGCACTTTGTAATATAGTCAACAACAATCAAATCACACTTTACTGGGTGCCTGGGCATTCAGGCATTTCAGGTAATGAATTGGCTGATGAGTTGGCTAGAAAAGGTTTGAGCACACCCTTTGCTGGTCCAGAGCCAGCTTTGGGTGTCTCTGATGAACTGATCAGAAGAACTGTTTATGGCATCTTTAGGAAGCTGCAGTGCAAGAACTGGCGCGACATCAAGGGCCAAAGGCAAACGAAAGAATTGAACTATATGTGCCCTAGTGTAAGTCATAGAGCTATTCAAGCTCAATAGAACTGGCATTAGAAGTAGTTGGTCTCCTTACTGGGGATTGCACCCTTAAAAGACACCTAAGCATCATGGGTGTCACTAAGGACCCGATCTGTAGAGGCTTAAGTACAGTGAAGAAACTGCCACACACATACTGTGTGGGGGCGCGGTAGCCCATTGGTTAGCGCGCTGGAGTTGCACTCGGTAGGCCCGGGTTCGATTCCAGCCACTGCCAAAACTGCCGCCGTGTTCATGCGGAGTATGATCACGTTAAACATGTGGGTCCGAAAGTCCTTCCGAGAGGTTGGTGGTAGGGGAAGGAGGGTACGGTCCCTGTGGATGCCTCCCCCACTGGGTTCCGGTCTAAATTGGGTGGCACTTCCCGACCGTCCAAACAGTTACCTTACACCTTTCTGGTAGGTCGGACGGTCTGGGTTTCAACAACACATACTGTGTGTTGTGAAGTGTTTTCTGCCCATAAGTTCGACATTTGGATCGACATGTGATCGAGCCCTGGGAGTTACAGGATATTCCTGTCATGTGCCTGTTGATCTTTGCGTCGGCTACTGGTCTCATCTCTTAAGGACTGTTTCATCTTTTGGGAAAAGTACAATAGACCTCTGGTCACTGTGCTAGGCTCTCTTTGAGCCACCCACATCTAAGTCATAAGTCATAAGTGTTCAGTTGGAAGTCATGAGAAAGCGATCTTAGTCAAAGTGGGAACAATTTTAGAATGGAAATGTGAAAGAACAGGAAATATGGAGGTAGTTATGAGTTCGGTCAGTGAGAAGAAACAAAGGACTGGTGGGGGTAGAAACAAGTTGGCTTTCCTGCGAGACCAATGTTATGGTATGGGTTCGGTCAGTAGAAGGAAACCGAAGATGAAAATAAAATATGAGGGAGAAATTACGTGGTCTCAGGAAAGAATGGAAGAGTGGGTCTCGATTTGTGGGATCAGAAAGTGGATACTGGATGATGTAAAGAAGTTGAGTTCAAATCTGTGGGGGTTACTAGAATGGACTCCCAGACAGGTGAAATGAAGGAGGTTACTGACTCTATAATGATATATTGGGTTTTTTGAATAAAGATTTGAGCCAATAACCAAAATATGAAATTATGAAAAATGTATGTGAATTGTAGTGTGTTTAACATAATTAAGGTATTTCTATATGTTAGTATTGCTATGTGGTTAGAAGTGAAAATTAATAAAACTAGTGTTTTAAGAATAATTTTTGCTTTATGGTAATATACTTTTGTAAGTGAAAATTAAATTTTGATAAGTATTATGTTGTTGTTGAAACCCAGACCATCCGACCTACCAGAAAGGTGTAAGGTAACAGTTTGGACGGTCGGGAAGTGCCACCCAATTTAGACCGGAACCCAGTGGGGGAGGCATCCACAGGGACCGTACCCTCCTTCCCCTACCACCAACCTCTCGGAAGGACTTTCGGACCCACATATTTAACGTGACCGTACTCCGCATGAACAAGATGTAATAGTTCGATCTTGTCACTGGCTTATAGAGGAATTCTCAGTTTCAGAGAGCATGGCCTGTGTTGTTGATGAGACCCAACCATCCGACCTACCAGAAAGGTGTAAGGTAACTATTTGAACAGCCAGAAAGTGCCATCCAATTTAGACCGGAACCCAGTGGGGGAGGCATTTACAGGGACCGTACCCTCCTTCCCCTACCACCGACCTCTCAGAAGGACTTATGGACCCACATGTTTAATGTGATCGTACTCCGCGTGAACATGGCGGCAGTTTTGGCAGCGGCGGGAATCAAACCTGGGCCTACCAAGTGCAATTCCTGCGCGCTAACCACTGAGCTACCGAGTCCTCAGCATGGCTTGTGTGTGGAAATTTCCACTATGGGGAGGGGGTACAGGATATGGACATTCCAGTCATAATTGG
Source organism: Amaurobius ferox (assembly GCA_951213105.1). Lineage (NCBI taxonomy): Eukaryota > Metazoa > Arthropoda > Arachnida > Araneae > Amaurobiidae > Amaurobius > Amaurobius ferox. The sequence goes on from OX578143.1 coordinate 20,440,088, forward strand.
TCAACGATGGACTGAAAAGTGGGGGGGGAAGGTGTCACAAACTTCCCTCTGTCCATGCCGAGAGGACTGGGAAAAAGGTTATTTTCGGTCTGCCATCTTGCTTCTTCAAGGTTTGGAACAGCTGGCCCACAATTTGATACTGCGGGGTCAGATGGCGGAAACTGGAGGGGAGGGGGATGGTGGCTAAAGAATGAGAGACTTGCTTTCTGGACTCTCATCTGAATGGACAATCGGACTCGCAGAGTCTAGAGTATTATGACAAATCAAATAATCAAGAATTTGAATATGTATATATATGTGTGTAAATATTTAGGTGTAGTGAATGTGTTAGTGTGATTATAAGAAATTATTTTGCATAAGCATAGAGGAAAGAACCATCGAACGGGCTCAAGGCAATGATCATTATGAATAGAGGCCAGATCGACACACATTGCTATCATGAAATCAGTGCAACAACAGTTCAGGCTGCTGAACTGTTTGAAATGCAAACATACCCAAAATATGTTTTAAAAAACAAATGATGGGCATGCCATATTGTTTCTAAACATTTCTAAACAAAAATCGATAGTTGAGTGATTGAACAGTTGTGAGATTTGTCATCTTTAAAACCAGTCTCTTTAAAACCAGCCTGTCATTTAAATTCGACCAATAGAGCATTATATTTAAAAACGATAAAGACCATCACAAGTATTTTATCATATTCAGAACAGTTTTTCAACAATCATTTTAATGAATAGAAAATGGCATCCACGCTGCAATAATTATTCCTCAATTTACCTCATCAACTATTGCAGCAAACTATGCCATTCTTTCTCTAGCAGAATTTTTTTTTTTAATAAATTAATGTTATAAACTGAACAATACAAAAAAACCATATATAGTCTAATATGAAATCCAGGTTTAATTCTGAAAATACTGGTTAGAAACAACATTAAAGGATCAAACTAAATGATACCTTCAGACATTAATACTTATGAAACTATATATAATGTTAAATTACACAAAATTAAAAGTATTTTAAATTTGAATAACCCGTGTTTAAAATTCAAATATAAAAATGTAAAAGAAAATTTTATAATTTTTATTAGTTTCAAAAGCAATTAAAAATTTTCATTCACACAGAAGTAAAATAAATAAAGAAAAACAAAAAATTCCCCCAAGAACATGATGCAACCTGATAATTGTAGTAATGAATCTCATATAAATTTATAGTTTAGCTCCATGTAGGGCTGGGAAGTATAGTGATACAAGTATTGCTGATACAAAATGTATCAAGTATCGATCCTAGTCTTTAAATGTATTGTGAATTTTGCATCAAGAAACCCTTTTCAAATGTATCAGTATATATATTTTTCTTTTTCGATACTCAATACTTTCCAACTTGAATTCGAATGAAATTATGGTGCCTTGTGTCATTTCGACAAAAAGTATAAAAATTTCCAGATTTCAAAATAAGAAAAAGTTTTCTTTATCAAAATTATTACAACCTAGTAATGTGTTATTATTGGGATGTATCAATTAGTGTATTATCTTTCTCTAATTATAAATTTTGTTCTGAAACATGCAATTTACAGCTGAAGAAAAAAAACAATTAGTAATAATATAATATTATAATTTAATAAAATGCTTTCAAAGATACAATTAAGGTAAGTTCATTGCTTACCTAGCTTGATATTAACATTAAAAAATAACATTAAATTAAAAATTCAAAGAAAAACTCTAATGGAACATAAACATCACATTAATGACAAAGCATGTTTTAAAATGTTCTCTAAATGAATTCTATATTGATAAGCACAATTTCAAATTTTTGTATCTTTTTATGAATCAATACTTTAATAAAGTATCTTGCACCTTTAGCTTCTTTTGGAAGTATCTGGTATATTGTATCTAGATATAGTTTCACAAAGTGCCTTGTATTGAGTATCTGCGATATTTTCAAAAAGTATTTTTCCTAGTCCTGGCTCCAAACCACTTCTTATAATTTAAAAAGTTCCAAGCTGAAGACAAAATTTGCTAAATATGCAACATAAATTTTGAAATTATTATGAAAAATATAACACATATATGCCAATACTGTAAATTTTAGAATTTTATATAATTTAGGAAGTAAGTTAAGCAAGCAAAGCTAAAAAGAATTTATTAAAGCTGGTTATAAAATATTTTTATATTAATTTTTAAAACTATCATAATTTTCATTTGAAAATAATCATAATCAACATGTAAGGGAAATAGTTAACCAATGACTTTAACAATGAAATTAGATTTTATAACACATAAAATTGGTTACTCCTGTGCACAGAGAATAAATGTAAAATATAAAGTTATATATTTTTATGTTATATGTATAAAAAAATGTTTTAATTAATGCCATACCTGTAATAATAAATTTACTAGAACTTCTATATCAATTACGGCCAAATAAGGATAGATTGAAGGACGTTGTATACCTAAAAATAAATAAATTAAAAGATTTATAGATATAATGTACAACTCCAAAAGATTTAGTAATTTCATTTTGAATTAAAGTAATCTTTAAAAATATTTCAAAATCATATAATAATATAACAGTCAAATCTTGGTAATAGGAAAAGACACCATAAAAACCAAATGTAAAATTTAAAATTTTTGTAAGATGATAAAAATTCCTTTTTGTGCTGACTTTTTGGATCAATGGTTGGTTTTCAAGGAATTTATTTTATTTAAAAAAAAAAATTCTCTCTCAATGGCAACATTTTATAGAGGATTTCTATAATTGTTTCATTGACAATTGACAAATAAAAAAACAAACATTTAAACAATTTAAATATAATTAAGAGTAAATGAACATTGTATATAGTTAAGATAGCAAAGAATGATCATATATGAGATAATTGCAATCATACATCTTTGAAATAAAATACAAACCACAGAACAACAGCAGGACCCAGTTATAGCAAGATCTACAAGACCCTGAAATTCCTTATTATTTTGATATGATATAACCCAAATACATCCCCCACTAAAAATTTGCAGACTTTTCATATTCTAACATTACCATTTGTATCCCTTTCTTTACAATTTTCTTGCAATCTAAACTCAACAAAACTAAACTTAGTATCAATATTTTACAACATGTGGAAAAAATATTTTTTGGGGAAAAAACTGCATTCAAAATTTTCTGTCATAGGTTAATTTAGTGCTATGAGTGTCAAAATTGAATAAAATTTGCATATAGCACAACATTTAATGTGGTACTTTACGAATTTATAAAACCCCTAAGACATTTCACATCACTCTTGTTTACAAAAAAAAAATCTGATATGGCCAGCACATGACTTTCCTTATATGGTGCAATGAATTTACTTCCTTCACAGTGAAAAAATGATGTATGAGATCCATGACACAGTGTTTTTAACATTGAATTGTACATTTGCTGATTTTACTAATGAAAACATATGTAAAACTATTTTGAAGTACCCAATTAACTTATATTGCATGCAACTCAACATTGACAATTATCGATATTGATAGTATCCTCAATCAGCAATATAAGCTATATATTAAAATATTTTAATTATAATTTCATCAATTGCACATCATTTTCATTAACATAATTACTTTCATCATTTTTGCAATTTTGATGATATTTTCATCAATCTGGGGCAAAATATGACCAAACAGGTAACATTTTGCTAACTTTGTTAGCTGTATTACTATTACAGACAAACGAAAAGGTCTTATATACTAGGAGGTGTGCCCGACATATGAAAGAATACAAAATTTGCAAAACATTACCTCTTATTTAGTGTCATACTTATCAATTTAGAGACATTTTTGTCAATTTGGTGACATTTTTGTCAATTTGGCAACATATAAAAAGTTGCAAGTTGGTAACATCCTGTCAAATTTTTCACCAAACTTTACCCAAAGTGAGAAATGGATAATTCTTATTGTCAATTCTTATGTTTTTTTCAAAGTATTGAATTTTTATCAAATAGTCTTCATTTTTATTTAGCATCATTTTTTTCAATTTGGTGACATTTTTAACAATTTGGCAACATTTAAAAAAAGTTACCAAGTTAACGATAATCTGCCAAATTCATCAGCACCAAAATTTCACCAAGCATCACGGATGGTTATTCTTATAGTAGACTAGATTCTTATATTCTTTCCAAGATATTGAATTTTCATCAAATCATCATCATTTTCATTGATTTAGAGTCATATAAATTTTACAAGTAACATTTTGAAAAAATGGTATAGCTGATCCAAATGATTGCAATTATTATAGTATGTTACCCTTCACTTTAAAGGGCTTGTCAAAATTTTTCAATTGATATCATACTTGACCCTCAGCTGGAGGAGGAAGGAATGATGTCAGAAACACAAAAATTGTATCGTGGCTAATTTTGACAACAATGATTGAAACTATTATGTCTCATCATTGAGCTATAAATAATCCCTTTTATGCATGATTATGTCAAATTTTGTCCTATGCTGCCATGTTAAAAAAATATAACATTTTGAATAAATTTCACATATTTTGCTGGAATTTAAAAAAATTCTATCTAGTTCTAAATCATTCTATAACAAAGCCGTATATAAAGTTTTATGAAAATCCAATAATATTTGTAGCTGCTATCGTGTACACAAGAAATCGACCACAGACAGACAGACAGACATCACTCCAAAAATAGTCAAAACGACTTCAGGAAGTCTTAAAACATATATTGGCATAAAAGTTTCAAAATTGAAAATTTTCATGAAAACAATACCTTCTCAGTACTACATATGAAAAAGTTAAAATAATAAACAATCCTTCAAAATAATTCCCCCTTCTAAACAAAATTTCAGCATCAAGTGGGCACGAACAGTCGGCAGGTTGAAAAATGTACATAACTTTAGTGCAAAACATCGAACATCTAACAAGTTTGCTCGCTTCAAAAATATAACAGAAAAATAAATTATGGATGAAGTAAAAGATTTTTTTTTTTTTTTTAGAATGTGACAATATATATGGCACTTTTAGTTAAACTGTAGAATTGCTCATATCTTTTTTGGATCCAGCAAAATAAAAATCCGATTACCTAAAAATGCAAATTTTGTTGTGTTTTAAAGAGATAAATGCAAAGGAACTGTCCTACAGATGTGGTTTAAACATCATTGGAAAGAACATTTTATGCTCTTTATGATGGTATCAAGATGGAAACTCTGTTATAATATTTTTGGTCACTAAAAAACTGATAAGTGCGAATATCATTCACAACCATGCTAAAGCATAAAATAACTAGAAAACTAGTTCAAATTTCAAAAAGATATCAACAAGGGAGGTCTTCCTGGGTCCTGAAGTACCTGTGTATCAAATTCTATAGCTGTAATGTGCTTAGATTTTCCATTACAGACAGCATACACACAGAGAGAGACACATAAACACATTCTTTTATTATGTAAGATTTAAAAGCATGCATATTTGTTTAAGATAAAAACATTGCTTAATAAAGTTTATTCCTAAATAACATACCATGGGATTTCTTTTCAAGAGTCTTGATATTTTTCAATGCTAAAGTTAACTTTTTTTTCCAAATATCTTCACATTCTTTTAAATAATTCCTCTATAATAAAAAATATATCAATGCAGTAAAATCTGTATAAGAAACATCTATTCAGTGACCACCTGCATGAAAAAGGCTATTTCAGGCACAGTAATTATTTTATAGAGTTAATCTTTTTACGGACAAAAACACTCCTTTAACTTCCCTTATGACACCTTTTCACTGCAGATTTTGAAAGTATGCAAGGAAACTGAATTAGCAATCTCAGAGTTTAATTTAATTTAAACGATATAAAGCAAACAATTATACCAATAAGAAATTATTTATTGTAATGTCCCTTTAGTAAAACAGAAGGGTTAGGAACCTTTTTCAAACTGAGAGCCAAATTAGTGAAAATTCCTATTATGAAACTTTCAGAGATTAAAGGTACATATTAATAAATTGATTCAATTTAGTGCTTGAAACAATATTCAGAATGAAATTTAGTATGTTTATTTCAATTGATGATTCTTGATTTTTAGTGCAATTGAATCCTTAATTATGCCACATTAATTTTGTTATTGTTTACCCACGAAATTACAATTTATTATTTTGAAGAGAAAATCCTCCACTGGACCTATCAGACCACAAGTGGTTGCATAATATACGTGCAAGAAACCTGTAAGCTCATGAAGAAGGTCATTGGCCTTTGAAAGTGCCTGGACCACCCGATGTGGGAACACAGCAGTGGAGTTAGAAAACAGAATCATTACATTGGTTGGCAGATTATTATATTTGTCAGCAGGAGGTGAAAACAGGACATTTGTAAAATTCAAGGCTGGGTTGCCACCATAAAATTCTGGGAATACGATGGTCAGGCTGAAATTTTTTAGATACGGCTAAGTGGTACAAGTTAAACTTAGAAACTTTTAAGAGTGTTCAAAGTACTCCCCTCCAACATCAATGCACTTTTGTAGGCGAATTTTCCAAAGATTAAATGTTTCAAGCCATCCATTTCTTGGAATCGATGAAAGATATGCTTTTATAACCTCATCAATCTCATCTTCAAAATGAAAACGATGCCCACGTAATTTATTTTTTTAGATTCAAAAATAGACAAAAATCACACATAATAGCAAAATCAGAAGAATAGGGTGGATGTTCTATCACTTTGATTTTTTTTTTGTTCAAGAAATTCGACTGTCATTCTTGTTGAATGAGAAGATGCATTGTCATGGTAAAGCATGAGTCCCCTAACATTCACTTCCTGAAGAATTTCTGGAAAACACTTAGTGGTTTTCCCTGTTAGCTGTAACTGTCTTCAGTCCCTGTAGTTTTATGGCTTTGACCAGAACTGTACTTCTGAAGAACACGGCATACATTACTTTTTTTATTGTTCACTGTCTTTTCACCATTATTGGTTTGGGGTCATCTTCAAAAACCCATACTTTACTTTCTTGATGTGTGGAACATCAAAAAACAGTATGTACATTTCATCACCAGTTATGATTTTAGAAATAATGTGGTGTCCACTACGATTAAGTAATTTTAAGGTTTCTTTACTGGTTCTGACACGCTCCCTTCTTGGTGTTCTGTTAAATTATGGATGACCCAACTAATTTTTCATATGCAGTTCTTCATAAATAATTTTATGTATAGCTGTGGATCCAATGTTAAGTTCCTTCTGTATCATTTGGTAGGTAATGCGATTATCATAGATTAACATTTTTCGAATGGCCGACACATTTTCTGGGACTACAGCTGACAAAGGTCTTCCTGTGTATTCTTCATTCAGGAGAGAATTTTGACCGCTTCTAAACTCTGTAAACCATCTGAATACAGTGGCATGAGATGGAGCATTATTTCCATATGCTAATTGTAGACGTTGAAGACATTCTTCTGGATTTAGCCCCACTTTAAAATCATAGAAAATCGTAACTCTATAGTACTCTCACGTCAACTCCATTTTCATTTCTTTCAAAATTTATTCTACGGTAGCTAAATTGTATCTGTTGCCACAAATTATAGTCTATGGCCATAAAAGAGTTCAAATTTAAATATCCGACCAATAATTTTTTTCTAGAGCATATCGTCTACCCATATCTCAAAAATTTCAGTATGACCCTCATATTAGATTCCCAAACAAAATTGTAATGAGTCCAATGATTCAGTGGGATCTAAGAAATAATATAGATAGGTGAAGGAGATAAATTGGGAAAAGCTTGGAGACAACCATCAAATGCAGATGTTGTCACTTTTCAGGAAGTTAAATTTGATCCCTTGTGGAACTTGCATATTCCCCAACAAGACAGCCTGTACCTTAATCGTATATAGCTCTTAGCATGGAATAAAGCTAACCGCGTGGATGAAACGACTCCTTGGAAGTCTTTTCTTTGCCTTTGTGTACTAATTTTAGCACATTTTCTAGATACAAACACTCATGTTTTTCTAAAAAGATATGCAGATTATGGTAAATTAGAATGATGTACTCCATCTCCACTGGTGATTTCCATGACACTGGGACACCCAAACAGGCCAGTCTGGATGACAGATGATCTGACATGCATTCATCACAACATATTATACTTAAAAACACTAATGCAGATGCACGTAAATGGTATGAAAAGAAATATGCATCTATCTGAATTTTAATACATGGGGAAAAAAATTGTTTAAATTTAAATTAATATACTTACCGAATGAAGAATTGTTTTATCAACATCTGTAACAGTATCTACAGATTTGATTTTTAAGCTATAACGACTTTCTACTTCCATTTGAGCAGCAGAGAGTTTTGGAATATCTTCAGCTTGAAAACAAAAATTTGGATGGCTGTTTCCTTTCTGTAGAAAAGATGATGATATACAACATTTGTAATAAGAAAAGTAACTACAATTACTTCAACATTTACTAAATCTTTAAACAAGAATTTTTTGTATATTTTGTATAAACAGAAATTTTTGTATATTATTAATTTCTGAATTCAATAAAAATTAAGAATATTTAATAGCAAGTTCATAACTAGATACTTGCTCTCAGGGGATGATTCAGAGGAGAGTCAAAAGGTCAGCCAAACTCCCTGTCATTTGCAACAGCTTAAATCTTCAGAAACAAGTTGTCACCATGGCAAATTTGAAAATTTATGAATTTGATATATGGAAGTTCATTTGAAGGGAAATAATAACTGATGAACTAAAGTATCATACCTTAAAATATATATGGTAGGACTCTATCACAGCACAAATGCATTTCTTTGTGTTAAGCAGTCAGAAAGCTAAAGAAGTTTTCAAAGAGTATGGCTAAATGAATTCATTTGGGTGAGTTATAGTGCCAAAGATTCAGGAACCTACTGCAAATAATGTATACTCTTTGGTTCAAAAGAAGGATATCGCTGGATGCATCCAAAGTATCCATATATGACATTCCAGAGACTGTTTCAAAACTACAGCCAAAGAGACTTATGGTAACAGCAGCAAAGGCATAATACAGCAGCCGATTTAAAGTGCATTATAACTACAGACTTTAATCTAAACACCAAGACTTTCCTTCGTATTTTGTATGTTTTTCCTGTCACTACATGTACTAATAAAAGGTCCTTCACATTATTAATATGGGTAAAAACTTACATGAGATCATATATGAGAGAAAAATAGTTATGCATTACATTTATTGTGATCAAGAAATTCATCCTGAAGATGTGCTGAACAAATCTGCATTGAAATGCAATTGGAAGATAAGAATATTTATGAAACAGGAATTTCTTTCCATTATAATTGAAAAAATTTTAAATAAAATAAATAGGAACCTGTATTTCATTAAAGCTATTAAATGAAGCTATGTATTATCATGTATATATAATATGTTATTATGAAAAATTACTAATTAACTATTAACTTAATATGCCATTTCGAGATTATAAATATAATCAATCACATGATCTTACACCCCCCCCCCCTCTTTAAAAATGTTCTCTGTTAAGTAAATCAGTTATATCAGTTATATTTATTTATATATTGATGACAACTTGAATATGCAATTAATTTAAAAATCAAATTTATACCTCATACAGCTTGTCATTCAGCTTTTTGAGAAGCTTAGTTGAATATGCTTTATCGGGAACATAAGAAGGAAGTTTCAGATCTTTCTCAACATAACCTAGAATCTAAAAGGAATGGTTCGTAAAACAAAAATTGAATGGGTTTGTAATTAAAAATTGCAAGCAATAAATAGTAACATCATTTTTAAAAATTAATAATTAATGTGGTATTACATCTATTTCAATATATAAGCAATAAAATTAAAGACACATATCATAGATAAAAAGGACATTTAATCAAATAAAACCATCCTATAAGACGTACAAATGTTAAAAGGCCAGAGCACTTTTGGGTATCACTATACCCTTCATCAGTGGCTATATGAAAAATCACCATGGAAACAAGCTCATATGTAGACCAGATCGCCAGACAAATTTGCATAAATTAGCTACGGAATAATGATAATATAAACAGACTATTGAAGATTAATCAATTACAAAATAACAATAGTAAGTGTTATAAACGGGAGATTTAAAATTTAAACAAGTATTAAATACAAATACAAAGAAAAGACAATGAAAATTGTCCAAATTGTAGCCAAGCATAAATTACAATAAACTGAAATGTCACATATAACTATGTATCGGTTTGACATGCATAAGAGTCGAGAACGAGTCGCCATTCGCCAAGTGTAACTTAAAATTTGTACAGTATCAAATTTACAAATGGAATGGAATCACAGTAGATATAAATAAACAGGAATTCATAAAGAAGAATATTACGAAGGTTATTGCAACGAATTTTTTTCAAAGAAAGGCCGAAAGTTATCATTAATAGCACATTGGGCAAGAGCCGTAGAAAGTTTACTATTCTTGACATCATAAGCATGTTCAGCTAATCGGATACCAACAGTACGTTTAGTACTACCAATGTAAAACTTGCAGTCATTATCAGGAGTTAAAAGGGGTACAACGTACACCCCAGCATGGCTTTTAAAGTTATCTCTATCTCTAAACTTATCAGTATGAATGTGATTGAATAAGGTAGTAATATTTGAGTGAACAGGTATAAATCTAAATTCATGGCAAAATTGAATGAAGGGACAGAAAATCTTCGAATGATACAGAAGACTGGATTTATACGGCATAAGGTTAACAACAGCAACAAGTTTAGTATCTGGTTGAATACATTTATGGTAAATATGACTGAAAATTTTATAAATAAACTCAAAGGAATAAGTGGCTTCATGGCCAAGATTAAAGATAAAGTTAATTACATTAGTTAAAGCCGAAATAGATGAGCAAACGTTAAAAGTAGGATTAAAATAAGCATTAAAAGAAGCTTTTTTAGAGAATATAAGATGAGATGAATTAGCAGGGATACAAGAGCTAGTAAAAGTGGGTTTACGAAAAATAGAGGTATGAAAACTAAGTGAGGTCTGGGAAACAAGAACATCCAAAAAAGGCAAAGAAAAATTGGACACATGCTCAACGGTAAAATGAATCGAGGATTAAAAATCATTAACTTTATCCAAAAGATTAAGGCGATCATTTAAATCATGATCCCAAATAATAATCGTCAACATAGCGGCACCAAAGAATAGGTTTAAGAATTTAAAAAGGCAAAATCTCGTTCTCGAGTTCCTGTAAAACTGCTTTAGCGAAAATGCCAGATAAAGGGCTACCCATAGGGGTACCGAAAGTTTGCAAGTAAATAGTGTCACAGAAACCAAAATAATTAGTCTCCGCTACAATCTTCAATGCAGAAGTTATTGTGTTGATAGAGGGAATTTTATAATTTTGATTTTGAAGTTTTTTGGCTATAATATTAATAGCTTTATTAACAGGAATACTAGGAAATAAAGAAACAACGTCAAAACCGTGGAGAGTGCTATTTAGAACAAATTTAGTATTAAACAAAATTTTAATGAAATTTTCAGTAGAACTAATAGAAAAACTATGATTATTAAAAAATGGTTTAAGGAAATAAGCAAGCACTTTCTCTAAAAAATAAGTAGGACTGTTACATTTAGAAACAATAAGATGTATGGGATGATTAATTTTATGAAGTTTACTGTATCCAAAAATTTTGGAAGTTGATGTGAAGCGCAGAAAGCAGCAGATTTAAAGTTAGGAGGAAGATTGGTGGATTTTTTAAGTTTAGCGATCCTAGCATTAATAACAGCAATCGGAAATAAATGTAACGGTTGTTTCTAAATGTAACGGTCCTACTTATTTTTTAGAGAAAGCACTTGCTTATTTCCTTAAACCATGTTTAAATAATCATAGTTTTTCCATTAGTTCTACTGAAAATTTCATTAAAATTTTGTTTAATACTAAATTTTTCCAAATAGCACGCTCCACAGTTTTCACGTTGTTCCTTTATTTCCTAGTATTCCTGTTAATAAAGCTATTAATATTATAGCCAAAAAACTTCAAAATCAAAATTATAAAATTCCCTCTATAGGAACAATAATTTTTGCATTGAACAGTGTAGCGCAGACTAATTATTTTGGTTTCCGTGACACTATTTACTTGCAAACTTGCAGTGCCCCTATGGGTAGCCCTTTATCTGGCATTTTTGCTGAAGCAGTTTTACAGGAACTCGAGAATGAGATTTTGCCTTTTTTAACACTCAAACCTATTCTTTGGTGTTGCTATGTTGACGACGTATTTATTATTTGGGATCATGATTTAAATGATCTCCTTAATCTTTTGGATAAAGTTAATGATTTTTACCCCTTGATTAATTTTTACCATTGAGCATGAGTCCAATTTTTCTTCACCTTTTTCAGATGTTCTTGTTTCCCGAATCTCACTTGGTTTTCATACCTCTATTTTCAGTAAACCCACTTTTACTAACTCTTGTATCCCTGCTAATTCATCTCATTCTATATCCTCTAAAAAAGCTTCCTTTAATGCTTATTTTAATCATACTTTACTCGTCTACTCATCTATTTCGGCTTTAACTAATGAAATTAATTTTATCTTTAATCTTGGCCATGAAGCTGCTTACTTCTTTGAGTTTATTTATAAAATTTTCGCTCATATTCGCCATAAATTTATTCAACCAGATACTAAACTTGTTGCTGTTGTTGATTTCATGCTGTATAAATTCAGTCTTCCATATCATCCGAAGATTTTCCTTCCCCTCATTCAATTTTGCCATGAATTTAGATTTAAACCTGCTCACTCAAATATTACTACCTTATTCAATCGCATTCATACTGATAAGTTTATGGATAGAGATAACTTTAAAAGCTATGCTGGGGTGTACGTTGTACCCCTTTTAACTCTTGATAATGACTACAAGTTTTACATTGGTAGTACTAAACGTACTGTTGGTATCCGATTAGCTGAACATGTTCATGACGTCAAAAATAGTAAACTTTCTACGGCTCTTGCCCAAAGTGTTGTTAAAGATAACTTTCGGCCCTTTTTTGAAAAACTTTCCTTTTAATTCATTGCAATAACCCTCGTAATATTCTTCTTTATCAATCCCTATTTATTTATATCTACCGTGATTCCATTTGTAATGTTGATCCTGTACAAATTTTAAGTTACACTTGGCGAATGGCGACTCGTTCTCGACTCTACCTCTATGCGTGTCAAAACTCTACATAGTTATCTGTGATGTTTCAGTTTATTGTAATTTATGCTTGGCTACAATTTGGACAATTTTCATTGTCTTTTCTTTGAATTTGTATTTAATACTTGTTTAAATTTTAAATCTCCAGTTTATAAAACTTACTATTATAATTCTGTAATCGATTAATCTTCAATAGCCTGTTTATATTATCATTATTCCGTAGCTGATTTATGCAAATTTGTCTGGCAATCTGGTCTACATATGAGCTTGTTACCACAGTAATTTTTCATATAGCCACTGATGAAGGGTATAGTGATACCCGAAAGCACTCTGGCCTTTTAACATTTGTATGTCTTATAGGGTGGTTTTATTTGATTAAATGATCTTTTTATCTATGATATGTGTCTTTAATTTTATTGCTTATCATTTTTAAACAGAATCAAGACAGGGATTTGTATGTGGAGATGAATGGGCAACACAATTAATTTCAAATAACGAGAAAGTTGGAAAAAATATTAGATTGGTTTACATATAAAGTGATTATTCAATTAATATAAATTGTCATAATTTTTCCAACTTTTTTTCTTTAAATATCTAAAATCAGTATGAATAAATGGAGTCTTATGCCTAGTTTTATCACATATCATCCAAATCAAGCAAATCTGAAAAGAAACAGACCAGCATACAGTCATTATTCCAAAAATCACGGATTCTTGTTCAAGAATGCTCAAAACATACAAATCCAACAAATTTGAGTTAAATGTTTGACTACATACGAAGACTTTCTGATTAGATTAATTATGTATTATGTGTTATGGGCTATGTCACTAAAATATTCTTAGGGCTAAATTATAGTTTTTATGAATATTCTTTTAAAATATCAAAAATAAATCTTAATTATCAGATGAAATATTTTGCCATAAAATCCACATAATAGATTAACTTTACAAAATGAATAAAATTTGTTACAAGAATTGTCAAATCAACATAAAATTTGGTCTTCAACTAAGATTAATAATTTGTTCATCTAAAATAGGATGTATTCACATAAAAAACACAAAAGTCCTTTAAGCACCAGCTGTTAAGGAAAATTTACATGGCACTAATCTTTATATAGTAGTATACTTAAAGTGTAGAATCAATTCATGCACAATAAAATGACATATTGTTTCATAAAAAGGACGAGTTCTTGCTAAATTAATGATGGTGAATATAAAAACTATGACTAACAATTCATCTCAATGAAACATAAGGAATGCAACTTTAATGTGCAACACACCATTGATTATCAGATTGAAAAATGCTCCTTTTCGGACATAAATATAAATATGAAAAAAATTACATTAAATACAAGGCATCAGTATGGTAAACATAATCCCATAAATGCTAAATCCCCCCCCCCTCAAAAAAATATCTTAAAGATGTTCTTTCTGGGGTTATTAAACTTACCATATATACTTTTTCATACTATTATAAAGAAAAAGTATTGTTTTCCCCAAAATAGTGGCAGTATAGTATATACAGGAAATGATTTCAATGATTTGCTGTTTCAACTGTGGATGTAAAGGATATTAAAGTTATATAACTAACTTATATCAGTTGAATATATCCAATTCAGTTTAACAGAACTGTTGCCAACTTGAAAGAATAAATTTTTGAAGAATTTTTATGCAAATTTTTAGATAAATAACTTGCACTCAAGATTAAAAAAGTTTCAATGTTTTGTATTCTGATACTAATACACATGGTCCTAAACAATTCAGAATATAGATGCATGGGAAAATCCAGTGGGACTCCATACCTACTGTATAGAGTCCCACTCCATATTGTATAGTGCAGAGCATAAATAAAAATACTTTTCCCTTTCAGCAGTGCTCTAGCTCATAATATGATACAAAATAAGATACAATTAGCATTTCCCCCTTACATCACTTCCCCTCACACTTATGCATCAGCATGAAACAGCAAAATTGTGGAATAAGTAAGTATTTCCTACCATTATAGATATTGGCTATCCCATACTGACAAGCACATAATAAACATGAAACCAGGCTTATGTCTGTCAGGCTGGTGCCTGTAATGGGAGCATAATCCTAACTATGATTGTAGTTTAAGTTTGGCAATCTAAGAGAGTAACAGTTACTATCATAACTAGATGCTCTTAGATTGTCACTGTTCAGCAACTTGCTAATCAATACAACCAAGCTTGATCTGAAAAGCTGTTTAACTTCTGAATAATTACCTCCAAAATTTTATCCTTCTGATCGCCAACAAAAATACACTTCAGTAGTAAATCTTGAGGAGAAAGATCCTAAAATAAATATAAAATGTGAGCAAAAATCCAATATGTTTTTTTATTTAGAAAGTCACTTAAAAGAAAAAATGCAATAAGAAAAAAATGGCCCTTTATGGCAGAATAATCTGCCTTACAATTCAAAATAAGTTTCAGTAAATAATAATTTATAAAAATTCTAACATTTCATGAAAACTTATTAATAAATAATTTTACAAACTTCTAACAGTATATTAAAATTTATTTTTAATTAAATGCATAAATGCCATATGCACAAAATTTAATTTATCGAATATTCTAAACTACATTAAACTGAAATAAATATTACAAGTAAAAGCTGTCAAATTTGACATGTAGTATATTGGCACGGTGGATTGTCACTATGTGGGGAATCATAACAGCATCCAAGAACCAATCGAATTTTGAAAAAATTATATTTAGAGAAATGGAACCTGGAGAAATGAAAACTTATTAATAAATAATTTTACAAAATTCTAACAGTATATTAAAATTTATTTTTAATTAAATGCATAAATGCCATATGCACAAAATTTAATTTATCGAATATTCTAAACTACATTAAACTGAAATAAATATTACAAGTAAAAGCTGTCAAATTTGACATGTAGTATATTGGCACGGTGGATTGTCACTATGTGGGGAATCATAACAGCATCCAAGAACCAATCGAATTTTGAAGAAATTATATTTAGAGAAATGGAACCTGGAGAAATGAAAACTTATTAATAAATAATTTTACAAAATTCTAACAGTATATTAAAATTTATTTTTAATTAAATGCATAAATGCCATATGCACAAAATTTAATTTATCGAATATTCTAAACTACATTAAACTGAAATAAATATTACAAGTAAAAGCTGTCAAATTTGACATGTAGTATATTGGCACGGTGGATTGTCACTATGTGGGGAATCATAACAGCATCCAAGAACCAATCGAATTTTGAAGAAATTATATTTAGAGAAATGGAACCTGGAGAAATGAAAACTTATTAATAAATAATTTTACAAAATTCTAACAGTATATTAAAATTTATTTTTAATTAAATGCATAAATGCCATATGCACAAAATTTAATTTATCGAATATTCTAAACTACATTAAACTGAAATAAATATTACAAGTAAAAGCTGTCAAATTTGACATGTAGTATATTGGCACGGTGGATTGTCACTATGTGGGGAATCATAACAGCATCCAAGAACCAATCGAATTTTGAAGAAATTATATTTAGAGAAATGGAAAACAAAATATTTGGTTACCCAATATTTCATTTTTCTGACAATACTACTGTAATAACATTTACAGGGTGAGTACACTTTCCTTAAAAAAATTTCAAGCACTTTTCAAGGACTTTCAAGTACAATGCAATTATTTTTCAAGGACATCATTTCTTCCCTATTACGAAGTTGTATGCATTTCTAAAATCATATCAAACTAACATTATTGTTTATGTTGAAGGCATTGAGGAAATTTTGGGGAAAAATCAATGTTGTTTAGGAAAATTTCAGTGACAGCTAGGGAAATTTCCAGAGAAAGCAGAACCTCTCAGAAGAAACACAATGCTGTGAATCTGCAGAACACTTTCAGTCCTGTCTTTTTCAAGCACTTTCAAAGACTTAACCAAGAAAATGGGAATTTCCAAGTACTTTCAAGGCCTTGAAAATGTTAATCTAAAATTCAAGTACTTTCCCAATTTTCAAGCACCCGTATGCACCCTGCATTTACACGATAATGAGAGGATCAAAATTGTTATTTTGTTGACTTTCAAATGTCAGTACATGGTCACTGTGCTGAGAGCTTGAATTATTTAAGCAATACCTGCTTGCTCGCAATCAATATTTCAAAAAATAACGTAAAAGTTAGTCTTTTCATACAGTAACACTTACAAAAACAATTGTTGATTGGAATACTGTTAAAATGTTGCGATTCAGAAGCAAAATGTTATAAAAACTCAAAAACTTATTAAAAGGAATGTTTCGTGTACATTTACATAATGTACTCTGATTTAACATATACTTTACATTTTGAAGATCTGCCAAAATTCCGAATGCACAGTATAATTTTTTTAAAAATAACATATATTCATCTGTTTCTTTGTACAAAAAACCCTAACATCTGAGGAATACTGCAAAATTTAAGGTTAAACATTCACACTCATTCCCTCATACTTTTATTAATCTAAGATACCTTTTTCTCTACATATCTAGATGGAGTACTTTTATAAGACTGATAATTATAGCATTATTTCTATCAAACCAAGCAAAATGGGAAAAAAAAAACTTTAGCTTTAATGTAAATATACTTGTTTTTAGAATCTTTTTATAATATTAAATTTATCTTTCTTTTTTATCTTACATAAAAAAATATAAATAAAAAAATTGGACATACCTTTGTCTTCATTTCATTAAGAATATATTGCACTTCTGAAATATCTATGAATTGACTTCTGGAAATACATTCTATGTAGCCAGCATAAGACTGAAGATTAGGAAATACATTATCACTGTACATGAGCGAAAATAAGTACTTTACTTTATCTAGTCTTCCCTAAAAATAAAATCACAAATTTTATTTTATTTGTCATCTAAAAGCATTATGAAGAAAAACAAAACCAGATGAGAATATTAAAAACACATTTGTAAAATAGATTGGCTTTAAACCTCACTAAAATGCGCTGTGACAAAGTAAAAAGATATATCATAATACTAGTTAGATATGTCCAACTTCAGAAATAAATGGATTTAGTTTAGTTATTGTATTGGGATACATACAATGCACTTCCTTTTCATCAATTCCTTATTTTTCCCATATTACAGAAGACTCTTTTACATCCATCTTTTATAGTCTAGACTCTTTTACATCCATCTTTTGTAGTCTATTTTACAAAATTGATCTATCACTTGATAATTAATCTATCACTTTAAACCAAAATTTTGAAAAAGTATAAATAAAACAAATAAAAAACTAATCAAGGTTCATACTCAAACTTGAAAATTAAACTTTTTTTTTTTTTCAGAAAAATTATCACAAACTTCCAGAGTCTAATTTATGACATTTTGCAGTATTTAGTAAAATAAATCACATTTTTTCCTTTTTTTTTTATAAAATATATCATATCAGTTAATATTAAGAAATTGAACAGAAAAAAATTAGTTAAGTTAAAAATAACCACGAAAAAAAGAAAATTTTCAGCATTTTGATTTTAAGTACAAAGAAAAAAAGCAGCTCAAGCTGGTTTTAGAACTCCTTTAATGAAAAAATATTCATTTTTAAAGAGATTTTTTTTCCATTTGAAGCAACAATTTTTTTTTTAATTATTATTTTAAGTGAAAATATATATAAATATACCACAAAACCATTCAAAACAATTTTTTTTTTTAAAAATGCAACATAAATATGAAAGTCCAAATAAATAGATCTCACCAAAATATAAGAGTTATTTTAGGGTAAAAATACATTTTTGGAGCAGTTTGGAACAATTGGAGCAAACAGATCTAACATAATTGATTTTCCAAGTTCTAACAGAAATTTTACAGGGATTAGGGAGTGAAAAGTTAAATGAATGTTGAATAGATAAAGATTTTACTAGGGTATCATCAAATTAAAAAAAATATAGTATAATATAGGATAGAGCAAAATGTAAATTTTTCTTTCATGTACAATGTGTATTTGAATTAGACCAGTAATTTTGTGCCTTTGATGGCCTTTCAGAGGGTGCACTATTTAGAAGCAGTGAATGTATACTTCCTTCTTCAGTTAACATAATTAGAAATAAGACTTAAAATTGCGGTTGACCTACAGCAGCAGACATAAAAAAAACTACATCACTTGTGATACATGTTTTTACTAATGAAAGTGTAACCACAATAGCATTCTTATTGTATTGCAATTTACGCATTGTAAAGCTGTGGTACAACAAACATGGGCTACACTATGTCCAGCAATAAATTTACTCTATGACAGATCGTTGTAAGGCTGCAATTGTATATCGAGGAGAATCAACAAAATATTGAGAATGTATTTTGCTTTGTTATAGTATATTATATTATTCTATTATTATTAATTTATCATTTTAGTTTATACAGGTAAATGTCATAAAATATATGTATGGATATCCTGGTTGGTATTTGCATAATTTATCACATTTCTATTAATTATGTATTTTGAACCTTTATGTAACCCACAATGTAGTGCAAAACACCCTTTTTTTAAAACAAAATTCACAAGTTATGCAGTTTTGTTTCCACTACAGTATATTTATCACATGTAAGCATAACTTAGAAGTTGTTTTAGTATTAATGGATGTTTATCTTTGTTCCTAGTCATCTCCTTTTAATTTTTTCAATCCTATCAAACGGGAAAGCAGGTTCAAATATCAACCCCTCAACTTTTATGACTTTTGAAACAGCAACATAGGGGTCAAATCCAGAGTAGATTCATTGGCTTAATGTCTACTATAATTTTATTTAAAGTTAGACCTTGATATCGATGGATGCTAATAACATACGCTAACTGTAATGGAAGCTATTTATGTGTACAACTTGTAATGTCTTTGTACAAAAAAGAAACCTGTGGTAGCTGAAGTGGGAAGGACTCTGTTGCATAACATGGGTCCAGTATATGATAGAAATCTTATCAATGTTCAAATTGGCAGCTCATTTTTGATAAAATATCTTATCATCTACATAGTGCATGACATCTCTGATTTTTCAATTGTGTCATAGCAAAAACCACATTATCTCCACAGATTTTGCCTTTGCACTTATTGAGACCTATAAATATGGAAGAAGTCTATGAGCTTCCTCAGCTTTTAATGATGCTGCTGTTTATGTTGTTATGCATTACTCTTAATCCTTTGTGGACGGCAGGCATGTTTGCGTATCAACTGTGAAACTACATTCAAAGTCGATGATACTCACATATTCATGTCCAAGAGAAATTTACCCTAAAGGACGATGAACACCAATGAGGGTTTTCATATGGAACATTTTTATTTGAATTTATTTGGATACTAGATGGCACTAAATTCCATTCTAACATTTGCAATGTATTTTGCTAATACTTGACCTTGGTATAGGGATTCCTATGAATCATCACTTCATCAAGAGTAGTAAAAGATGGTTTTGTTTTGTAACATAAACAAACAGATAATTTCTCACAGACTGTGCTATGTTATGATTGAGTATAGGTTCTTGTTATGACTTTTAGTTTAATGATTGCCTTGGTGAATTATTGGAATGGAAGTGAGTATATCCTTTCAAGTTTGGGATTTAGAGAAATGTGAAGTAGTGAATTTATTAGGTTACTTTGGATAAAAGAATAGCTGGGTCAAGACATTTTTCTAAGTATAGAAGAATATAAATAAATAGAATAGATACACATCAACTTTAATTAAACTTTAAAATTAAAGACAACCAAAAATAGATTTAAAAGTCCTTTAATAAAAACTCCTTTCCTTTTTACATTGCCAAAAAAATTTATATTGCCAAAGCGCTTTCGAACATCACCATGCCCTTCATCAGTGGCAAAGTAAAAATACGGTGCCAACAAGTGCTTACATGTAGGTCATAACTGCCAAGCAAAATTTACATATCATCCATTTACGATTTTACAATTGTTACATTTTTTAACAACCAAGGCATTAAAAATTTAAATAATTATTAAATACAAATTATAATAAGGTTGACTTTTCATAACCAAAATGTGTGTCATCGAAACATAAAATACATAAATTGTTAAATTTACAGAAAACCATATAAAGGTTTGACACGCATGAAGTTGAGAACAAGTTGCCAAGCATAACTAATGGTCTGAACAGGAACAAAATTACAAATAAACTCATGGCACAGATAAATAAGGGATTCATAAAGTAAAATATTATGGGGGCTACTGTAACTGATTAAAAAGAAAGTTTATTCAAACATAGGATGAAAATTATTGTTAATAACATATTGGGCACGAGCCATAGACAGTTTACCTTTTTTAACATTTCGAGCATGTTCAGTTACACAGATACTCGCAGCACATTTAGTACTGCCAATATAGAATTTGAAGTTATTATCAGGAGATAAAAGGGGGACAACGTACACCCCAGCCTGGCACTTAGTTATTTTTATCCTTATACTTATCTGAACGGATACGATTCAATAACGTAGTAACAGTCAAATGAGCTGGCTTAAACTTACATTCATGGTAAAAATGAATAAGAGGACGAAAAATCGCTGGGTGATATGAAAGACTAAATTTATATGGCATAAGGTCAGACACGGGAACAAGGTTAGTATTTGGATGAATAAAATTATTGCGAATATGGGAAAAGATTTTATAAATAAATTCAAAAGAATAAGCAGCCACATGACAAAAGTTAAAGATAGAATTTCAGTAACTAAAGCTGAAATAGATAAGCAAATGTTGAAGGTGCGATTAAAATAAGCATTAAAAGAGGCTTTTTTAGAAGAAATTGGATGAAAAGAGTTAGCAGAAATACATGAATTAGTGAAAATAGTTTTATGAAAAATAGAAGTTCTTCTATTTTTTTTGTGGAATGTATACATCTAATGGAAAATAAGTATTTCCTTTATTCCTGAAAAAGGTAGAATTCTGTGTTGAATGGGTGATTTTTAGTGAATTTTTTTCAGGAACTAGGCTTAGTGCAAAAAATACACCATCCTTTGGGAACAGTTCGAAAGCGAAGCACTCTGACCTTTGGGCACAGCAGTTCTGGAATGCCGTCATCTGCAAAGGGTTAATAACTGTCACAGTATTTCCAGTGCTTTGCGGTCAGCAATGGTCAGTTTGATGATATGAAACAAGTGTAGTTTTACTATAATCAATTTCCCACTACATGTTTACCATGAATTTGGAAGTCAAGAACTTGTAATTTTCTTTAGCTGCTTTGCAATTAGCCAATCTACCTAACATATCACGAAACTACGACTTGCCATTTCCAGTTTGAAGTATTTTTTGTCTAAGGGAAAAAAACTTTAGTAATCTGTGTGCATATAAGTTTACTAAGCATAGAGTAGTCATTTCTAGATCTAGGATTACTGTACAGCGGAATGTCCCCAAATAGCTATAGCAGATTGTAGCCTCCAAACATAGCATGTCACTAACAAAACATACTCCTTTCCAATAATTCAAACAATCTTATCTATAATGCATAACTTCTCAGTACCAGCAAGATTGATAGCCATTGCTGGTCTCTATTCTGCTTGGTTATTAATAGCACCATTCAAGTACAAACTACTGTTGCCTGTTCATTCAAATCTGGCTGATTGCTATGGTAGAATCGACATATCTTTGTATGAAAAAGAGATGGTTTGAAATGCTGTACAGCTAAGATCTTTGTAAGCTAATGGGTTAACGGAGTGAATAGGGTCTTTACAAGGCCTTAACATGCAGATTGTCAATCTCAGTTTGTTATATAATTGTACTATTTAATTAAAATCATGTCCAATATCAATTTATCAGAAAAAGAAATATGTATAGATAAATAAACATTTCTTTTATGTATCCAGGCCATTTCTTTCACACCTTTTAAAATATGTTTCTCCATTTTTTTTACAAAACATATGTAAATTACTGATCCAAAAGTATAGAATAAGTGGAAGCATGGTATGAAATTCTTGAAGGCATTAAAATTAAAAATTTTATATTGAAAACTTCATTGATCTACAAAATGCTAAAAATATGTATAAGAATACCTGTTCTATCTTTGAAAATTTAAATTTTGTGCAAAAAAAAATATTCTTACTCCCATTTTAAACAAATTTACTAAAATTCTGAAATTTAAACACACAATGCCAAAATAGAACAGTTCTAATGAATAGTAGCTTATATCAATAATTACAGTAATGTTATTTTATCCCCAACTCCCATAACTAATAACAAAACTAAAATATGTAGTAGTTTGGATATACTATGACAAAGTGGAACAGAGCACTGAAAATATCAATAACTCCTACTTTTTTTTCAGCCTATTGCAATAACTAAACCCATTCTGAAAAATCAATATAATTTATTTATAAAATTAAATCATCTAATACTTAATGGGCAAGATAGCTCAACGGTTATGTCATGGGGGGGGGGAGTTATGGCATGAGGGGCACTTGGAGGGCCAAGTTTGATTCCTAGAGCTGAGTCAAATTATAAACTGTGCTTACATAGATTCGGACATGTTAAATTTGCTGTGAGTCTGAAATTCCTTCTAACAGGTTGGTGGCAGAGGAAAAAGGGTATGATTCCTGTGGATGTTACCCAAAGTGAGTTCGTGTCTTAAATTGATTAAATATGATCCATCCTCAGTGGTGGGCCAGGCAATGTTGTATGAAAGCAAAATGGTTCACATTTTGGCCGTTATAAGCAAGTGTTATAATTCAAAGTGCTTGGCCTTTGGGGAAAAAACAGACTTCTGTTATTATTTAAATTTAGGAGATATAAAATAAAACTTACAGAGAGTGTTCGCACATTTTTGTAATGATTTTGAAAAAACATATATATAAACAAAGATAAGAATTTTATTTTTTAATATGTTCAATCTGATAGCCCTTTCATTGAACTACCATATTACATCTTGATTTCCAAACTTAAAGAGCTTTTCTTAAAATATCAAGTTGATTTTGTTCCACTGCTCCACCACAATCTTCCAGAGTCCATCCAATGTTTTGGGATGCCGCTTATAAAGAGCTTGTTTTAAAAGTCCAAATGCACAGTAATCCATAGGAGACAGGTTGGGGGACTTGGGTGGGATGCTTTTAAATGGAATAGCCTCAATTCCGGTTTCATCTCTCATTTTTTCAAAAAATATAGCAGTAGATTTAGAGTAACCTTATCCTGATGGAACTTAACACAATGAAGATTGTTTGAGTAAAGTGATGAAATGTCTTTTTTGAAAACAGGTGTTAAAACATATTTCTGATAGTAATCCAAGTTAATTTTGATATTTTTTCTACGTTCCTTATTTAAAGTTTTCCGTTATAAGAGAATCAAGCAACAATCATAAAACCTTTAGCAAAACTTTCCTTGTTTTCTCTGAACCAACCTTTGTTGGGTATGCATCTTTTACCTTATTCCTAGTCAAATGTAAACTTTGACGTTTCTTTCCTTTTTTATTAATTATATCACTTAATTTACATGTAGAAATATTAAAACCATGCTTTTCACATGTTTTTTTAATAATCAAATAAGAATATTATAATTTAATAAGAGTATTTCTCTTCGGAAAGCACAAAAACATAGCCTTCGATCCATTGTTTATTTTCTAGTGACATTTTAAAGCAAATAATATTTTTAATGATGCAGGCGATAATTAAACCCTATTCCGACTTGATGCCAGTCAGATTTTTTTTTTTATTTATTTATATTTAATTCATGGAGAAAGTCAAAATCGTTACAAAAATGTGTGAACACCCTCTGTATTTAATTTATTATTGCTACTTAGTCGACTTATTTATCTAAACACTCTTTTTTTTTTTTAAATAAAATTAATTTTTTGCTTTTGCTGAACAGCATGTCTTTCATCAAATTAAGAAAAAAAATGTCTGTCTATTGTTAAAAGTAGTGAAATGGGTTTCGATTAATATCACATCTCAACAACTTCAAGAACAAGGAAAAAAATCTGATGTGGGCAGCACATGACTTTCCTTATATAATGCAATGAATTTACTACTTTTAAAGTAAAAAAATAATGTATAAGATCCATGGTACTGTGCTTTTATCATTGAATTGTATATTTGGCGATTTTCCGGATAACAACATGTAAAACTATTTCAAAGTACCCAACTTAAATTTCACACAACTCTAAATAAACAATTATCAATATTGATAGCATCCTCAATAAGCAATATAGCCCATATATTAAAATATTTTAATAATTATTTCATCAATTAGGTGTCATTTTCATTAATTTAGCATTATTTTTACAATTTTGAAGATATTTTTGCCAATCTGGGGCAAAATATTGCAAAGTTGGCGATACTTTGCTAAATTATTCACAAAGTTCACCAAATGCATCATCAAGTGTTACAGACAAATGAAGAACAGCATTTCTTATATACTAGAAGGTATGCCCGACATATGACGGAAATCAGAATTTGAGAAACATTACTTCCCATTTGGCGTCCTTTTTATCAATCTGGCAAAATTTTTGTCAATTTTGCAATATTTAAAATAGTTGCCAAGTTGGCGAAGTTCTGTTAAATTTTTCGCCAAGCATTACAGATGGAGAAATGGGTTATTCTAATAGTCTACTCTTATGTTATTTTCAAGATATTGACCTTTCATCAATTAGTTGTCACTTTTATTGATTTAGCATCACTTTTATCAATTTGGCAATATTTTTCAAAGTCGCCAAATTCTCGTCAAGTGTTATGGACCGAGAAATAAGTTATTCTTACAACAGATAAATGACTATTGGCATCCAAATATAAAAGTATTACCCAAAATCTCTTTTCTCATGAATAGAACAAGCTAGATCCCGAGGAATGAAATCACCAAATTTATCGCATGATATTACATATGAAAAGTTAACATATTTCTCAATAGTCAATATTTTTTTTTATGTGAATTTTTTTATACATTTATTTGAAAAATGTGCAATATCACGAAAACGATATATCCCAGCATTCTAAAGTTTGTGTCAATAGTTTGCTAATGGAAAATTACATAAGAAATGACTATTCATGTAACTTTATTAAAGGTTTTGTTTTATTAATGACTTTTTCAAAATTTCACTCGAAAATTTAAGGGGGTTTTGAACATTCGACTGTGTTTAAAAACAGTAGGTTTCCAGTATTCACAGATTATAATTTTTTGTACCAAATTTTGTTCGAATTACTCCATTCATTCATAAGATAATGTCTCCACAGACTCACAGAGACATCATCTCAAGAACATTTGATTCATATTCAGGGATGTTTGAAAAGTGCTCCCCCATCAAAAACTCAAATTCGAATTTTCGACCACATCACAAATACTTTCCTTATACATTATACTTTGTATATATGGAAAGTAATAAAACATGAACAAAGTTTCATTGAATCACACATATTGAATCAACCATACTAAACAGAAAGGATTGGTAAAAAGATTTGAAATTGCACAATTTTTATAAAAATTTAAACATGAAAATTACATTAATAAATAAACAACAATTTTAAAAATGGAAACACTCATTAAAAAATGTATTTATCAAAAAACGAGATGAAATAATTAAAAGGGTATAAAAATATAAATCTCAATATTTACTTTATGTGCCCAACCAAATATAAGTAGATTATATAAGTCTACATCACCAATGTCTGTTTTTTTCATTTTATTCTTTTCTCTATAATACTCAAATGCTTTTTGTGCCTTTTCAGCCTACAAAAATAGAATGAAAAATAGAATGCTGCATTTTTAATTATATTAAAACATAGCTGTAATTAAAAATATTTAAACTGTAGAGAGTGGTTAGAAAATGGTTAAACATAATAAATCAGATAAAAAAAGATTTAAATAAGAGTCCAAACATGCATTGCAATTCCCCAAAACTGTGGCCTTTAATGAGTTAAAAGTTAATGATTATCATGTTTAGCATTTATGGTAGAGTGCCGATTATCCAAATCAGTTGGTCACTACATTTTTAAAGATAAAAATTTCCCCTCTTTCTTGTCTATATGTCATACAGTTTTATCAATTGTGAAAAACGTGTATCTAAAAAATGCTAAATATAGAATGTGTATGTAGCATTCCTTCAGGCTTTTTCAATCCAGGAAAAGAAAAGTATAAAAAAAAAGAGAATCAAACATGTGATTAGCTGTCAGCAGTACTATTGCTAAACGGTGTAGTATAGTAATTTGCAATTCAATATTGCCTTTTTGTGAATAAATTAGAAAAATGCATAGCAAAAATGTTATTAAAAAAAAATTCCTCTTACCTTTATTTATTTATTTTTTCTGCAAAATATCAATTGAAAATCTTGTCACATGCATTGATTTTGATTTTCCAAAAAAGTTATGACTACGGTCAGTATCTCACCCACAGCGTTTGTGCAGCACTCACCAGAAATACTGTTCTGCATCTCTGTATTGACTGCTCATGTGGAAGGATGCTTCTCATACATGAACAATATTAAGAAGGATTGTTAGAATTGTTTAGAGGAAATCTTAGATCCCTTGGTCTGTTTAAAAATGGTTGCTATTTGTCAAGCAGAAAACAATTTTTCTGATGTCGTGAAAGTGTATTTTGTTTTATAAACCACAAAAAAACTATATAAAAATTGATAAGGCTTGAAGTTATAAATGAGTAGATTACAAAATGTGTCACTTTGCTTGAATTCAATGAAGAATTTTTAAATTTAATTATTTACTATCTAAAATAGGGGTCTGCAATCTTTTATAAGCATTTTCATATTAAAAAAAAATCCTTCACAAGCATCCGACAAAAGAATTAGAGTATATATGCATTTTTTCACTCATAAGAGTATTGGTGATCATAAACACTATGTATCAGAGCACTGATCTACAGGAACATTAGTAATTTTGTCACATTTTACGTTAAATTAGCCTACATTTTTAACTAAGAGAATTCTATGAAAATTAGCTAGTTTGTATCAAGTATTTTTATTATCATTTTTTAATCTGAAAATTTATAATCACACAACTTTGATTTTGATAAGTGATTTGCTAATCATTTTCAAATCATTCAAGTTCTATTATTATTTTCCCATCTCCAGACTTCACCGGGCAATTCTGCCCGGCAATGATACTTTGTGCCCCTCCTCTCTAATGCCACCGATTTCATTCTAGAAAACATATTTAGTGCTTTCTTCATAGAATTTGGATCTTTTATATCCAACAGGCATCTGCAATTCGGTAGAAGTTATACTATTACTATTTTTTCCATTTCCAGGTTCCAACACAGTTGAGCTGCATGTGATGTGCTTCAAATTGCCATCGCCATCTTTAATGCAAATGAGAAGAGGAAAGGCAGAGCAGAGTGACGTCCAATCTTATCATCCTCTGATTGGTTTACCACTCAGAAACTGAGAAAATTTTTATCGAGTATGAAAGAACTGCGGCAATTTGTCCGCAGTTCAAAAGAGTAAAGATTTCTTCCCATTGAAATGTATGGTGCTGCTGAAAAATTGTTGGAAGGAATTGCTCCATGTAATAACACTATAAAAGTGGTTATACACCTATCTCAACTTTTGTCAGATATAGCAGCATCATTATTTCTCAATAATTTCTATCCGAAACAAATAAGAAAAATGAACAAAAACAATATATCACCATATTATGCAACATCGTAAACAATACTAAAAAGTTCTTGAAGTGAAAAGCATGATACAGAATATCAAAGATGATAAAAATTATTTTACAGAATCTCCTCTAGACCATTGGTGACCAAACAATCAATCATGAGTGGTTTCTAGGTCAATCACAGAACAGCAAATAAAATAAAGTTTTATCCTCAAAAGTGACGTACATAACTATAGATAACTACAGATGGAGCTCCAGCCATAATAGGCCACCATAATGGTTTTATTGAATTATGCCAAGCAAATGATAATATTTCTATTTTCTTCCTTCTATGTGTAAAGATCCCTGTGCAAGATGCAAAAAATTGAATCAATAAATTGAACTGTCGACTTGTGCAAACTGACATCATGTAAAATGGGTGAATGATACAATTTCTTACATACAACTTCTTGAACGAACCTTTGCAACTTCAAAGATCGTACAATTCTTGACTGTAACTGACCAATCAGTAAATGCACTTCATATGATGTTACAAATCCTTTTTATAATTTTTCATGGATTTCTGCTTTGCTTGTGCATGAGTTGCGTCGTTGACTGCTTTATTTGTGCATTTTTAATTGACTACTTGTGTATTTTTTATTTAATTAATTTAAATTTATGTATTTCATTTTAACATTTTTTTCAAAAACTATTTTTTCTTTCTGAGGTTCTATCTATATGGACTCTATTTCTATCTAATTTTATGAGATCTCAAAATTAAAATTTTCAAAAATATTTTTCATAGAAATCTAACTTTGTCTGTAATTACTATCATAAGATAATTAGGTATTTATTATTAAAATCTTAAACTATAGCATAAATGTGTGATGTTTTATTTACAATACCCATACATAGATGGCATCAGCACAACTTGTACTGAATTAATAATCATCATGTAATAATTTAAAATAAAAAACTAGACAATGATAGTTGATTTGATATATTTTTACAATTAATGAAATGTATGTCAAATTAATTAAATTTATTGTGAATGAATTAATTAAATTTATGAAAGTATTTTTTAAAGTGTAACTAATAATAATTCTGATATACAGGGTATCTAAAAGGTTTGGACCATAGGAATTTATAGGTACTGCATTTGTTTACTTTGATTTACAACATGTACTCCACATGCCCACAGACCATTTTCTCAACCAGCATGTTTCTTTTTACAGATTCTATTCAGTATGGAATTAACTAAGCCTTGGCAAATCTCTCCCTAAGATTCTTACAGTACACCCTTGTGCCTTCAAGAATCCCCAAAATGCAAAGATCAGCAAGTAAAAGTCTGGAGATGAAATGACCATTCCACTGGTCCTTGTCTCGAAATTCATCTATGAGGTTCCAGACTTTTCAGATACCCCGTATTTTAGATCTTAACTGACATGTAATACTGTTTACATTGATTCACCATATAAAAAGAATCACAGGTTGCCATTGAAAGCAGCTATACACAACACAAAAATTAAAAGAAAAATGTAACTAAAGATTACCTCATTTGCATTAATACTGACTTCAATGTAGGACCTCAAAGTACGCATAGCATAATTGTGTTTCATTACTGTTTTCAGTTTTTCTTTATCTTCAAGCTGTGTAGATTTTATTTTGCTTTTATTTGATTTATTTTTCTTTTTACTTTTGTCTTTAGATGATTCTTTATCACAGTCTTGGCTTTTTTTTTCTTTACTTTTGCTAATCTTTGGCACTTTCTTTACAGTATAAATGCCTTCATTTGCACTATTTACCAATTTTTTAGTATCAATAATAGATTTAAGTTCAGTAGAAAAAGGTTCAATGACAGGAGTTTTATTTTTTTCCTCTAAATATAACTCTGCATTATATACACCAGAACTTTTAGTTTCTGTAATTGATTTAAATTGACTAGAATGTCCAGGAAGAAATTTAACCTTTTCATTGAAATCTACTGCTTTACTATCTACTTTATGTAAATTAGAATTTTTATTTCTGGTAATAGAGTCACACATTCTGGAAAAATATTCAGTAGTAGGAAATTTCACTTCTGCATTGATTACAGGTTTCATATTCCCATTTTTAAGTTCTTGTTCACGCACCTCTAAGACTGGAAAAGAAATAAAAAATGCATTTAGTTGAAACACATATTTATATAAATGTTTCATAGGGAGGATATATATACTAAATTTATTTAACTGTAGAATTTTCCATAAGAAAATTGAAAAAAACATTTTTAAAAAATTGATTACAAATGAAAAACTAATTATTAGGCATCACAGTTTACTTATCCTAGGTTGGATACTATATATATTTATGTTAAATGTCCAAAATTTAAGCACCACATCTCAGAAAAAACATCTGATGTGCCCAACACATAACTTGTCTTACAAATTAGCAAATTTTGATATTATAGAAAAACAATCTTAATAAAAGAAAATGTTTGTCTGTAGTAGTTTTCAGTGCAATGTTTTGGACAGCGTCGAAATTCGATACAGGGGTACTTTAAGTATCCAGAAATATGGTTTGGCAGAAGAAAAAAAATAATAATAACAATAATAATTAGAAGTAATTAAAAAAGTTATGAACATTTAAAAGACAAAAATTTGTTGAAATTTTGGCTTCTAAATTGCATTTAATTCCATCAATGATAAAAGATAAAATTGCAGATATTTGTGTAGATGGGAAAACAGGTGTTTAGCAAACTAAGTAGATTAAATTTATTAGTTTCCTAACTTTACGAATTTAAAAAATATATAATTTTATTTTTTTAAGTTGGTATTATATTATTACTATGAATATTGTGCTAAACATATCTTGTATTCGATATGAAAATTCATTAGAATAGCATTTAATTTCTTGAATTTTACTTCTTTGAGCAAAGAAACACATTCTATTCTTATAGGGGAGGTGGGGAGGGACTCAAATATTTTCATTTATTGCAATGTTTATTTTAAGCCAAGCAATCCAAAAGTCCAACTTCTTTAATATCTGTTTTCTAACTTCAAAAATTCAAAAGATGTTGTTCTAATTTATTAATTTGGTACTATTATATTATATCATTATGAGTATTGTGCTAAAAAATATTGTAGATCCAATGTAAACTCACTAAGATAGGACTTAATTTTTTTAATTTTACTAAAACATATCTTAAACTACCATATTTCTAAAGGGGTGGGTAACAAAGTTAAGATTGCACCGCCACTACAAATTAACACCATCCGTGGACCAGTCGTATGCCTATTATGCACTCATCAGCATGGAATAGCCAATATCTGTAATAGCAGTTCCAGACTATTGGAAACCAAGTATTGTAAGCATAGCATGAACTAGATTCTGACAAAATGTGAAACCTGCAACATGCTAGGACTGAATTCGTCCATTCCATAAAAGTTCGCAAAATTGCAGCACAAATTTTCTTGATGCTCTATTGATTATTACATTCTTATAAGTGTGAAATACAAGTGTTCTTATAAGTTTATGAATAGCATTTAGAACACCAGCAGGCATGCATATTTGAAATATCCCCTATAGGCATGTTATGAGAGTATATTATTTTTAGTTTCTATATTATCTTAAGTCTACAAATTTAAATCAATTAAGTAATTAAATTTTGTATAAAGCTGCATAAAACACAAAACTGATAGTCGTTCAAAATTGGTGGCAATACCATAGTTTTGTTTTATGCTGCTGCATATGAAATTTCAATACTTTTTAGGTATTAGCAGCAATTTGAGCTGCATGAATTATTAAATCAATTATTAATGCACTCTTCCAAAAAGGTAATAAAACAAGTGCTGTAAATTTCTATGTGGCAAATAACAAAAATGTAAAATATGGTTTCCAAACAAAATATTTAAATACATGTAAAATTCAAATAAAGAAGCAAACTTATTTACCTTTCAAAAGTTCTTCATATGGCTTTATTTTTAATTTAACTTTATTTTTCTGTTTCGGAAATTTGTGAATCATTTTGTGTTTAGGAAGAGTAGAATGTGGCACACTGTGAATAAATACTTTTAAACCTAAAATTATAATTTCAATCAACAATCATTCAAAATATTGGAATTTAACATAATGCAATATAGTATAATATATCAATATAAATCAAGGAATAGAATCAAAAATAACTTGTAAAATTAGCAAAAAATAAAATAAGTATGCAGAAACACCTCCAAAGCACAATTAATGCTAGCTTCTATTAATTTTGTTGATAAAGGGAAAAAAAGCCAGATAATTTATATATATAATTTGATGCATTAAATTCAAAAATCAAATTCATTTTAGCACATCCTGTACAGTATTATGCAATTTCATTTAAATAAATACGATAATATTTATAAATTTTTAAAATCTGCATATACAGTGGAACTCAAAAAAAAAAAAAAAACATCAACCTGAAAAGTTCAATATTTTCAAAATAAATGTTTAAAACAGCATAACATACCCAAATGCTGCATCATAGTTTTAGTGCATTGACTTATATATAAAAATTTCAAATGTCATCGCCTTTCAGCCACTACTATGATGACATACATTACTCCATATCATCTCAAATATTTAATAAAGTAAGATTTACTCAAATTTGTATCTCGTACAAAACTTGAACCAATCATATCTCATATGAAACTCGAGTCAATTGTATCTGGTATGAAAAACTCTTAAACCAATTATACCTCAATTATGTCCACAATTTTGTGATAAGCATGGAACCATTTCCATTTGGCAGACAAAATATACTTACAATTAATATTTATTAATGTATGACTCAGACTTCAAATAAATCCAATACATTAAATTAAGTGATAATTTTGTGATAAGCATGGAACCATTTCCATTTGGCAGACAAAATATACTTACAATTAATATTTATTAATGTATGACTCAGACTTCAAATAAATCCAATACATTAAATTAAGTGAAAATGTTAAAATGACCATCAATATGGAAAATAAAATTAAAAATCTAGTCACCCTGTTATTAAAGAGGGTTCATATTTACCACTATAAAATTCAAGTTCTTTTTAAAGAGAGTAAATTCTATTAATTTATCTACTACTATTCACTTTATACAGAAGTGTATGGTGATCTACCGAACAGAACTTTGAAATTGTCATATCTGTGACACTGGATTTTGGTAGAGCCATACTATTTACTGATGCATTCTTTAGTTGCTAGTCACCTCTGATAACTTTTTTTTTTGTCCAGATGAAAAAAACTGTTTTGAGTGTACCAAAACGTTTGTTGCAATTTCTTTTTGGACACCAGGAGAGAATGTTATGTTGGTTTTTAATACAATGGTTTTACCATGTTCTTCATATCTTGTGCGTGAATTTAACTTTTTTCCTTGCAATTATTAGGCCTTTTTTATTTTATGAAATGCATTCGTAAAAAGCATTTTCCTATCAAACTTTGTACAAAAAGGATGCTAATTTTATCATGTAATGCAAAACTCTATATCGCTGATGGGAAGTCTATTATAGAATTTTAACTTTTCTTCAATTTTAATGTGTTTTTCTTTATAAACAAATCATTCTCATTTATATTGTATAGTAGTACAAATATGGCTATTTTCAAAATATATATGCACAATCCCAAAATGTATAAAACTAGTTATATATGCCGGGAAAGATTGAAAGACTTAGACCGGGAATTACTTTTTATGAACTAAAAATGCCTTTCAAAAACATCGGGAACCATGAGACTTGGCGTAAAAAAATAACGCCAAGATTCGCAACCGTACCGAATTATGTGAGCCGAATTTCTTGTGCGATTTGTTTAGACATTGAATTAAAAAAAAAAAAAAAAAAAAAAATCCAATGTCCAATTAAAAATAATCACAAGCTAAAAGGTGCTAATACTTCACGTTGAGCTATTATCTGTGGTAATGTAATGAGATTTTGAAATTAAATCAAATAAAATGAACTCAAAGGATAGTTCCCGTAAAGAGAACTGACTATCCTTTGAGTTCATTTTATTTGACAGTTAGACAACAAATCTTTAGAAACAATAGAGATGGATCTATGTTAATCAATCTTTAAAAAATATAATAATTCACGAGTACCTAAATGTTTCTTGTTACATGCAAAGCACTGGTATAAAACATTATTGCAAATGTCTCTGTAACAAGAATTGATGTATAGAAGTCGAAACATTATAGCTATACATAAAAAACAACACAAAAGGGGTAACAAATAATAGATTGAAAGAATGAATTGTAGAAATTAAATGTAAAAAAAACACGTGTTTTTGTTCATTTGCCATCAGACAATATTTTGATTTTCAACAACGTCCTTTACATAATATCGAGTTGAGTTATCCTAGGACTACTGTAGAATGGAAAGGTATATATGAAATGAATGTCAATCATTCATGAATGTATGAAATGAATGATTGAATTGTATTTTCTTTATCTGTAAAAAAATTAAAATAATATTATGAATATATGAAGCTTTTAGTTTAAGACTATCACGTTCCATTATTTAAAACTGTTGAAAAACAAGTAACCACGGATAATAAATAATTTTGTTAACTGTAAGTTTGCATTTTCAGTGTTTTGTCATCCCATGCGTGTTTGATTGAAATTGAAAACATGGGACGCAAAGGCGAATTTAAAGATAAACCTAAGAAAGGCCCCGGTAGAAAGGCCAGAAAACAAAAAGATCCAAAACTACCTAAGTATCTGCAAGGTAAATGTAATTCCTTATAATATAGCATTGTTTTAATAACATTTTTTGTAACATCCTTGTTACAGTTGTCGTAATCACTTAGATTATATTTATTAATACTAATAAGTAATTATCTACGGGCTGCCACCTTATATAAGTATATATAAGGCGGCAAGCCACTTTATTATCATCAAGAAAGTTTCAACATTTCGTTCTTCAGCTTTTTTGAAACAAAATTTAGAACTTCATTAAATGAGTATTGAGAGTAAAATATTTTGATCAAAATAAGTCGATCGCAATACAATTTATAATCTTCGGCAAATTAGTTGTTAGTAAATTTCGAAAATTGAACAATTATTTCATATTGTGACCTTCCCAAAAAAATGTGATCTGCTTCTGTAGTATAAATTCTGCAGTTTCCTCGCTTTTGTGATAATCTTGTTCCTCGCTTTTATGAGGCGGGAAATTTGGGCACTAAAAATTAAATAAAGTTTAATAAACTTGGCATACATTTTTATGAAAAAGTTTTTCATTTCAAATTCATTCACAATAAAATACAAGTGCTGCTGGCAGAATCTGTGTATCAGTATTGTTAAACAAAACAAATTGAACATTTACACTAAATAATTTGTTTTTAATGATAAGTACTTGATTATCTTATGATACTAATTGAACATTAAATTTCAATTAAAAATATTTGAAAAATGTAATTTTGATATCTTCCCGTAAAATTTATGAAGTTCTGCATATAGTCCCTATATGTAAAATCTTGGAGAGAAAGAAAGAAGAAAGTCTGAAAAGAAAAATTAAATACACTAAATTCAAATTATTAAAATAGAAAATGCATAAGTAGTAAATGAAATATACTTAATAAAGTTATCAAAAATGCAACTCATGTACAAGCAAAATAAAAGTCTGTGGAGAAATATATAAAATACTTGTGATGTCATGCTCAATGAGCATTCAAATTAGCCAGTTGCAGTCAAGAAATTGTATGATCTTTGCAATTGCAAAGATTCATTCAAGAAGTTATAGAAATTGTACCACCAAACGCACAATAAGTTGGTAATTTAATTTATTGATACAACTTCTTTCATCATGGACAGGGGTATTAAGGGTTGAAGGCCCAGACCACACGACCAACCCAGGGGTTTATGGTAACAAAGGGGTATTAAGGGTGTCGAAAGCCCAGACCATCCGTCTCGTCCGAGGACTTAGAGAAACCATTTGGATGGCCGGAGGGGGGTATTAAGGGTGTAAAAATTTGCGATACTTAAGAAAAGCGATAAAATTCATGAATTTTATGAAAAAACAATATAATTAGCTATTTTTATTTTTCAAAAATCAAAATTAGCGATTTTATTTAAAAGCTGTATTTGCAATTATTTAGAAATCAAAAAATTAGTAATTCTACATAAAAGTGCTAAAATTTGAAATTTTATTTAAAAACATTAAAATT
The DNA here is from genome assembly GCA_951213105.1 of Amaurobius ferox. Classification (NCBI taxonomy): domain Eukaryota; kingdom Metazoa; phylum Arthropoda; class Arachnida; order Araneae; family Amaurobiidae; genus Amaurobius; species Amaurobius ferox. The sequence continues at coordinate 20,476,918 of OX578143.1, forward strand.
CGTAATTTCATTAAAAAATGATAAACATCGATATTGTTTTGTAACAGCTTACATTTGTGATATTACCTAAAAGATCTAAAATTCGCTATCTATAAAACAGTATGGTGAATTATAAATGTGTAGATAATTATTTTCCTACATCATTGTTTTAAATAGAAGCGACTGCACTAAGATTGGCAAGATGACTACACAGGCCAGAATTTCAGATTTTCACCAGGCTTGGCAATACCAGTGCATAAACCTGGCCCGAGCCTAAAATAATTATAAATCTAGAGCCCGGCCCGAACCCAAAATAATTTATAAATCTAAAACCCGGCCCGAGCCCAAAATAATTTATAAATCTAAAACCCGGCCCTAGCCCAAAATAATTTATAAATCTAGAGCCGGGCCCTAAAATCATTGAATCTTGGCCCAGTCTGGCCCAAAATGATTTATATTCAAATGTGTTTAAACATGAATTTGTGTACGAATAATTAAGATAAAAGTTTTTTTTTTAACATTTATCTTTACATAGCTGAAATAAACACAATACGTTCATGTACTCAATTAAAATTTTTTTTTTAATTAAATATGTTTTGCTTGGTCATACCCGACTTTTTAATAATTGAGCCTGCATCCGGTCCATAAAAGTGAAACTAGGGCCAAGCTTAAGCCCTTGCAGATCTTCAAAAATTGCTACCAATGTGATGCAGACGAAAATGATGGGCGTGCAGAAGGCAAAGTGAAATCACTTGTCTCCCTCTGTGGAGCAAGCAAACACATGACAAGTAATGACACAGCTGAAAAGCAAATTTGGCAGCTTACCAAAAGTGCTTTTGTGCTAGACGGAACGGGTGCAATACATCCATAAGATTCTTTTCATATTTCGAAAAATGAAAAGAGAGCTTAGAACAACTTTTGTTTAGAAATGAAATCATGCAATTTCGTGTCCCAGCAAGCTGCTAATTCCGAAAAATGGAAAGAGAGCTTAGAACAACTTTTGTTTAGAAATGAAATCATGCAATTTCGTGTTCCAGCAAGCCTCTGGTCTATTGGACCATCTATATTTTTATTCCTCTGGTATGATCAAACTTTTACTGGTCTCGAATCAGTGGACCACCAATGATTTCAAACTCTGATTTACATTCAAATTTGTAGTTTAAAACACAGTAGCATATGCTACTTTGGTAAGAGGTGCCTATTTCAAAGCTGCACCAACTTGACGCAATTTTGTACAACCCAAGTGGTGAGCTATTCTATTGATCTATCCCTTTTTTATTTTGGTAGTAAATACATACAATTGTAAAAAAAAAACAAAATCTGAACACAAATTGCAGCGAGCATATTTTTAAACTCCCGAAAATCCGACACAACTCACTTCGTATCTAAAGAGAAAATGCAAAGAACCTTTGGTATACATACAAACTTGTTTCTTTGCAAACAATAAAAAAGGGCAATAGATGTATTTCCAGACTGGAATACCACAATCACCAACTGAACAAGAAAACTGAACCAAATGACAATACTAAATCCTAGGATTGCTCCTAATTTTGTATTCATAAAGGTTATACAAATATCTGACTTTTTTTTTTTTCCCCTGTATATTTTCTGAATATTTTTCCTGAAATTCATGTTTGGGAGAAGAATCAGATATAAGTGAGTTAAAAACCATGAAGTTCAGAAACATTTCATTATTAATTGTTTTAATTAACATTGTTTAATAGGATTCTCACTCTCCATACCCAAATGCTCAATCTGTTAAAGCATGGTGTACATATCAAAATTGATCAAAAATTGCATTGATTATTACTAAAGGATGCATCTATTCATAAAAGCAATATTTTATATGCATTTAAAATCATTACTATAATGAAAAATGCTTGATTTTTCGAGTGAGTAAGGTGCAGAAGGATTCATTGGTGTTCCTTAGTTTGTAACATAGTAGTGAACTGAATAGGAATAAGTTTTTTTGATAGTGTACTGTTAAGTGTTAACATTTTTAAAATTTACTACTGATAGTTTTTACTGTTATTTGGTTATTTACATATCTTACTGTGTATTTCAAAAGATATTCAATCTGTTTCATTTTATTACAGATAAAGATCCAACATTTTTAAGTCGAAGAGCAAAAAAAAGGTAAGATATTTAGTAATTTAAATTACATTAAACTATTTTGTTAAGTAATACTGATATAATAATTTATATATGAGGGATATCCAGAAAAGAAGTTTTTTTTTTCCCATATATTGCTGCTACAGTCGTGATGGTGCACATCCCAAATTAGTTGATTCTTTGGCATGACACTGACACCATTTCCAGACATTCGAGCCATGTGTATAGTATGCATCGTGGTGTATCTTTATAATGTTTCAGAAAATTGAAATACCCACCACATGTGAAATGTGGTCTGTGATCCATTTCTTGAATGCTAGAAACATTAAACTAGCTGAAATCCGATGTAAAGTTTGTGATTTTATAGAGAACATGCAATGGGTGATTCCATGGTACAGAAATGGGTGTGGCCTTTTAGTGAATGACGTGTATGATGATAATGCCCTTGATGGAGTGGGCAACCCTCTGCTGTAAATGAAGATTTGATATGCAAGGTTGTTGAGGAGCAGATTCGTAAAACAGACGATTCACCATTACACCACCTTCCCTGCAATTTCCACAAATTTCATGCTCACTTCATGAAATTGTGTCTAATAAACTGCAGTGTCGGAAATCATTTGTATGCTGCATACTGAAGATGTTTACAGTTTACAGAACAACAGAAAATGAAGCAGTAAGGCAATGCATTGGTCTTTTTGGCATTATACAAGTGAGCAAGGCTATGACTTCTTGAACATTCTAGTCACTGGGAATTTGACATGTGTGTTGCGCACTCAACCCCTGAATCAAAATGACAGTCCATGGAAGGGAGGCACGCATCATTGACATCAAGGACAAAATTCAAGCAGACCATTTCCACTCAGAAGATCGTGTGCACAGTTTTTGGGAACAGACAAAGAGTTTTGCTTGAGAACTTATTGAGAGTCCACAGTCAGTGCAAGCAACATAGTAAAATACTTAAGAAATTGCATTTTGTGATTCAGAATAAGCGGGTGATCGGTAGAATAACCCACACCCCAAATTTCAAAGTACAAAAGCCCACCAATTTGGCGCCATGCACCATCACAGGGTTACATTTCATTCCGTTTATTTCGCCAAGCTGATAGCCTTTCTGAACATCCAATCAGCGCGCGACTTTTTGGAAATCTGTATTTCAATAGTCTTCTGTGTATTTCATCAGACCTTTTTTGATCGAATTTGTTGACTCTTGTTTCTATAGATCTTTTTCGTTTGATTTTGCAAAGATTTGTTTCTACAAACTTTTTGGAATAAATACTTAAAACATTCCTCGTAATTCATGTACATTAACATTTTACGCAAATTTTCAGTAGATATGCAGATTTTTGTAGATTTAATTGAATTGCTGTGTGAAACGTGTTCCGGTGTTGAATGTACGTGTATGTTCAATAAAACGTGTTCCGAAGTGGATGTAATTAAAAATATGGATATATCAGTGAATATTTTTGGGATTGCAGTATGAAACGTGTTCCGTTACATAAAGGTTAGTTCTTTTATTTATTCGTCCCATGTTTTGAAATTGTCTTTTGTATTTTCCAGTGTTTTTAAAATGGTTCTCCTAAGTATTGATTTTTCTTAAATTTTGTTAAAGTACAATCTTTTTTCTAAGTTCTGTTTTTTCTTAAATTTCGTTAAAGTATTATCTATTTTCTAAGTTCTGTTTATTCTTAAATTGGTACTTACGTATTATCGCAACCATGACAAAACGTAATTGATGTATCGTCCAATAAAGGTCCCGATCGATTCCAAGGACAACATGCAACAAAGTGATCTGTATGAGGACCCACGTTCGAGCGGGCTCGAACTGGTTGGGGGACATATGCACCGCTGGGACTGTGTCGTCAGACAGCCCGGCTTCGCCGGACCAAGTCACAGAGCATACTAAACTCGCTTCTGGGTTTTTCTCAACCAGTTCGAGCCCGCTCGAACGTGGGTCCTCATACAGATCACTTTGTTGCATGTTGTCCTTGGAATCGATCGGGACCTTTATTGGACGATACATCAATTACGTTTTGTCATGGTTGCGATAATACGTAAGTACCCTTAAATTTTGTTAAAGTGCAAATGTTTTTTTTAAATTTCATATTTTTTCTAAGTATTGTTAAATTACATTTTCAATGTTTCGAGTTATAAGTTTTTGATATTAATTTAGAATCAAAAAATATTTTAAGTATCACGTGCTTCAATATGGTTTCGAAAATTTTAAAAGTTTTTAATTCTGCCATTATGCAATATTTTTATAATGCAAAAAAATCATATTTTGTAAGTTTTATAGGAGTAATTCCATTTTATTAAAATTGATTTGCACTATCAGTTACATTCAAAACTTCAGTTCATAAAACTGTGGAATACGTCAGTTTGGTAGGAGTGCCTGGTGTCCTACTATAAAAGTGTCTCAACAATGGCAAAAAAATAGTGTAGTGGTGTGTGTACATCAAATGGCAATATAAAATATAAATAATTTGTAAATATATTCTTGTTTTTTCTTTATAGCCCATAGGAACTTACTTTTTAAATATCCTTTGTATATTATAGTATAGTATCAACTTAGGTGATGTTATAACCACTTAATGTTGCAACAGATCTCAAATATCTTTTCGTTACAGAATAAAAATACATGATGAAAAGAAGAAACATGAAGAACTTACAAAAGCAAAGAAAACTATATCTGCTTCATTAGACTCTTTAGGTGAGATTTGAAAATAATTCTCTATTTTTCTTCATACAGATATTGCTAGATCTATATGTACAATGTAATTTGTTGGGCGCGTGTCTGTATCAGGGACTGAACTACCATACTACAAAATTCTTCAATTTGGAAATGCCCTGAACTTGCAAAGAAGCCTAAGGAAAATTTGTATGTTATTTACAATAAATTCAATGAAGACAGGATAATAAACTAAAAATTTGACTATGTGTAATTTGGCTAGGTTGTTTTCTTATCTAAATTTAGGCCTGAAATTAATATTTGCTTTTGTTAAAAATAATTTTTTAATGTATAAATTTTATAAGAAGGGGGGAGCTTTAACTCTATTTTACTTATTTATTTATTTTTTCTATTCCACCCCAGTGTTAAATCTGAGACTTACAACTACCTAAAAATGAGCATTTTTTTCACAATATTTTCAAATATCTGGTAGGAAACCTGATATTTACACACAGTAAAATTTGTATGTTGGTAAACTACAATAAAAACATCTGATGTGGACAGCACATGACTTTCCCTGCAAATTCAAATTATATTCCTTATTTTTAATTTCATGATGCATTAAATTGAGTTTAATTGCAGAAAATAACATGGATAATTTTCTTATATTATATACAAATTGCAGTTGTTCATTTCATTTGACAATTTAATGCACTTTAAAGTCTTTAGCTCTTCAAAATTCCAAAAAACTAAAGTATCTCGAGAATGGTTAATACTAGAGTCATGGGATCAGTCTTATTTGCTGTACTGTCAAAAATTACATGAGAATAAGTACTTAATTAATATATTTCAGTAATTTTAGTCATTTATTTCATATTTTCAAAATCTTTACTGGCCATTTTCGTAAAAAACAGTCTGTTATATTTTTCAAAATCTAATGAATATCAGACTAACCCTCAAGGGACATGACTACTAAATTTTAAAAAATTTCGTTAAATAGTTTTTTCACCACAGTGAAAAATGCCTTTAGTTTCCCAATTTAAATAACTTGAATGGTTCATCTGAGGGTAATGGGGTTGATCTTATTCTTTTTGCTGTCAAAAATTATGTATAAAATATGCATTTAATTGATACATTTGTAGTATTTTGTTTTAGATCTTGACAATTTTTACAGGCCATTTCGCGAAAAAAAAAAAAGACAAGTTCCGTTGTTTTTAATTGTACCAAAATCTAACCAGCACTAAGGTCACAAGCAACTTATACACCAAATTTTGTTCTATTAGTTTCTCAGTTAGAGTGGATACATACAATTTTTGTGGACCATTTTGCAGAAACAAGGAAGTTCTTTTTTCCCGATTCGTACCAAACTCTAATCAGCATCAAGGTAACCCATGAGTGACTTATGTGCCAAATTTTGTGAAATTTGGTCTTAGTTTTCCAGTTAGAGTGAATACAGGCAATTTTTGCTGGCCATTTCACAAAAAAAAGGCATGTTCTTTTTTCCCAAATCATACCAAAATCTAATTAGCACCAGGGTCACCCACAAGTGATTTGCCTATAAAATTTTATGAAATTTAGTCCATTAGTTTTTGAGTTACAGTGGATACATACATTGCAAAGACAGACATATACAGATACTCAGACTTCATGCTAAAGATAGTTTTTTCGTGTTTTAGGTATCCCCAAGCGTGTAAACCTATCGAAAACCAAGTTGCAAGAGTTTGATATTTAATCAGTAGCAAAATTTAAGCAAGCACAAAACTAAAAGAAAACAATACATCCATATTAGCTCTAAAGCAACATAAGCCAGATGTTTTCTTTTTGGCTTAATGCCAAAATTGATATTTTCTAAAAAAAATTCAATAAACTACTTAATAATAATAAGCTTGCAACCACAATGCGGATTCATTTTCAACTAACATACTGCTGCCCACTCGCAGTTTTGACAACACTTTCTGCTCTGCAGACTGGCACCTGTTGCATCCATTAAAATGAACATCACGCAACACTAAACTGTAACATGGAATCAAAATTCCAAACCTTTGCAAAGCTTTTATGAAAATTTTTATAAAGCAATAACAAAATTGGTATGAAAATATATGTATATATATTACACAATAGAACAAATTACCTGACATTGCCTGGGTTGTAAATAGACACCTGCTACGTAAATAATACATTTACAGATTACTACTCAATTTTCTTCAAACCCTAAACTATCTTTAAATTCCCACACATGCAAAAAAAAAAGAAATACATGCTGTCTTCAAAATAAAAAATAATAATAAATAATAAAGGAATCAAAATCTCTAGAACTTGACAGTAAATCGTGATGGTAACAGTTAGATCATTTCAGTAGCTGGATATTAGCTAGTTTTAGACTTTAAAAATTCATTAGAAGAATCTAATTAAAAATTTGGTAAAAGATTTTTGAGATGCATTAATTCAGATATAGATGCTACTGTGAAAAACCTCAAATCTGTAAGTGCAGTATGTATCTCTTGGCATCACAGACAAACAAACAGAGATTCCTTTTATTATTATGAGTCATTACTTATCAATTTTATATCAAAGCCATGATATAGTGGCCACTAAATTAAAACTACCTACTAGCCACTTACTACTAAATGGAAATTTAGATTTTCAGGTCTATTCCAATGAAGTCTAAAAAACTTGAACTCTGAAAAATTTAAATTTTTATAAACTATTTTACACGGTTACAATAACTACACAATTAAAAGATTATCAATGAAATCTATGCTGTAAAAAGATTTTATTTTAGAGAATCTGCAAATAAATGAAGAATGATTAAAATTTAAAAGTGTTTACGACCATCTTAGGAAAACAGTGTTTTCATGAATGTGTATTTGTGGTTTAGCTTTTCTGTATTCATATATTTATAAGGGTTTACCTATTTATGTATATTCTCAAATTATTTTACTTTTTTCATTTTCTTTTTTGTAAGGAAGTATTGGATTTATGTTGATACATTTTTACTGGTATTGATTATGTATACTTGTACTAAATATAAAAACTATTTTTAAGCAATTTAATTTAAATTTAGCATAAGAAAAAGTTATTATGATGACAAACTCTAATCTAGTTTTTAAGCATGTGTAGCGGATTCATATTGATATATACATATTTTTATCGTAGATGAATTTTTGTTTAAAAAGGTATTGTGATATATAGTTGTTAGACATATAGTATAATACAGTGGTTGTATATGATTTGGTCATAAATAGACTTCTTTAATAATAATAAAAATGTATGTTTGTGTTGCGCATAGTGGAAAATCTAAGTCAGAATCCATAAGACAATAAGTTTATTTTTTTAAATGCATCAAAAATCATGTTTTATCAGCCAATTTGTTTTTAAATTTGTCTATCTAAAAATTAAAGATTTGCACAGTTGTTATTTTTAGTGTTGATATGAACTGGTATCTTGTTATTTTAAGTCTTATAAAGATGTATTTTAGATCATTCGGGTTGTAGGGGGTGGAAGGCAATGAATTGAAGCAAAACTTATTTCTTCCAAAAGTGTAATGTCACAACTATAGGTATGGTTCAACATATAGTTTTTAAGTAAGCTTCGACTTTTAGGCATGCAAATATGCATGCATTGGTTTGATTTGTGGAGGAATGTCTTCTGAGTGTCAGATAAATCGATGTCCTAGCAGGATACATGAATTCCTGTTATAAATCCCAGGTAGTGCCAGGCAATTCATTCAATTATAGTATATGAAAGTGATGTTAGACATATTGTAAATGACTATGATTTAGTAATACATTTCATTTATATATATATATATATATATATTTATTTATTTATATATATATATATATATACATTTATTTATATATATATATATATATATATATATATATATATTTACTATTTACTTTGAAGCAAGTGACGGTATATAAACGAAGGTATATAAATGACAGAATAAGTGATAAATATAAGCAAAAATACATTTATTTATATATATATATTTACTTTGAAGCAAGTGACGGTTCTGAAGCAGAATCCAGTGTAAAGCCAAAGCTCTTCTCCGATGATAATGCAGAATGGTTAAAACCAAAAAAGGAAAAACTATTTGGGGAATCTGATGATGAAGATGGGGTAAATATTTACTTTATTTTAAACTTTATATTATTTAAAATATTAAAAAATTTGTTGGTTAAAATATTTAACTCCATTTAATTTTTCTACATTACTCCAATATTTTAAAATAACTTGATTGTTAACAGTTTATTGTTCTTCATAATTATTGTCTTTTTCTTTACTGTTATTCTCATTTATACAAAATTTGGCAAATGCAACACGTATATAATAAAAGTATGTTCTTAAAAGAGTTAGTTATATTTACATCACATTGGTGTGTAATGCTGTCAACAATGAGAGGGGAAATGGTGGCTGTCAGATCCTCAAAATCAAAATCCTCTTGTATGACTAATAATTAATTATTTATTACTAAATAAAGATTTTACAATAAGCCCTGTTTAATTGTCCACTTGCAAAAGGCTGTTACATACATACTTTTTTGTCATAGGCAAAAAGACTTAGTTATAATGCCGAAACCCATATATGAGTTCTGAAATTGACACAGGAAAAAGGGGCATTTTTAACTTCAGCCCATTGTACACATTATTGATAAGAGGCAAAATTAAATCCAATGGTCTGACCCACAGGGAAATCTTCAGAGATCCTGCTGGCCATGAGTTCATATGCATCAGGGAAAACATGGAATAGTCAGGGAATAAAAAATAGCTTAAAAGGTTAAGGGAAACTGCATATTTTCTTTAAAAACATGGTAATTTTCAGAATTGACTAGGAAATGATCTCATATTTTTGTCTCTTGCCTCGATATCTGGTTCTGGAACAAATCTTTACAATTGTGATCATTTATTCTTGTTTTTGAACAGTTTGCCACACCTTCCAATGATATCAACTATATTCCACCTTCTCTGATGTCATGAATCTTACAAACCAATCGACTGTGCGGAGTTGTGAAAGCTAGCATTTCAATCCAATAGTTTACGTTTAGCGATATGGTGCCACCCTAATTTTTTGTGCATTTTTACATGCATTCTTTAGCTCCATATTTATTTCCAGGCCTCCTTTCAATTTTTGAACATGTGCATAATATTGTATTTTAAGTTGTGATTTTGTGCCATGCAGTCTTTTCCACTATACATATGGTATTGTCTGTTAAAATATGATAAACATTTCAATTTAGAATGGATGTATAAAACTCTATCCTCAATGTGCCGAGTGAACCAAGTTAGTAAAAGATGATCCATGCAAAATACATTATTGTCTGTATATGAAATTTTCTATTTTAAGTAGCATGAGAAGAGAGGCAATTGTTAACCACAAAAAAAGGTGCAAAACATCAAAGAATTGTATAACATATGTAAACAGTTGTTGGCTGACATCGATATACTAAGAAAATTGAATGAAGAAATACTTGAACCAGAAAAAAAAAAGTTGTAATAAAAGCATAATTCAATTACTTTTTTTTTTATTGAAAATGTGATGTTTTATCTTCCCTTTTATTATGAAGTAATGAGTAAGATATTAAGTTACCTGGTAATGTTAGTAAGTAATGTTTTAATTCAGTATAAAAAAATGGTGATCCAAGTGTTTTCTGTATAACTTAAGTAGGTCTTTAATTATTTATTGTAATAGATGGCAACAAATAATTTGTTTAATTAATTGTTATCATAAAAATATGTTAAATAGTAATTGTTCTTATTTATATATTCTTTGTGGTAAATCTGAAATTTATGACGATTCTTCTGGAAAACTTGGAAAAATCAGAAAATTTATATTTTCTGAAATTTAGTATGAACTCTATATAAGGATCACATTCCTGCCCCTCCCCCCCAAGAAAAAGGGGGGCTATAAAAGACTTTCTTTAAGAACATGGTTTCTATTTCCTTTCAACCAGACCATTCACAAGAACTTATCTAATTCAGCTTTGCAACTGTCATAGCCAAAGAGTTGTTATTTAAATTCTTTCTGTGTTGTGGATGAAGAACATTTCTCTTTGTCTGATGTTGAGATCTTCTGATGTGAACCCCCAACCTATACCATATTTTCTACTTCTAACCATTAATGAACAAAGTCAAAAAAATTTCATTTGCACAGATTTTATCTTTCTTTTTTAAAATTATGAAGTTTTACTATCTCGTATGTTTGTTAAATCAAGAGGCCTAAAAATTTTGCTCATTAAAAACGAGCAAATCAAGATCCAATTAGCATTATACTAAGTAAAAGTTCAGAATTTTGCTAAGCTCATTTGAGCAGGATACTGTTAGTTCAAATATAACTGACCACCTGTTACTGTGGTAGATTCGAAGGAAATACATCACTGAAGAGAAATAAGAAATTTTGGATTTCTTTGATGCATTCTTTGTTTCCGAGTGAGTTCTTCCAATGCTTCCAAATAATTATTATTAAATCTTTATTAATCTTCTAAATCTTGTTATAATGACCTGTCAGAAGACAAACCAAAAGCAAGTATCACTGTAACAAATTTTATACCCTACGTTGATCTACTGCATGGAAAGTTTAGAGACTGGCCATCAGTTGTTACACATTGAGGAATTCTACTAAAGATATTCAACTATAGTATATATTGTTGTTTTCTGTAGATTTTCTAATTATATTCCACAACTGTAAATTTAATTTTGAAACTTTATTGTATGAAATTCTTCTAGTATTTTATCATATTGTAATTCAATTAGTTATATAAAAGAGCTGCATAAATTTTCAATTACAAATTGTTCTTTCAAAAATTTCAATATATTGTAGTTTTTAAAAATATGACAGTTTTGCTTTTTATTTTCAGAATTTTCAAGACTCAGATGATGATGTTCCTGGGGATGATTTTGATGGTGAAAAGAGCAATTCTGATGATGATGATGATGAGGTATCATATTTCATTTCTTCAGTTTTAGCATCTTGTTAGTGCACTAAACTTTAGTTAGGCTGATAGTTTACATAAATATTGCATTTTTGAAAATATTATATGTTAAATGTAACGTTAATGTCTCTTTTTCACTACTTTAATCCAATTTCTTAGCAATCGGTCCTCCGTAAATGATAATTTGATTTTCAATTTATTTGGAATGTTAAAACTATATGCAAACATATAGAAAAAAATGCATGCAAATGTCCACTTCGCCATTCTTATCAGTAACTGTTTTATGTTCTATAGCCCGTAATTTTATCATTTAAAAAAATTAAGTGTGTTACATTTTGCTGTTACAAATGACTGCAACTTGGTTTTGATTATGTTTTCAGATCCTTCAAATATTTCAACCTATGGAAACAACTTGATGTTGTGAAAGGGTTAAAAGAGACTGCTGATAGTGTAACTAAATCAATAAAACTGAAATGTACAATTATGGCCATATAGCTTATTTAATAACATCTTAAATAGCATAACAGGCAGTCAACATAAAAATAAACAAATGACAGTAAAAAAAGAGGGATAGATTGATATCTATGTAGAAACCAGTTCATAATGATACTGAATCTAACTTTGTAAATAAAATCTTGTGTGTCACTAATTAAACATTAATAACCTATATAAATTTGCTTCAACAATTGTCTAAAATAATCTTAATATAATAAAAGATGTCTGTGTGTTATCTGTAGCGAAAAATATAAGTTGCAGACAGTGGTGCAATTTGTTATAGAGGTACTTCAGGACCCGAGGCGATACGGCTCAGTGAGATTTTTTAAAAATTTGAATTAGTGTTTTGATTATTTTATATTGAAACCTTTTTTAGTGTTATTCAAATAAATCGGTTCCTTAATGATTGAAAATATTGTCACAGAGTTTCCATCTTGACATCATCGTTGAAAGGATTGAAACATGTTCTATCTAATGATCATTAAACTCCTGCATATTTAATTTTAAATACATCATACATTTTTAAATTTGCATTTTACCAGTTATCTGATACTTATTTCGCTGCATCCAAAAAAGGAAGATTGGCACAATTCTATAAATAAAAATATGTGTATATATCTATTCTAACAAATCATTTTTTTTTTTTATTAACACTTTACAACAAAGTTGAAAAGTGTTTATGACTTTGTTCATTCTGTCTGTCTGTCTGTCTGTCTGTCTGTCCATTAGCACGATAACTGCCGTAAAAATGCGTTTATCAAAATGAAATTTTAGTATGTTGTTCAGACGGTCTGTAGGACCTATGGGAATATAAATAAATAATATCACCCAATTAGTTTTTTATTGAACCCGGGTTGAAAAAATGAAATACATTGAACCCTATGGGACCTAATTTTTCAAACATTTTTTAAGTAAATTTCAAATTCACGAATTGCTTCGAAATTTTTAGGAAATATTCACATTATCCCATAGAATATATAAAAAAAAATTCAGTAAATTATGTTAAGTAGTTTTTTAATTAAAAAAATTATTTAATATAGGGAAAAAAACAAATTCAATTAAATTCTGACTTTGGGATATCTTCCAGAAAGAAAAGAGAGAGATATTATATAATAAATATCTCTCCATTTGTTTAAACGTTTTGCATATGGGAGTGGCTTCATATTTTAAAATAAATTTGGTAGATAACAATTTTTCATTTTTTTTAAATTTTATATAACTCTTCTTGATAAATTTAATTGATGGCATTTTAAATGCACTTTCCTACGTCCTAGAGAGTTAAAATTTGGTACACAGCTTAAATTTGTTGAACATTTTATTCGACAAAAATTTGATGGATCTTTAAATATAGATCATACATTTTTTTCGAAATGGCCTGAAAATAATCCCCGTTCACTTCTATAAATCATTGGTGTAATATTGTTAAAAATTCTGATGTGGACAGCACATGTCTTTCTCTGCAGACTCATATTCGTTCTCTTTATTTATTCAATGATAATTTAAGTTTATCTGCACAACATAAGTATTTTAAATGACATTGAATTTACACGTTAAACTTAAATTTGGTTCTCATTTGATAGCTGGACTTATTGTCAAAGGTGGCGTAGCGAAAACGCGAAAAAACTAGAATATCTCAAGAACGGCTAGTCCTAGAGTAATGGGGTTAGTCTTATTCTTTTTGTTGTCAAAAATCACATATAAAATAGGAATTTAATTGATATAATTGAGCACACGTAGTCTTTTATTTTTATATATAACGATTTTTGCTGGCCATTTCGCAAAAATAGCCCGTTCCTTTTTCCCGAATCGTAGTAGAATAACCTACAAATGACTTATATACAAAATTTTGTTAAATTTGGTATATAAATCACTTGTAGGTTATTGAAATATTATACTCCAAATTTTGTTAAATTTGGTTCATTAGTTTTTAGCTAGAGTGGATAAAGGCAATTTCTGCGGCCATTTCGCAAAGAAGGCAGATTCTTTTATTACGAATCGTACTATAATCTAATGAACATCAGGATTTCCCACAAAAAACATACCTACCAAATTGTATGAAATTCGGTCCATTAGTTTTTCAATTAGAGTGGATGTAATATCCACACAGACACACAGAAACATACACAGATACACCCTTACACACACAGACGTCTTCCTAAAAGTAGTTTTTTCGTGTTCTAGAAATCCCAAAACGTGTAGATCCTTTGAAAATTCGAGTTCCGATCTTCGGCACGATTCCAATACTTTGAGTACATACACATACACATATATATTATCTGTGTATTATCTGTGTATCTAAATTCCGTGCCTATGCAATTACAATAGTTGTGATTTTTAAATGATCCCTAAACTTTTATTATTTCTTCAAGGAAGCCTAATTTTAACATATGCAGAATGCAAATATCTCAAGCGATTGTAAGATGAATTACATAAGAATTGCTGAATTTTTTTCACACAAAATTATTTAGCTCTGGAGTCTGGAATACAAGTTATATGAATGAAATATTCATTGATTTTGCATAAAGAATCAGATGATTTATATTTCGATACAGTTTTAAATATTTAAGTATAATAAATTACTGTAGTACTGTGATAATGTAAAAGATATTACCACTGAATGAATCACATTTTAGAAATTTTTAAATGAAATTACATTTCAGTTGGAAAGTGTTTCATAATCAATGCTTATGCATGATTGATCTTTCTTGTTTACTATATTATTTGAGTATATGCATTTTCTAGCAAACATATAAAAATTGACATTGTAAATTCTGGTTATGAGTGTGTTTCATCAGCATAAGCAGTTGATTAAAAATATTAACTGGTTTCAGAGGCAAAAAGCTGCCTCTTTCAGAATTGCAAGAAAGGGTAACCACACTACCATAGGTAGGAAGAGTTATGTCAATAAATAATTGCATTACATATAATTTTATATACCTTTATGTTTTATTTTATAATGTCTAGTTTTGTTTAATCAAAACTTTGTTAAAATGCTTTATTTCTGCTTAATACAGTTGCTGCCGATTGAAAAGGAATCGAAAAAACTTCGAAAAAGAGAAGCTGAAGACAAGTAAGCTTTATTCAATTCACATATTATATTATTTACTGTATATACTCACGTATAAGTCGACTTCCCCCCCCCCCCCTCCTATTTCAAAGGGGGAAAATCCAAAATTCGAGTATAAGTCGATCCCAAAAAGAGAAAAAAAATTTTTCAATAAATTATTCAAAAACACTTGAAAACAAAATATATATATATATATAATATTAAAATTTAATTTTCATAATGAAACTTCATCGGAACCCTTTAAAGTCCGATTCCAAACAAGTGGGCCTATGACATATAAGCTTTGTCTCCCGTTTGTTTTAGGGATGCTCGTTCTCGTGTGACAAGCACCAAGCATTCTTTCACTCCCAGCATGCAGCGTCCTGGAAACAGACAGGAAACTGTGGATCCCTGTCTCTCAAACGTCCTTAACTGTTGCCTCCGAGAGTAGATGACCATTTTACCCACCATGCAATCAAAACAATATCCGGCTTATGCCCGTTATTTGAGCTAATTTTTTCATTACCCCTCCACCCACCCACCCACCCAACACAGTTGTTATTAGATACTCTCTTCAACAAACAAAACGAAAAAACACTTTCACCTTCTTGCAATCCTGCATTATAGTTTTAAACAATCAGTGTTACAGAATTATTTCTGAAAAGAGCCATTTTTTGTCGAAAACGATCTGTCGTAATCCGAGAAACGGGAGATAAACTTTGAACGAATATGTATGCATAATTTTTGAGGACGCGATACACTGGTATATGGTAGTAGGGAGCATCAGGAGGGCAGTGACTCACAGGAGAATTTTGAAGTGCAGAGAAAGGAGTGCATGATTGAGTAATTACTACCGCATCGTCGTAGAGGGATTGTCTCGTAGGAAAAATGAACTTTTAAGGTACCTTCCCACTCACTGCATCGCAACGGTAGATTGTTCACGGCAACGCTCGAGGTAAACGCAGGTTTTTGTGGTGCGGCAAACCCCTTCACACTGTCGGTCGATGACGAAGAAATGTAGCCAATCAGATGAAAGTACAGAAATTTTTCCTAGTTCAATGGCCATGTTTAAAAACCATCTCTTCGAAAGTGATTTTATATACACGAAATATTATACAGTGAAACCTCGGTAACTCAACACTACAATGGGAACAGAAAACACATCGACTTAAGTAGATGTCTATTTACCAAGGTTTTGCATTATTTATGACAATTAAAATGCATAGCAGGTACCCTGCAAATTGTATCACTGAAAGATTGTTTACTATACAATTATAATACTGGCTAAATAATTTCCTTTTATTTTTAAGAATGTTAGATGTTGCATATTAAAAATTTAAATTCCTCATAAAAAAAATTCCAAAAATTTTTATCGTTTTTCCTTTTGAAGCGAGAACAAAAATTCTTCAACACTCCTTAATTTATTCATCGAATGTTCATCCTTTTCTTGTGTACGTAGAAAGTGACTTATAACTCCAACAGATTTCGATGTATCATGACGAGAGGGTGCAGGTACATCCAGAGTTTCCCCCAGGATTAAAAAAGGGCAGGGTGCTGTTACCAGAAAAAGGGCACTTCTTAGGAAAAAAGGGCACATATTTTTTTATGTTTGAATAACATTTATGCTTGGGATTTTTATGACGAAAATTAGAGCATTGCAAAAAAATGTAAACACTTTTGTTGCGTATACTTCCAAGTCTCAATAGACAAAAATGTAAATATATTTTCTTGTTTTGTAGAAAATGGGTCAAGATTGTGAATATATAAAAATTTTTTCAATTTTTTAATATTTTGAACTTGTTTTTTGAAAAACACAAAGTATCTGTCCGAGCAAGTGTTTTTTTTTCATTTTGCTTATTTTCACTCGAAAGATCTTCGAAACCATAAAAGACGGATATAAATAGTAAAGGATAAAAATATGTATTGGGAAACTTAGTTGCTAAATCTATATTAATATTTTAAAAAGTGCTTATAGTTTTCGAGTAATCGTTTTGTCGAGTTGAAGAAGAATGAAAATTTCCCCTTTTCAAGTTTGTAATGCTATCTCAAAAACTAAACCTGTAAACAATTATGCAAGATTATAGCTCTTTGAAATCCCTACAAGTGTATATAATTGGATTTTGGATGAGCTCTTTGTTTGCGAAGTATAGTGGTTATAATTTCGATATTTTAGTATTTTAACATTGGTTTTCCAATGTGTGGGAAAGCCTTAATTTACTTAAAATGTTACTATTGTTTCAGTTGAATCTGTCACTTACTGCTTGGTGAAATATTTGTACATAAGTATGAGATAATCCTACTTTGTTTAAAAAATTAGGGCATTAAATGAACTTAGATTCTAAAAATGTGTAATGATTGGTTAGGTTTGAACAAAAGAAATGAAAATATACATATTCAAGTACATATTTATGTGCCGCCAGGCAAGTCTATAGATTATAGGTCAGGTTGATTTCAGGTCAGATAAGTTTAATTTATATACTGAAAAACAAGTTTGTAAAATAAATTTATATTTTAACCTGAAGCCTATGGTCGAAGCATCCAGATAAAATCATTGTGAAAACTAAAGTACTAACTAGCTATAAACGGTTAGCGAGTCATTTGTAGCACTTTGGAATACTGTAAACAATATAAATGAATCTGAAAAAATCGAATAGCTTTATTGAACTTTACTGAAGTTCTATTTTACAAAATGTTATTCATTCAAAACCATTTTGGCTTCATCGGACTGGAGCCACCACCACTAAGGTATGAAAAGGTTTCTTTTGTTGAGAACAAATTTATCATTGAATAAATGCTATCTTTATATCAAATGCAATTATAGTCTTGAGCAGTTGGGTTTATTAGCAATTACAATTATTGAATTTATATAAATTTAGAGTTTATTAAATTTAAAAAGGAGGATATTAAATTTTGATTTTTAGTATTTTCTCATTAGTCAATGAGGTTTGATGATTTTAAGGGATAAGATATATTTAAACGTTGAAAATATTTATTAATTGTTTGTTGTTATGTATTGATTACAAAAAAAAAAAAAAAAAAAAAAAAATCTGATTTAAATAACTAAATAAAATTCTAGAAAGCTCCATAAAATCACCGCATAAAGAAAGTATTGAACAATGGATTAGCAAATGTTTAACTGCTAAGTTAATCATTATTCCATGGAGCAGAGTTATTAATAGTGCAAGCAACGTACGTTTGTGTGTCTGCGCAGCATCCGTATCTTAGCCGTAAACTCGCGTAGCGGGCGAGTACGTGAGCGACAACTACTGCATGCCTCCCTAGAGTGGGCACATCGTTATTAAATGAGCTTCATTATTATTATTATTATTGCATATGTCCGCGGAGCGGGTCAAATACGAGTCCGCTAATATGAGGGGGATTATTTTATGTTTCAAATCTGCTATACGGATGTCGTGCAATGGGCTAATCTGTTAATACATAAGCCCGTATAGTGCACGTGTTTATAACACAATGTCACACGTTTTGCACACGTCTGCACAAAGTATATATCGTTATTGTATGCGGATTACATACACTCGTTAAAACAAAGCGCTTAATTCTGTAAATCCGCATGTCGAATCGTTATTGCATTTAGCGGAGTTATCGTTATGTTATATATAACGCGTACTATATCCGTCTGCGTAGTAGTCGGGTCAGGGCCGCTCATACAAACTTCTGGGTTACCCTTCATATTTCGTTTTCCTCTTTTGAGCATTCTTCATGTCTTCTCCCTCAAAAAATTATTGGGGGCCCGACCACTTGAGTGGTGTCCGACCCTCCTTTTGGGCGGCCGTGGTTAGATACACAGCCAATAGCTATTGCATGACCTGCATTGGGAGTAAATTCGCTACGTGAATTATATATGTCCGCGTATCATTATTGCATGGAGCGGAGTTTTCATTATATTGTATATAACGCGTAGTGGTCAGATCAGGGCCGCCGATACAAATTCCTGGGTTCCTTTTCATATTTCATTTTTCTCATTTGTGCATTTTTCATGTCTTCTCCTCCCTCAAAAATTGGTAGGGAGTCCGGGTCCCACCACTTGAATGGTGTCCGATCCTCTGTCGAACAAGGGCGGTGGTGGACAAATACCCAGTCGATAGCTATTACCCGAACAAAAAATAGGAGTACTTTTAGCCGTGACTTTCGCGACGCAGTCTGCAGCAAGAAAGCATAAAGATAATTTTCAAAAAGCCACTAGGCTGGTAGCTAAAGGCAATTAGTAAACAGAATAAAGAAAATAAGCTCTTCCATATATCATTCAAGCCGGCTAAAATCACCCCGCTAATCTAACAACTTTTCACCCCACCCTTTCTATCATCCTCGGGTTTTGACCCAATCAGCGGAATCAACGTAAACATCTTCCCGCAAATGGCGCAAAGAACCCTAGTCCGGAAATCTATATTTTTAAATATTTGTTTTAGAGCAAATATGCGTACGGGGTTTACATTTACAGAATTTTATAACTCAAATGCATATCAAACATGAAATAATTTAACGAAAAATTAAGTTAAAAAAGAAAACTGTTTTGAAAGTTTTCATCAGATGGAAGAATGAATGTACGTGCTTAATATTCCCCTTTCCGTTTTGTTTCTTTCCGTGAAGGAAAGAAGTGATAGGGGCTGTCAATCTTCTTTTTATTGGCACTAGATCACCCTTTTTCTTTCTTTGAAGGAGGAGGGAGCAGAGAGGGGGGGGGAGGAGAGAGAGAGATAGACATGATCAAAATTTACGGTAATGAACGCGGAGAAAGGGTTGAATTTCGTTTGAGGACAGACATTGCTCTCTTAAAAAAAGGCTAAGCAGGGGATCTGATCTGCTAACAAAAGGGCAGGGAGGGCGCTTTTCTCCTACAAAGGGCAAGGAGGGCGCTGTTTTGATAAAAAAAGGGCAGGCAGGGCGCTGCGCCCTTCCAAAAGTGCCTGGGGGAAACTCTGGGTACATCATCATCTTCTGAACTTTCATGTCCTTTTTCCATAAAAGATGAAGCACTTGCACTTTGATTAACTGATTTCAAAATGTCGATAGTGTCCTGAAGTAGTGATATCAGAGTCGTTAGTGACGTACTAAGCGACATAGCTGAAAGAGAAACATCTGTAGAATCTTGGTTTCGCTTCTACTTTTAATATCTAGAAAAACTCCTGGAAAAAAGCTCGAACCCTCCTGGAAAACTCCTTAAAAACTCCGGAAATGGGTTCTTGAAAAAGAATATGAACCCTGTTTCTAAGTGTCCTGAAGTAGTGACATCAGAGTCGTTAGTGACGTATTCGTCCAAAATAGGATCATTTGTAGCATTTTTGATTAACACTACTTGGGAAGAATCTTCATTAGATAAGTTAAAACAAGAACCAGCATGACAGAAGCAGTTATGAATTGTGGCATCTAAAACAGAGATTTTCAAGTCTATTTCGTCATCTATACATTCAATAAATTTTTGGATTAGCAATTTTCTGTAAAAAAATTTCATATTGAAAATGATCCCCCGATCTAGTTGTTGTGAAATTGATGTCGAGTTTGGCGATAAAAAGCACAATTTGATTGCCGAAAGATCCGTTATTTGAAGATGAGCATTACAGTTGTCCAAAATCAATAAAAATTTTCTATTCTCGCTTGAAAACTTTCGACCTAGCTTTCTTAACCACCTCTCAAAAATATCTGCCGTCATCCACACCTTTCTGCTGTTCTCATAGTCTACAAGTAAAGTCTTGACATCTTTAAAACATCTGGGATATTTTGATTTACCAATTACTAACAGTTTCAGTTGTTTAGAGCCGTTTAAGTTTGTGGCTGAAAGAACTGTCAAACGATCTTTGCTTTTTTTCCCTCCATCACATTTTTCTCCTTTGAATACAAGAAATTTGCTAGGTAAAATAAGAAAAAATAATCCAGTCTCATCACAGTTAAAAACATCTGTATCTTTATATCCTTCCATTATTAGTTTGAGAACATCCTCTTTCCATTTATCAACAGCTTCTTCAGAAGCAGATGCACTTTCCCCACTTACAGTTTTAAGACAATGCCATAACGTTGTTTAAATCATGCCAACCATCCATTGCTTGCGGTAAAATCGGCTTGACCAAGACTTTTTGCAAAACCCTTTGCTCTCTCTTGGGTTATTGGTCCCGATAATTGAATTGAGCGAGCTCCAACTGATTTGAACCACAGTAAAGTTGCTTCTTCTATTGCAGTAAAGCCTGATTTTCTTGTTTGCTTTCTGCTTGATTCATAGACGGGTGATGAGATGCTGTCAAAATCTTTTCCTTGTTTTTGACAAATGTTGAAATAGTGTTCCTCGCAATTCCATATTCCTTGGTAAGAACAGTTTGTGTTTTATCCACTTTAAGTATTTTTAAAATCTCAAGTTTTGATTTTAGACATAAAGTATGGAGTTTGCGTAGAGTCATTGCATTTACGACAGTCGATAATCACAAAGCAAAACAGGTGGCTCAATCAGTGTAGTTAATTCACTGACTTCCTTTTTGCCCTACTCTTTCCAAGAAATTAAAAAATAGAGCACTAACCAGAGACTTTTCACACATACCAGACATTCTCCCGGCCACACATTAAACTACCATAAGCCTTAGGGTTGGTTGTGTGGTCTGGGCCTTTAACACATACCGGACAATGTGGGTGGGTTCCAACGGCCCTACCAAGCTGAAAACACCTGTTCTCGTTAGATCACCGAAGTCAAGCAGCATTGGGTGCGGTTAGTACTTGGGTGGGTGATCATCTGGGAACACCGCATGCTGTTGGCATATTTCGGACGCGGTGGCCCGGTGGTTTGTGCACTAGATTTGCACACTGCCACAACTGCCGCCGTATTCATGTGGAGCAGGCTTCCGGAAATCGCCCGTCCTCCCGTCCTGGACGAGTTAAAATTCGGGGAGGACGACCAATTTTTTGAAGTTGCCGTCCTCTCGGACGACCTTGAAATTCCGTGTAAAAAAAAAAAAAAACTGGTCATCATCGTCAAATTATAGTGAACGTCGTCTTTTCCCTTGCCATAGACTCTCTGAATGAAAATTGAAATATATCCTGATAAAATACTCCCCCCCCCCCCCCACTTAAGAATAAACTTAGAGGGTATGCATTATCAACGCCTTCTTTCTAAGAGAGCTGCCAGGTCTGCATCGTAACCATCTTGGACTGCAAGGCGCTAATTACTTTCCTTCCCCTCATCCTCCACGCAGCGAATCCGATGACGCAATTAAACATGTCAGAGGATAGCGTGCTCAAGATGGAAGTCACATGCTCCGTTCTCTTTTTAGAGGTCTGCATGTGTCGAAATTTCAGATAACATACAGACAATAATAACCCAGACAATAATACCCGGCTCAAGCCGAAGAAATTTATAAATGTAGAACGAACGATCTTGGCTTAGCCCGAAACTATTTTTATTGAAATGTGTTAAAAGTATGAATTTGTAAAATTTTTGTACGAAGAATTAAGATAAAGTTTGCTGTCTTAAACGTATCTTTACATAGCTGAAATACACCCAATAATTTCATGTATTCAATTAAAATTCATTGAAAAAATTTTCAAAATAAATATGTTCGGTCCGAACTTTTTAAAAATCAGACTCAGCTCGGCCTGACACAGCGTTAGAAAACTCAAGCCCAGCCCGTGCCTAAGCCCAAGTCAGTGCAGAGCGCTATCCCCCTTTACCCCTCCCCAAGCTGTAAAATTTCCATTTGCTGTAAAATACAGGAGTACGTGACAAGTTTGGGTTTTTGAAATGGATGCTTTCGGTTTCAGCCAGAAGTATTTCTTTTCCCTCCCCACTTTATTTTTAACTTTAAAACTAATATGTTTACAATCGGATTCATTCATGGCATTTGTGACAGTTGTCTGACAACTGAAGTTAAGCTATGAAACATCTATTCAGTCAAAGAAGATTCAAATCAATCCTATTCCCTAGAGTGTCAATGAGGTTTAAACTACTTAAGGATAAGAGGATTTATAGGATTATTTACCACTACTTGAAGGTAATAAACAATGGAAAGAAGGGAGATTCCTTTCATGCCCCACCTCTCTGCACCCACCCATAGATCGGAATTCTGCGGGGTCCGGCCCATTATCGGAGACTTGGCGAGGCGGTGGGGGTGGGGTATGAGTATGCAGTTATACTTCCTGGCGAGGGATCAGGTTACAGGAGTCTTCGTAGTTCATAGTTTTGATGCGCCTGGTATAATTTACGTCTTTATTTGACATTATTCATTTACAATCAGGAACAACGTGCGCTAGTTGTATCTCTATATATACGTAAAAATGAAGAGGAGTGCTACCTTGTTTTCATATTTTAGTTCAAGTCAGGATCCTAAAAAATCAAAAACTGGTGAAAATAATGTCCCAGAGAATGTCACAAATAATCAGAATGTCAAAGAGGATTCAACAATGGATCGTTTTACGACTTATGATAACTCAAAACGAAAACGTGTGTTTCTGAATAAATGGAAAGAAGAATTCCCTTGGG
Organism: Amaurobius ferox; assembly: GCA_951213105.1. Taxonomy (NCBI): domain Eukaryota; kingdom Metazoa; phylum Arthropoda; class Arachnida; order Araneae; family Amaurobiidae; genus Amaurobius; species Amaurobius ferox. The sequence continues at coordinate 20,500,625 of OX578143.1, forward strand.
TGTGTTACAATACAGATGCCCAGAAAATGTACTGTTTATGGTGTACTGAATTTCCTAATGCAGCTGATAAAAACAGTCCTTTGATTAAAGGAGCCGGAAGTTCAGGTCAAGGCTTCCGCAAAGAGACTCTACAAGCACATGATAAAAGCAAATGCCATATAAAATGTACTGAGGCAAAAAAAGCAAATGAGAACCCTCAAAATGCTCCTATGGCAATAGTTATTCGGAAACTAAACCAAGGCAAATTAGAGGAATTGCGAAAGCTCTTTAATAGTGCATATTTTTTGGTAACAGAAAATTTAGCATTTAATAAATTTAAAGCTCTCTGTCAATTACAAGCAAAGAATGGAATTAACTTAGGAGAAAATTATTTAACATATGATGCATGCAAAGAATTTATATTTTCTATAGCTCATGTGATACAGAATAATGTGGCTAAAGAAATACAGCAGTCTCGTTTTCTCTGTATTTTGGCTGACGGTTCTGCTGATAAGAGCGCTACTGAACAAGAAGCTATTTATGTACGATATGTAAGAAATGGACTGCCCACTACAAAATTAGCCTCTTTAGTTGCTGTAGAGGATGCTAGTAGCTCTGGTATCCATGCCAGTATTTTGGCCGGCTTATTGGAACTTGAAATTTCAGAAGAAATTTTAACACAAAAATTAGTGAGCTTAAATTTGGATGGAGCAGCATCTAACATGGGGTCATATAACAGCGTAAAATCCTTGATGAAAGCAAAATATCCTGAAATATTAGTAATTCATTGCATCAATCATAATTTAGAACTGGCAATTATGGACTCTAAAAAGAATGATCCATACATGTTAAAATTCGAAAACACATTGAAACAATTATTCTCTTTTTATCATTTTTCACCCAAACGACAAAGAGAACTAGAAAACGTGGCTGATACATTAGAAAGCCATCTTCTTAAATTTGGTGGTTTACAACGTATCAGGTGGATTGCGAGCCAGAGCAGAGCTTTAAAATCGCTTGCAAATAACTTTGAGGCCACGCTTGTACATTTGGAACATATTATCCAACGGGGAAATGCCGAGGAATCTGCCACAGCGAAAGGGCTATTGAAAACAATAAAAAGCAGAAAATTTAAAGAGTTTCTGTTATTTTTAATGGACCTCTTGTCTGTTCTATCTGAGATGTCAGAATCGTTTCAAGCAGAACAATATCTTCTTATTGATGCAGTAAATAAAATTAAAATTTCTACAATGAAAATAAAAAATCTAAAACACCAGGAAGGTTATAACCAAAGAAAATATAAAAAACTACTTGATGAAGATGGTATTGTTTCTCAGCAACTGAGCAAAAATCTGCGGCAGAGTATGAAAGAGTCTGACGTAAAAGAACTAAAGGAAAACCTTATAGATAGAACAATAATATTTTTGGAAAGAAGATTCAAATCTTTCTATGAACCTCCCTTGAGCCTTTTTAGTATTTTTGATTTCACTGAATGGCCAGAAGAAACAGAAGTGCTGCTTGAGTTTAAAAATCAAGAGATTGAACTTATTTGTAACCATTTTAAAAAACTTTTTACTGACGATCAAATAGAAGCCATTTCTCAGGAATGGCAGAATTTTAAATTAAAAGTTCAGAATATTGTAAAATGTCAGAAAGACAAACATTCGCTTATTGATGTTTATAAGTCTTTATTAAATTCAAATACTGATTTTAAAAATGTTCTTCAAGTTGTGGAACTCATGATGACCCTTTCTTCCAGTACAGCTGCTGTAGAAAGGGGATTTTCGACTATGAACATTCAAAAAAACTCTTTACGTTCAAAAATTAAGCAAGATGTTTTAAAAGCAATAATGCAGATCACTGTAAATGGTAATAGTGTAGATCAATTTGATGCTACACCAGCCATCGATCACTGGTTAAATGTAGGGCCTGGCACTCGCCATACTGATGGCCATCGCCATAAGACAAACAAGAGTTAAAATAAAGCATTTCTTCTAATATTGTTTTGTTTTAATATTCGTCTATATACATATAAAAATACAGTTGGTTCTAATTTATTACTGTTGCGTGATTAGATGTATTTAGGCACATATATTAATAACCATAATGTAAAAAAAAAATATTTGGAGGACGAGTAAAAATTTTCGAGGACGGGTAAAAAATCTCATTAGCCGTCCTCATGGACGAGCTAGATTTTACAGATTTCCCGAAGCCTGATGTGGAGTACGATCACGTTAAACATGTGGGTCCGTATTTCCTTCCGAGAGGTTGGTGGTAGGAGAAGGAGGGTGTGGTCCCTATGGATGCCTCCCCCACTAGGTTCTGGTCTAAATTGGGTGGTACTTCCCGGTCATCCTAACGGTTACCTTACACCTTTCTGGTAGGTCGGACGGTCTGGATCTCAACAACAACACATACCAGACAGTGCAACAACAGCCAATGTCCACCTGATCATTATCAAAACAATATCTCAAGAACGATTCATGCTAGCATTCTAAAGTTTATGTCAATCATTTAAGGAAAAATTACATAAGAAATGTGTATTTGCGTAACTTTATTAAAGGTTTTGATTTTTTGTTGATTTTTTCAAAATTTCACTCGAAAATTTAGGGGGGAGGGGTGAACATTCGATTGTGTTTAAAAACAATAGGCTTACAGTTTTTACGGATTGTATTTTTTGTGCCAAATTTCATTCGAATTGCTTTATTCATTCGTGAAATATCGTCTCCACAAAAAATAGCACTAAATGTTTTGCATAATATAATTTGTTAGTATGTTTCAAATGTAGAGCTTTGACTTGGGCGGTAGGGAATCAATTCCACGTGGCTCTGGTTCAAATCCAAGCGAATCTGAAATTTTACAAATGCTGCCATCTGTTGTTAAAATATTCAAATAAAATTTTTCTTGAACAATTTGCAAAACTTTTTGTTTTAAATTATTTTTAAGTTTGAATGTTTATAAAAAATTTAGTTTGAAGTTACTTTGAAAAATATCTTGAAGTATACTTTATACCAACTAGATGGAATATACATTTAAAGCTATTCTTAATTGAAAAAGTTCTTGTAGAAATAGTAAATATAAAATGTGCCTATAAAATTAGACAGAAATCATCGAACATTCTTATAGTAGTTATCTTTCGACATGTAATTTTGAACATTTTAGATTAGAATAGAAACAAAAGTCAAACTACTTTGATCTTTTAAAGAGGTTGCATTTTAATAATTTGGCACTGACATTTGAAGAATTTTTTATTATTAATGTACATAGACAATTAGAAATTTACAATACATTTGAAAATCATTTATTTTGAATAAAAAAAAAACCAAGAGAAAATTACTGACAATGCTACTGCCCTGCACTGCACCATATAAATTCATCAATGAAAGCTTATTTGCTTGAAATAAACTTCTCAATGCAAGGTTCGTTGGCACAAAAAGAACTAGTAGTAGCTCTTAGTTTTTGAAATGTTGAATTATTCCATTGTTTACATTTGGGCCTCCATTGACTCTGCCACATTCTTCTCTTGCTGATATATGAATACAAATTTGAGGTACTGGTATTGGAGAAATAATTGCTGCATCTTTTTCTAGTTTCATTATCAGAGTTCTGTTTTGGGATAAGAGATATAATTAATGATTTTCTTCCTCAGAAAATAAAGGATCAACCCATATTTCCTTACACCTTGCTGTTAAATCTTTCATATATATATATATATATACATAGCTGCCAAATCTCCCGAACTCCCGAAAAATTCCTAAATCTCCCGAATTTTTACAATAATGAGACAAAATCCCTACAAAAGGG